>CM062811.1:1279023555-1279431055 GCA_031772625.1 Pinus tabuliformis | reverse complement strand
GAAACTCCATTTTGCTTCTGCCTGGATCTGGCCAGATCTGATAGATCCACCCCGGTTCTACAATGTTTGGCCCGATCTGATGAGCCATTTCCCAGATCGGGGCTCCTATTGAGGCTATCGCTCATTTGCATGACGTAGTCTGCGAGCCCTCTGTTAAAACGCTGCGCCGAGATGGTAATTTCTAGTGCCGCCCTGAGGTAATCGACCTGCACCCTAAACTATGTATATATATATATATATATATATATATATATATATATATATATATATATTGTTTATACGTATTATTAACAAATGAACTTTAGAAAGAGTTCTTTCTGAGGCGGCTATAGCAGGAGGCTTGGATGCGTGAGAGGGTTAACCACTCTTACCTGGATGCTCGGATGCCGGTAGTAGTGCATCGATACCATATCTTTATGGGTGTGTGAAATCTCCCGCTTCTTAATTAGTGGGCGGATCATTTGGTTACTCAACTGCAACAGGATAGGGGTTGGATGGTGTAGTTTCACTGGCCTCAACCGCTTCTTCATTAGCTGGTAATCGTGCTCCAGAAAACCCCGATCCGCCCCTCATTTCCATGTTCAATGGCCTAACCAGAGCGTTCACTCCAGAAAACCCCGATCCGCCCCTCATTTCCATGTTCAATGGGCTGACCAGACCGTTCACTCTAGAAAACCCCGATCCGCTCCAGGAAACCCCGATTTCGAATAGGATAGAAAGCGGAAGGAGGGGAATTGGGAGGATAACCCGAAAAAGAGGCGGCGGGAATGAAAAAAAAGCCAGTGCTGGAACCTATGGATCTCACTCCCATGTTTGATGTGCTGATCATAGATCATTCGCACACGAAAACCCCGATTCGCTCCAGAAAACTTCGTAGATCATTCGCGGCAGGAAACTCCGATTCGCTTCAGAAAACCTCAATTTCGAACAGGAAAAAAGGCGGAAGGAGGGGAATTGGGAGGATAACCAGAAAAAACGTGGTGGGAACAAAAAAGGGCCAGCACTGGAACCTATGGATCTCCTCCATCTTCAATATGCTGACCATAGAACATTCTCTCTGGGAAAACCCTGATTTAGAATAGGAAAAAAGGTGGAAGGAGGGGACTTGGGAGGATTACCAAAAACAGAAAAGGACGCGATGGGAATGAAAAAGGGCCAGCAATACGAGATCATCATTAGATTGAAGTTATTGAAGCTATTGGTGGCAGGAGAGAAGGAAAGTGCACGGGTCAGGGAGGCAGTGGGATATGTTCCCTTGTTCAAGTATAACTGATTCTATTCTTGAAACAGAAGCAGACATTTCAATCGATTTTATAGACTGCAAGAATGTGTTCTCTCATCAAGATATGTATGATTTTGTTCCAGATAAAAGATGGATTGTCTCAGTAATGATAGTATTGATGTGTTGTTCCCTCTGATGTAATGACTGGTTACAAAGTTTGTAGGTTTTTTTACATGACTCTCGCCACAGGAAGTCTCTCGCTCTAAATATTTATTGTTCTTAAGGGACCTTGTTATTGCTCTCAGTTACAGTCTCCCATCTCTTGTATACTACATTGTACACTGTTCATCCATTCATCAATGATCACATTGACATAGAGACATTGTTCCTTTGCGACATAGTAGGCTTCACTGCACATATGTGTCTCACTATCCTCTGTATATATATAGATGTGTCTTTGGCTCTACACAGTTCATATGGCTCACGATGTATAAGACTTTGTTCCTCTGCATTATGTATAAAATTAACACACAGGTTGACTAACACGTTCCTCTATAACAAAGTCAGTTTGAATGAATCTACATTGCTTCTCTGCGACATATGTTGGCACTGATGCATAGTTAATATGGAATCGATACTCAAAATATATGTAATCTAACCAATAGCATCAAATGGTATCATCTTATATGACCATGGAAATAACTCCTAATGAAGACTGTAATCTTACAGAGACCAGCATAAATAAACATGTTGAATTTAAGATCCATAAGGCACTGTTCAATATTTTTTAAGTGACAAGACACCATTGTTGAGAATTCGATGTTTATATGTAATCTAACCAATAGCATCAAATGGCATCATCTTATATGACCATGGAAAGAACTCCTAATGAAGACTGTAATCTTACAGAGACCAGCATAAATAAACTCGTTGAATTTAAGATCCACAAGGCACTGTTGAGTTTTTTTTAAGTGACAAGACACCATTGTTGACAATTCGCCGTTTAGATTCAAGTCTAGGGCATATAGTTGGCATAGTAAGAAAAGATATGTTGCTCCCTCAGAACTCACTGATACTTCTCACTGGCACTAGCTAGTAAGGTGCCTATGAAGAAGTGAAAGGAACAAATCTCTATGATACCAAAGATCATTTGACTTCACTTCTAAGGAATGTCATACTTTTGCTGTGTCTTCAATCTCCATAATAAGTCCAGGAGTATCCACTGATCTTCATTCTCTGAAGCATTGATCTATCTCATTGGTATAATTTCCTTTGCCTATCTTCAATATCATAATCAAGGAAGAGCATATGCATGGGCAGATTGTTCTGGCAGTCAGTGATATTGTTGACATCCACTGTCTATACTATTAGCATTTGAAAATCAAAACTAAGTGACAAGACACCATTGTTGACAATTCGCCGTTTAGATTCAAGTCTAGGGCATATAGTTGGCATAGTAAGAAAAGATATGTTGCTCCCTCAGAACTCACTGATACTTCTCACTGGCACTAGCTAGTAAGGTGCCTATGAAGAAGTGAAAGGAACAAATCTCTATGATACCAAAGATCATCTGACTTCACTTCTAAGGAATGTCATACTTTTGTTGTGTCTTCAGTCTCCATAATAAGTCCAGGAGTATCCATTGATCTTCATTCTCTGAAGCATAGATCTATCTCATTGGTATAATTTCCTTTGCCTATCTTCAATATCATAATCAAGGAAGAGCATATGCATGGGCAGATTGTTCTGGCAGTCAGTGATATTGTTGACATCCACTGTCAATACTATTAGCATTTCAAAATCAAAACTATCTTCTACAATTGGGGTTTCAGTGGAAGCAGCGTTTCAAATCATAACCAGTCTGAAAAACACTGGTTAGAATTGTACAGTTATCAAAGCTACTAAAACTAACAAACAAAAAATAATATAAACACTTTTAACACCAACCTTATATTTATTTAATTATTATAAATTATGATTTTATATATTTTTAAGAACATCTCGAAGTTAGTTGACTTATGTTGTATATAATAATGGTGTATTACATTATATTAAACCTATTAATATTAATATGTATTTAGTTATCCATGGTCTGAGCTTGGTGAAGTACCCAGTGACATTTTCAGGGCAGAATGGCATTTCGTTAGTAGGAAACTTGGTTAGGTCTTAGCCATTGAACCGCATAGAAGATTATTACCTCTAATTGTCAAAGCAAAACACCTTTGAAAAGCTTGGATTAGTTTTTACCATGTCTGTGGTCACATTGAAATGTTTGTCCACAGCCGCTCGGTCACTGTACTGTACACCAGTGGTTTCATTGGATGGTGCAGTGTCTTGCACACTGGCCAGATGCCAGAATGAATTATGTATGATTTTGGAAATATCACGATTACAACCTGCTTTAGATTTGCACTGTTGACTAGTGCATCAACAATTGATTGAAAACTGTGGATTGCACGTGAAGAGGGCCTGTTTGTGTCCTGTAAATTTATTGCTGAGGTTAATTCAATTGTATATTTAGGTAATATTTTAGTTTTAATGATGGTAGCATAATATAATTCAATTGTAAATTTAGATGATATTTTAATTGGAATGATAACAGTTAAATTAATTGTTTGGCCTCGCTTGTCTTTATAACATCCCAAAAAGCTACCAATAAAAATATCCAAAAATATACTGATTGGAAATACAATTGAGTCACCCAATGAGAAATGGGAAATGTACAGTTGGTACATTTATCACATATGCTAGGGATTCACACCACAATCCAAGCTTTCTCTTTTAGTAGGCTTTAGTGTGTTACTGCTGTGGCATGCATTATGGCGATACCATCCCTACAGGAGCTATGGTCATTATTAGAAATATTTCTGGTGAGCTTAGTATGCATTGATACAATGGTTTTATGAGATG
The DNA here is from genome assembly GCA_031772625.1 of Pinus tabuliformis. NCBI lineage: Eukaryota > Viridiplantae > Streptophyta > Pinopsida > Pinales > Pinaceae > Pinus > Pinus tabuliformis. The sequence goes on along the minus strand of CM062811.1, from coordinate 1,279,426,923 downwards.
GTTTATAAGGAGTGCAATGCAGATGTTGAGTGTAGAAACATACAGATCACATATGGAAATTTCATTATGGCTTTCCAGTGGGAGTGATTAGCTTGTTGGAGACCAGAACTTCAGATGCTACCGAATACAGAAAACACTCTAATTTGATTTTTTGCCTGCCTTTCTCGAAACCTCGTTCTGGATAATCCACTCATCGGAGGTATGAAAGTGAAGGACTTGAAATACCAACCTTCATCTCCCAGATGCTGGGAACTTGGGAGAGAATGCTGGATGGTTTCAAGATCTCACTTCTGTGGAATATGGTTTCAATATTTTCATGCTGATCCTGAGACCCCGGGTGAGCAATCTGTCATTAGCAGATCCCAGTCTTTAAGCAGTTAGTCCTGTTTGGACACTAGGAGATCCCTCTTTAGCTCCTTTTACTGCTTTCATGAACCCCACCCATCTTAGTGACTGGTTCCTTAGCTCCTTTCGGTTCACGAAGCAGGGTTTCAAATCATAACCAGTCTGAAAAACCATTGGAGTTGGGGGCTCTTTGACTAGGTTCTAAAAGTGCATGCTATTTGTAAGATTGGTGTAATGAAAGGAAGGGTAAAGAGGGTATAGCCAAAGTAATTGATAGGTTTCTGGTGGACACAAAATTGTCAGGGTCCTAGTACATCCATTTTGACAGCCAGATATCCTTTCAAGATGCGGACAAGCGACTTCGTTCGGGGATTGGGGTGGGTGGGTCAATAGTCATTTTGATGTTCTCAGTGACCGACATTTTCTTGTGATCTATGCTACTTTCGACGAGAAATTGAACAAATTGGATTGGGTGGGAGGTATGCAAAAATTTCTAAGGCATCACCTGGTCTCACCGGTGCAATTTGTCTTTCCATCCATGGATGCATAGTATACACCTACTTGCTGTGAATAAGATCTATAATTCTTTCTTCGTGACCCGCGGGTCTAAGCAAGAGTGAGACGCATTTCACAGCATTCTGTATCATTTCTGCATTCATTAGGTTGGTTATAACATAATTGCATATGACTTATGGAGGGGATCTAGTAATTCGTTCATAATACGATACATGTTTTGACGATTGGTGGTCAATGGATGTGTGTTTGACTACATGAAAGCTTTCAAAAGTGTAAGATGTGGATTATTACTAGTCGATTGAGCAAGCAAAGAATTATTTCTTTTTAGTGAATGCATACAGGCAACTGCTGTAATTACTCATACTGCTATTAGTAGTAGGGTTTACCACCTTTTGAGATTCTCTATCCTGACAACTAAACCTTCCTATCTTTTGTCAATATCAATGGTCGTCAATATCAATCACTCTTTCTTTCTTATTAGACATTAGACGTTCAACGATGGAGCAGGGTTCAACAATTAGTGCATGCAAATATTCTAGCTGTTTCGACCAAGTTTCTCATAACCTATTACTCGAGCTCCTAAAAGAACACATCAAGGATCCTCTCCACTTATACCTCACCCGAAACTTCTATTTTGATCTTCACGATCAACCTATTTCTCTATTAGAATGAGACACATTTTTCTCTCTGATCGATACAGTAACCAGCATGTCATGTAGATGAACCAGAGGGAGCAGCAAAGCAGTGCCCACCATAGGCTTCGTATTCTCACCCAAAAGCTAGCTTCAATCCCTTCCTAGCAAATAAGAACTCAGCAGGTTTTGGCTATCCCAGGTATTGATCCAAATGTCAGTAGATGGATGCTTTGGCTCTCTAACTTTCAGGTATGCTCCAGGTAATGGAACTAAAATAGCAACTGCTTATAGGTCATCAAGCTCAACATGATGATGGTAATCAACAGCTTCATGAACCACTGGATCTAGATCTACTCTATCAACAACTTAGCTAAGAGACTCCCTATGATGCTGCTACTGGTGCTACTACTCCTGAACCTAGACCACCTGTAACCAGTGTTTTTAAAACCGGTTACCGGTCAAACCGGCCGGTTAGCAACGCTGCCGGTCCGAACCGGCCAAAAAACCCGGTTTGATAGGGCATTTCGCCATTTTTTAGCCCTAACCGGTGAAAACCGGCCGGTTTAGGACGGAACCGGCTGGTTTGTATCAAACCGGCCGGTTCTGTCCTAAACTGGCCAGTTTTAGGCACACCCAACAAAACATGCAAAAAAGGTGGATTTTGACTGTGGTTTAGGGGTTTTTGGGGGGAAGTAAAGGTGTTTTCCCTCCAAAAGGCTATATAAATGAATGTAAGGGTATATAAATGAATGTAGGCTTTCTGAAAATAGAACCAGCCCAAAACACCATAGAACCAATACCAACACAATTACACAACAAAGAAAGGGGGGCTTCTTGAGGAAATCTAAAAGAGAGACCATTGAATTAGTATGGTCAACTATAGGAGCACCAAGCAGCAAGATCTGTTGATGAGAATAACACTGCCACTGAAAGTACATCCGAGAGAAACCAAGAGAATGATCTTGTAAATAGTATGTCCAAGAAGGAAAAACATCAGTGTGGAAGAGAACGATCCACACAAAAAGCTAATCCATTTTTAAAAATCTCAGAAGATGATAAGTCCTACAGAGCTTAGTAGAAACTTCAGCAAAAGTATTAAGAGGAGTCCCCCTTTTCAAACAACCAGCCATACGTGTGAGAGAGGTGGAGTCAGTACCAAGAATATCATCTTCTAAAGTTGTTACAGCCCAATCTGAAAATTAACTATCATAGAAATAGTCCATCCAGTCCAACAAGAGGTCAATCTCTTCGAAGACTTCAAGACAACCTGCTAAAATGTGGCCAGAAGGAGGGTTTGAAACCCTACAATAAATACAATCTAGAAAACCTAGTTGCACAAACATTAGGGAAAATGCCACTAGTCAACAGTCTCTTGAGTCACTTGTATAACACAAAAAATTATGCTGCCAAACAATCCATCAGATCAAATATCAGAGGTGGATCCAGTTCAACAAAAGGTCAGTCTTTGTGAAGACTTCAAGAGAGCCTGGTAAAAGGGCCAGAAAGAGGGTTTGAAACCCTACAATAAAGACAATCTAGAAAGCCTAGTTGCACAACCATTAGGGAAAATGCCATTAGTCAATAGTGTCTTGGGTCAATTGTATAACATAAAAAATTATGCGGCCAAACAATCCATCAGATCAAATATCAGAGGTGGACCCACCTAGTGGCTCTAAAGAAGAAATTTTAGCTGTGATTGTTGGCTTAAACAGAAAGAAAGATATGGTGCACCTTAGAAGAGCAGCAAAAGAATACTTGTAGATTCCAACAGTACCCATAACTATATAGACATCAACTAAGCTAAGCAACTGAACCTAATTGTGTACCCCACTCCATAGTTAAAATCATTGATCGATAAAAGTTCAAGACAGTAAAAAGATTCCATAAAGTCATGGTTCAAATACAAGAATTGGAACATTTAACACAACTCTATGCTCTTCAGCTCAATGAGATGGGTAGGGTACTAGGTGTTGAATAGTTGATGCAGTGGGGTGCTTATAACATTAAACTTGAAGAATAGTTCAAGTAATTTAACTAGAAAAGACAAAATTATGAACTATATGGGTTGAAAGTTCCCATCACAAATGATCTACAACTAATAGAAAGGGGGCAAGAAACACAGACAAACATATAACTGCAAAGAAAGTATGTTACCATGGATTATCAAGGTTTCACATTGAATAACTAGGCCAAAAGACTTTAGAATATGATGTGCACACTGCAAAGGAACCTCACCATCACTCAAATCAAGAACTGAGTCAAACTCCCACAACTAAATAAAGATGATGCTACCAAGAAAGCATGCTCAGCAAGAGAAAATCTCATTTACTATGCTTTGAGGACAAAACATTCTTAAGAGGGTGGCAATGTAGTAGGAACAATACTAATTATGCCAATCACTGTATATCTATACACAGTCAAGAGGCCCAATGTCGATATAATTCTTAATAAATTCATATCAATCAATCATTATCCAGTATTTTAATTTGCAATTGCAGATATACTCTATCAATCTTAGTAATAAACAAGGACTATTTATTCCAGTCTCCATCCATGAGGTGGTTATGGGACCCCACATCAGTGCTTACAGCAACCTTAGTCACCTTAGTCACCTTAGGCAAAGACACAACTGTGTCATTTCAACATCAAGATCCAAACATTAATTCAAGTCACAATGGGAAGATATTACAACATTAAGGTTTTCACATGGGTAGATTTCCAAGGAATCCTAATGCAGATAATAAACTCATATAAGTTTCATGTAATTTTAAATACCGCAACAATGATTTGACCAAAATAACCTTGCTATCAAAACAAACCAATATACCACTTCAAAATAATCTTAAGTCTGTTATTAAGCACAAATAAAAACTTACAAATTTCTTTGGGAAATCTATTGGAGAGTGCTTGTTCCTCCCAACCAACATGCAGGCATCACCAACTCTCGAGCATAGACTTCTTCCTTCTAGGAACAACACCTTCTTAGTCCCTTAGTAATATTTTATAAATTTTTACTAGTAGATTTTTCTTAGCAGCGGTTTTTAGGGTTTGCCTTTTACCAGGCTTTTTCTTTTACTAGGATGGGTGATGCTAGGGCATTATTAGAAATTAGATTTTTATTAAATTAGAAATGATATTTTTATCAAATTATAGATTATATTTCTTTCTAATTTCTAATTGGTAAAGATCTATTGCTTTTCTTTTAACTAGGATGGGTGATGCGAGGACATCATCTTTATCTAGATTATAATTAGATTGTTATCAAATTAGAAATTAGTTTTTTTTATAAAATTTCTAAATAAAAATTAGATTTGTCTCAAATTTCTAATTAAAAATTAATTTTTCTAATTTTTAATTGGTAAAAGTTTGTTGCTGTTTGTATGTAATTATATAAAAATATGCTGATGTTAAAAAGAGAAATGTTTTTTTTTAGAAAAAAACATGAAGTGGGAAAAACAATGGCATGAAGTCTTTTATTACTGTTTTTGAGTGAGGTCTTTTATAAACAACAACAGATTTTTACCAATTAGAAATTGGATTTTTAACAAATTTCCAAATTTTTTTAATCTAATTACAGAACATAAACAGCAACAGATTTTTACATAATTACATAATACAAAAAACAACAGATTTTTACCAATTAGAAATTTCTAATTGGTAAAAACTGCTGCTGTTTGTATTATGTAATAAAAACAGCAGATTTTTAGCAATTAGAAATTAGATTTACCAAATTTTGAAATGTTTCTTTATCTAATTATAGAACATAAACAGCAGCAGATTTTTACATAATTACATAATACAAATAGCAGCAGATTTTACAAGTCCCTCCTCTTGAAGGTAGAACTGGGTGAGTGATTTGCAAGTGACCTGGAAATCTTCTTCATCCTCTATCGTAAAACAGAGTATTTCTATGTTAGTCAGTCGAACTCACATGGAAAATCCAATCTGTGATATGTTTTATTTCTCTAAAATAAAACAAAATTAATCATAAGTTGCATTTCAGATTTGTTTTTGACTTGCATCTCAATCAGCGATATTAGGCTATATATCTCAATAAATTACTGTTTTCATTGTCACGTTCCAGGTACTCCTTTGAGGTCAAGTCCTGAATTCTGGATTTTATTGCTTTAAGTTCGGGCTTGAATGTGCTTTGGAGCTATTCAACACACTCACTCAGTAGTTGTTGCTGAGGTAAGATTTTTCTAGCCTTCATGATGAGAACTATTGTTGAATCTATTTAGAAATGTCTGTCTTCTTTTACATTTTCAATCACTCTATTCATCTCATTTGCATTCATATCTGTAAGTGGAATCTTAATTTTTTTTCAACTTGTTCGAAAAGGGAGGATTGAATTCAAAATTATCACTTGTAGATATTGTTGTAGTGCTAGGTTCCTTTAGAAGAATCTTATTCTTGCAACATGAAACTAAATACAGAAGTCAAATAAGATCTTCATCTTCCAAATTTAGTTGAGATTTAATTTCTACACAGCTCAGCTTCGTAGCTTCATTGAACAGCAATAGCAGAGCTTCTTGGTATGTTGTTACTGCCAAATCTATTACCGATGGCTCTTGGCTCTACACAGTTCATATGGATCACGATGTATAAGAATTTGTTCCTCTGCATTATGTATAACATTAACACACAGGTCGACTGGCACGTTCCTCTACGTTAGTCTAGGGCATATAGTTGGCATAGTAAGAAAAGATATGTTGCTCCCTCAGAACTCACTGATACTTCTCACTGGCACTAGCTAGTAAGGTGCCTATGAAGAAGTGAAAGGAACAAATCTCTATGATACCAAAGATCATCTGACTTCACTTCTAAGGAATGTCATACTTTTGTTGTGTCTTCAGTCTCCATAATAAGTCCAGGAGTATCCATTGATCTTCATTCTCTGAAGCATAGATCTATCTCATTGGTATAATTTCCTTTGCCTATCTTCAATATCATAATCAAGGAAGAGCATATGCATGGGCAGATTGTTCTGGCAGTCAGTGATATTGTTGACATCCACTGTCTATACTATTAGCATTTCAAAATCAAAACTATCTTCTACAATTGGGGTTTCAGTGGAAGCAGGGTTTCAAATCATAACCAGTCTGAAAAACACTGGTTAGAATTGTACAGTTATCAAAGCTACTAAAACTAACAAACAAAAAATAATATAAACACTTTTAACACCAACCTTATATTTATTTAATTATTATAAATTATGATTTTATATATTTTTAAGAACATCTCGAAGTTAGTTGACTTATGTTGTATATAATAATGGTGTATTACATTATATTAAACCTATTAATATTAATATGTATTTAGTTATCCATGGTCTGAGCTTGGTGAAGTACCCAGTGACATTTTCAGGGCAGAATGGCATTTCGTTAGTAGGAAACTTGGTTAGGTCTTAGCCATTGAACCGCATAGAAGATTATTACCTCTAATTGTCAAAGCAAAACACCTTTGAAAAGCTTGGATTAGTTTTTACCATGTCTGTGGTCACATTGAAATGTTTGTCCACAGCCGCTCGGTCACTGTACTGTACACCAGTGGTTTCATTGGATGGTGCAGTGTCTTGCACACTGACCAGATGCCAGAATGAATTATGTATGATTTTGGAAATATCACGATTACAACCTGCTTTAGATTTGCACTGTTGACTAGTGCATCAACAATTGATTGAAAACTGTGGATTGCACGTGAAGAGGGCCTGTTTGTGTCCTGTAAATTTATTGCTGAGGTTAATTCAATTGTATATTTAGGTAATATTTTAGTTTTAATGATGGTAGCATAATATAATTCAATTGTAAATTTAGATGATATTTTAATTGGAATGATAACAGTTAAATTAATTGTTTGGCCTCGCTTGTCTTTATAACATCCCAAAAAGCTACCAATAAAAATATCCAAAAATATACTGATTGGAAATACAATTGAGTCACCCAATGAGAAATGGGAAATGTACAGTTGGTACATTTATCACATATGCTAGGGATTCACACCACAATCCAAGCTTTCTCTTTTAGTAGGCTTTAGTGTGTTACTGCTGTGGCATGCATTATGGCGATACCATCCCTACAGGAGCTATGGTCATTATTAGAAATATTTCTGGTGAGCTTAGTATGCATTGATACAATGGTTTTATGAGATGGTTTATAAGGAGTGCAATGCAGATGTTGAGTGTAGAAACATACAGATCACATATGGAAATTTCATTATGGCTTTCCAGTGGGAGTGATTAGCTTGTTGGAGACCAGAACTTCAGATGCTACCGAATACAGAAAACACTCTCATTTTCTTTTTTGCCTGCCTTTCTCGAAACCTCGTTCTGGATAATCCACTCATCGGAGGTATGAAAGTGAAGGACTTGAAATACCAACCTTCATCTCCCAGATGCTGGGAACTTGGGAGAGAATGCTGGATGGTTTCAAGATCTCACTTCTGTGGAATATGGTTTCAATATTTTCATGCTGATCCTGAGACCCCGGGTGAGCAATCTGTCATTAGCAGATCCCAGTCTTTAAGCAGTTAGTCATGTTTGGACAGTAGGAGATCCCTCTTTAGCTCCTTTTACTGCTTTCATGAACCCCACCCATCTTAGTGACTGGTTCCTTAGCTCCTTTCGGTTCACGAAGCAGGGTTTCAAATCATAACCAGTCTGAAAAACCATTGGAGTTGGGGGCTCTTTGACTAGGTTCTGAAAGTGCATGCTATTTGTAAGATTGGTGTAATGAAAGGAAGGGTAAAGAGGGTATAGCCAAAGTAATTGATAGGTTTCTGGTGGACACAAAATTGTCAGGGTCCTAGTACATCCATTTTGACAGCCAGATATCCTTTCAAGATGCGGACAAGCGACTTCGTTCGGGGATTGGGGTGGGTGGGTCAATAGTCATTTTGATGTTCTCAGTGACCGACATTTTCTTGTGATCTATGCTACTTTCGACGAGAAATTGAACAAATTGGATTGGGTGGGAGGTATGCAAAAATTTCTAAGGCATCACCTGGTCTCACCGGTGCAATTTGTCTTTCCATCCATGGATGCATAGTATACACCTACTTGCTGTGAATAAGATCTATAATTCTTTCTTCGTGACCCGCGGGTCTAAGCAAGAGTGAGACGCATTTCACAGCATTCTGTATCATTTCTGCATTCATTAGGTTGGTTATAACATAATTGCATATGACTTATGGAGGGGATCTAGTAATTCGTTCATAATACGATACATGTTTTGACGATTGGTGGTCAATGGATGTGTGTTTGACTACATGAAAGCTTTCAAAAGTGTAAGATGTGGATTATTACTAGTCGATTGAGCAAGCAAAGAATTATTTCTTTTTAGTGAATGCATACAGGCAACTGCTGTAATTACTCATACTGCTATTAGTAGTAGGGTTTACCACCTTTTGAGATTCTCTATCCTGACAACTAAACCTTCCTATCTTTTGTCAATATCAATGGTCGTCAATATCAATCACTCTTTCTTTCTTATTAGACGTTAGACGTTCAACGATGGAGCAGGGTTCAGCAATTAGTGCATGCAAATATTCTAGCTGTTTCGACCAAGTTTCTCATAACCTATTACTCGAGCTCCTAAAAGAACACATCAAGGATCCTCTCCACTTATACCTCACCCGAAACTTCTATTTTGATCTTCACGATCAACCTATTTCTCTATTAGAATGAGACACATTTTTCTCTCTGATCGATACAGTAACCAGCATGTCATGTAGATGAACCAGAGGGAGCAGCAAAGCAGTGCCCACCATAGGCTTCGTATTCTCACCCAAAAGCTAGCTTCAATCCCTTCCTAGCAAATAAGAACTCAGCAGGTTTTGGCTATCCCAGGTATTGATCCAAATGTCAGTAGATGGATGCTTTGGCTCTCTAACTTTCAGGTATGCTCTAGGTAATGGAACTAAAATAGCAACTGCTTATAGGTCATCAAGCTCAACATGATGATGGTAATCAACAGCTTCATGAACCACTGGATCTAGATCTACTCTATCAACAACTTAGCTAAGAGACTCCCTATGATGCTGCTACTGGTGCTACTACTCCTGAACCTGGACCACCTGTAACCAGTGTTTTTAAAACCGGTTACCGGTCAAACCGGCCGGTTAGCAACGCTGCCGGTCCGAACCGGCCAAAAAACCCGGTTTGATAGGGCATTTCGCCATTTTTTAGCCCTAACCGGTGAAAACCGGCTGGTTTAGGACGGAACCGGCTGGTTTGTATCAAACCGGCCGGTTCTGTCCTAAACTGGCCAGTTTTAGGCACACCCAACAAAACATGCAAAAAAGGTGGATTTTGACTGTGGTTTAGGGGTTTTTGGGGGGAAGTAAAGGTGTTTTCCCTCCAAAAGGCTATATAAATGAATGTAAGGGTATATAAATGAATGTAGGCTTTCTGAAAATAGAACCAGCCCAAAACACCATAGAACCAATACCAACACAATTACACAACAAAGAAAGGGGGGCTTCTTGAGGAAATCTAAAAGAGAGACCGTTGAATTAGTATGGTCAACTATAGGAGCACCAAGCAGCAAGATCTGTTGATGAGAATAACACTGCCACTGAAAGTACATCCGAGAGAAACCAAGAGAATGATCTTGTAAATAGTATGTCCAAGAAGGAAAAACATCAGTGTGGAAGAGAACGATCCACACAAAAAGCTAATCCATTTTTAAAAATCTCAGAAGATGATAAGTCCTACAGAGCTTAGTAGAAACTTCAGCAAAAGTATTAAGAGGAGTCCCCCTTTTCAAACAACCAGCCATACGTGTGAGAGAGGTGGAGTCAGTACCAAGAATATCATCTTCTAAAGTTGTTACAGCCCAATCTGAAAATTAACTATCATAGAAATAGTCCATCCAGTCCAACAAGAGGTCAATCTCTTCGAAGACTTCAAGACAACCTGCTAAAATGTGGCCAGAAGGAGGGTTTGAAACCCTACAATAAATACAATCTAGAAAACCTAGTTGCACAAACATTAGGGAAAATGCCACTAGTCAACAGTCTCTTGAGTCACTTGTATAACACAAAAAATTATGCTGCCAAACAATCCATCAGATCAAATATCAGAGGTGGATCCAGTTCAACAAAAGGTCAGTCTTTGTGAAGACTTCAAGAGAGCCTGGTAAAAGGGCCAGAAAGAGGGTTTGAAACCCTACAATAAAGACAATCTAGAAAGCCTAGTTGCACAACCATTAGGGAAAATGCCATTAGTCAATAGTGTCTTGGGTCAATTGTATAACATAAAAAATTATGCGGCCAAACAATCCATCAGATCAAATATCAGAGGTGGACCCACCTAGTGGCTCTAAAGAAGAAATTTTAGCTGTGATTGTTGGCTTAAACAGAAAGAAAGATATGGTGCACCTTAGAAGAGCAGCAAAAGAATACTTGTAGATTCCAACAGTACCCATAACTATATAGACATCAACTAAGCTAAGCAACTGAACCTAATTGTGTACCCCACTCCATAGTTAAAATCATTGATCGATAAAAGTTCAAGACAGTAAAAAGATTCCATAAAGTCATGGTTCAAATACAAGAATTGGAACATTTAACACAACTCTATGCTCTTCAGCTCAATGAGATGGGTAGGGTACTAGGTGTTGAATAGTTGATGCAGTGGGGTGCTTATAACATTAAACTTGAAGAATAGTTCAAGTAATTTAACTAGAAAAGACAAAATTATGAACTATATGGGTTGAAAGTTCCCATCACAAATGATCTACAACTAATAGAAAGGGGGCAAGAAACACAGACAAACATATAACTGCAAAGAAAGTATGTTACCATGGATTATCAAGGTTTCACATTGAATAACTAGGCCAAAAGACTTTAGAATATGATGTGCACACTGCAAAGGAACCTCACCATCACTCAAATCAAGAACTGAGTCAAACTCCCACAACTAAATAAAGATGATGCTACCAAGAAAGCATGCTCAGCAAGAGAAAATCTCATTTACTATGCTTTGAGGACAAAACATTCTTAAGAGGGTGGCAATGTAGTAGGAACAATACTAATTATGCCAATCACTGTATATCTATACACAGTCAAGAGGCCCAATGTCGATATAATTCTTAATAAATTCATATCAATCAATCATTATCCAGTATTTTAATTTGCAATTGCAGATATACTCTATCAATCTTAGTAATAAACAAGGACTATTTATTCCAGTCTCCATCCATGAGGTGGTTATGGGACCCCACATCAGTGCTTACAGCAACCTTAGTCACCTTAGTCACCTTAGGCAAAGACACAACTGTGTCATTTCAACATCAAGATCCAAACATTAATTCAAGTCACAATGGGAAGATATTACAACATTAAGGTTTTCACATGGGTAGATTTCCAAGGAATCCTAATGCAGATAATAAACTCATATAAGTTTCATGTAATTTTAAATACCGCAACAATGATTTGACCAAAATAACCTTGCTATCAAAACAAACCAATATACCACTTCAAAATAATCTTAAGTCTGTTATTAAGCACAAATAAAAACTTACAAATTTCTTTGGGAAATCTATTGGAGAGTGCTTGTTCCTCCCAACCAACATGCAGGCATCACCAACTCTCGAGCATAGACTTCTTCCTTCTAGGAACAACACCTTCTTAGTCCCTTAGTAATATTTTATAAATTTTTACTAGTAGATTTTTCTTAGCAGCGGTTTTTAGGGTTTGCCTTTTACCAGGCTTTTTCTTTTACTAGGATGGGTGATGCTAGGGCATTATTAGAAATTAGATTTTTATTAAATTAGAAATGATATTTTTATCAAATTATAGATTATATTTCTTTCTAATTTCTAATTGGTAAAGATCTATTGCTTTTCTTTTAACTAGGATGGGTGATGCGAGGACATCATCTTTATCTAGTTTATAATTAGATTGTTATCAAATTAGAAATTAGTTTTTTTATAAAATTTCTAAATAAAAATTAGATTTGTCTCAAATTTCTAATTAAAAATTAATTTTTCTAATTTTTAATTGGTAAAAGTTTGTTGCTGTTTGTATGTAATTATATAAAAATATGCTGATGTTAAAAAGAGAAATGTTTTTTTTTAGAAAAAAACATGAAGTGGGAAAAACAATGGCATGAAGTCTTTTATTACTGTTTTTGAGTGAGGTCTTTTATAAACAACAACAGATTTTTACCAATTAGAAATTGGATTTTTAACAAATTTCCAAATTTTTTTAATCTAATTACAGAACATAAACAGCAACAGATTTTTACATAATTACATAATACAAAAAACAACAGATTTTTACCAATTAGAAATTTCTAATTGGTAAAAACTGCTGCTGTTTGTATTATGTAATAAAAACAGCAGATTTTTAGCAATTAGAAATTAGATTTACCAAATTTTGAAATGTTTCTTTATCTAATTATAGAACATAAACAACAGCAGATTTTTACATAATTACATAATACAAACAGCAGCAGATTTTACAAGTCCCTCCTCTTGAAGGTAGAACTGGGTGAGTGATTTGCAAGTGACCTGGAAATCTTCTTCATCCTCTATCGTAAAACAGAGTATTTCTATGTTAGTCAGTCGAACTCACATGGAAAATCCAATCTGTGATATGTTTTATTTCTCTAAAATAAAACAAAATTAATCATAAGTTGCATTTCAGATTTGTTTTTGACTTGCATCTCAATCAGCGATATTAGGCTATATATCTCAATAAATTACTGTTTTCATTGTCACGTTCCAGGTACTCCTTTGAGGTCAAGTCCTGAATTCTGGATTTTATTGCTTTAAGTTCGGGCTTGAATGTGCTTTGGAGCTATTCAACACACTCACTCAGTAGTTGTTGCTGAGGTAAGATTTTTCTAGCCTTCATGATGAGAACTATTGTTGAATCTATTTAGAAATGTCTGTCTTCTTTTACATTTTCAATCACTCTATTCATCTCATTTGCATTCATATCTGTAAGTGGAATCTTAATTTTTTTTCAACTTGTTCGAAAAGGGAGGATTGAATTCAAAATTATCACTTGTAGATATTGTTGTAGTGCTAGGTTCCTTTAGAAGAATCTTGTTCTTGCAACATGAAACTAAATACAGAAGTCAAATAAGATCTTCATCTTCCAAATTTAGTTGAGATTTAATTTCTACACAGCTCAGCTTCGTAGCTTCATTGAACAGCAATAGCAGAGCTTCTTGGTATGTTGTTACTGCCAAATCTATTACCGATGGCTCTTGGCTCTACACAGTTCATATGGATCACGATGTATAAGAATTTGTTCCTCTGCATTATGTATAACATTAACACACAGGTCGACTGGCACGTTCCTCTACGTTAGTCTAGGGCATATAGTTGGCATAGTAAGAAAATATATGTTGCTCCCTCAGAACTCATTGATACTTCTCACTGGCACTAGCTAGTAAGGTGCCTATGAAGAAGTGAAAGGAACAAATCTCTATGATACCAAAGATCATCTGACTTAACTTCTAAGGAATGTTATACTTTTGTTGTGTCTTCAATCTCCATAATAAGTCCAGGAGTATCCACTGATCTTCATTCTCTGAAGCATAGATCTATCTCATTGGTATAATTTCCTTTGCCTATATTCAATATCATAATCAAGGAAGAGCATATGCATGGGCAGATTGTTCTGGCAGTCAGTGATATTGTTGACATCCACTGTCTATACTATTAGCATTTGAAAATCAAAACTAAGTGACAAGACACCATTGTTGACAATTCGCCGTTTAGATTCAAGTCTAGGGCATATAGTTGGCATAGTAAGAAAAGATATGTTGCTCCCTCAGAACTCACTGATACTTCTCACTGGCACTAGCTAGTAAGGTGCCTATGAAGAAGTGAAAGGAACAAATCTCTATGATACCAAAGATCATCTGACTTCACTTCTAAGGAATGTCATACTTTTGCTGTGTCTTCAGTCTCCATAATAAGTCCAGGAGTATCCATTGATCTTCATTCTCTGAAGCATAGATCTATCTCATTGGTATAATTTCCTTTGCCTATCTTCAATATCATAATCAAGGAAGAGCATATGCATGGGTAGATTGTTCTGGCAGTCAGTGATATTGTTGACATCCACTGTCAATACTATTAGCATTTCAAAACCAAAACTATCTTCTACACTTGGGGTTTCAGACGAAGCAGGGTTTCAAATCATAACCAGTCTAAAAAACACTGGTTAGAATTGTACAGTTAACTAAGCTTTAGTCTGAAAAACACTGGTTAGAATTGTACAGTTATCAAAGCTACTAAAACTAACAAACAAAAAATAATATAAACACTTTTAACACCAACCTTATATTTATTTAATTATTATAAATTATGATTTTATATATTTTTAAGAACATCTCGAAGTTAGTTGACTTATGTTGTATATAATAATGGTGTATTACATTATATTAAACCTATTAATATTAATATGTATTTAGTTATCCATGGTCTGAGCTTGGTGAAGTACCCAGTGACATTTTCAGGGCAGAATGGCATTTCGTTAGTAGGAAACTTGGTTAGGTCTTAGCCATTGAACCGCATAGAAGATTATTACCTCTAATTGTCAAAGCAACACACCTTTGAAAAGCTTGGATTAGTTTTGACCATGTCTGTGGTCACATTGAAATGTTTGTCCACAGCCGCTCGGTCACTGTACTGTACACCAGTGGTTTCATTGGATGGTGCAGTGTCTTGCACACTGGCCAGATGCCAGAATGAATTATGTATGATTTTGGCAATATCACGATTACAGCCTGCTCTAGATTTGCACTGTTGACTAGTGCATCAACGATTGATTGAAAACTGTGGATTGAACGTGAAGAGGGCCCGTTTGTGTCCTGTAAATTTATTGCTGAGGTTAATTCAATTGTAGATTTAGGTAATATTTTAGTTTTAATGATGGTAGCAGAATCTAATTCAATTGTAAATTTAGATGATATTTTAATTGGAATGATAACAGTTAAATTAATTGTTTGGCCTCGCTCTTCTTTATAACATCCCAAAAAGCTACCAATAAAAATATCCAAAAATATACTGATTGGAAATACAATTGAGTCACCCAATGAGAAATGGGAAATGTACAGTTGGTACATTTATCACAGATGCTAGGGAGTCACACCACAATCCAAGCTTTCTCTTTTAGTAGGCTCTAGTGTGTTACTGCTGTGGCATGCATTATGGCGATACCATCCCTACAGGAGCTATGGTCATTATTAGAAAGATTTCTGGTGAGCTTAGTATGCATTGATACAGTGGTTTTAGGAGATGGTTTATAAGGAGTGCAATGCAGATGTTGAGTGTAGAAACATACAGTTCACATATGGAAATTTCATTATGGCTTTCTAGTGGGAGTGATTAGCTTGTTGGAGACCAGAACTTCATGAAATGTCTGTCTTCTTTTACATTTTCAATCACTATATTCATCTCATTTGCATTCATATCTGTAAGTGGAATCTTAATTTTTTTCAACTTGTTCGAAAAGGGAGGATTGAATTCAAAATTATCACTTGTAGATATTGTTGTAGTGCTAGGTTCCTTTAGAAGAATCTTGTTCTTGCCACATGAAACTAAATACAGAAGTCAAATAAGATCTTCATCTTCCAAATTTAGTTGAGATTTAATTTCTACACAGCTCAGCTTCGTAGCTTCATTGAACAAAATAGCAGAGCTGCTTGGTATGTTGTTACTGCCAAATCTATTACCGATGGCTCTTGGCTCTACACAGTTCATATGGCTCACGATGTATAAGACTTTGTTCCTCTGCATTATGTATAACATTAACACACAGGTCGACTGACACGTTCCTCTACAACAAAGTCAGTTTGACTGAATGGCATCAATCTGCATTGCTTCTCTGCGACATATTTTGGCATTGATGCATAGTTAATATGGAATCGATACTCCATATATATGTAATCTAACCAATAGCGTCAAAATGACATTATCTTATATGACCATGGAAATAACTCCTAATGAAGATTGTAATCTTACAGAGACCAGCATAAATAAACATGTTGAGTTTAAGATCCATAAGGCATCGTTGAGTATTTTTTAAGTGACAAGACACCATTGTTGAGAATTTGATGTTTATATGTAATCTAACCAATAGCATCAAATGGCATCATCTTATATGACCATGGAAAGAACTTCTAATGAAGACTGTAATCTTACAGAGACCAGCGTAAATAAACTCGTTGAATTTAAGATCCACAAGGCACTGTTGAGTTTTTTTTAAGTGACAAGACACCATTGTTGACAATTCGCTGTTAAGATTCAAGTCTAGGGCATATAGTTGGCATAGTAAGAAAAGATATGTTGCTCCCTCAGAACTCACTGATACTTCTCACTGGCACTAGCTAGTAAGGTGCCTATGAAGAAGTGAAAGGAACAAATCTCTATGATACCAAAGATCATCTGACTTCACTTCTAAGGAATGTCATACTTTTGCTGTGTCTTCAATCTCCATAATAAGTCCAGGAGTATCCACTGATCTTCATTCTCTGAAGCATAGATCTATCTCATTGGTATAATTTCCTTTGCCTATCTTCAATATCATAATCAAGGAAGAGCATATGCATGGGCAGATTGTTCTGGCAGTCAGTGATATTGTTGACATCCACTGTCTATACTATTAGCATTTGAAAATCAAAACTAAGTGACAAGACACCATTGTTGACAATTCGCCGTTTAGATTCAAGTCTAGGGCATATAGTTGGCATAGTAAGAAAAGATATGTTGCTCCCTCAGAACTCACTGATACTTCTCACTGGCACTAGCTAGTAAGGTGCCTATGAAGAAGTGAAAGGAACAAATCTCTATGATACCAAAGATCATCTGACTTCACTTCTAAGGAATTTCATACTTTTGCTGTGTCTTCAGTCTCCATAATAAGTCCAGGAGTATCCATTGATCTTCATTCTCTGAAGCATAGATGTATCTCATTGGTATAATTTCCTTTGCCTATCTTCAATATCATAATCAAGGAAGAGCATATGCATGGGCAGATTGTTCTGGCAGTCAGTGATATTGTTGACATCCACTGTCAATACTATTAGCATTTCAAAACCAAAACTATCTTCTACACTTGGGGTTTCAGACGAAGCAGGGTTTCAAATCATAACCAGTCTGAAAAACACTGGTTAGAATTGTACAGTTATCAAAGCTACTAAAACTAACAAACAAAAAATAATATAAACACTTTTAACACCAACCTTATATTTATTTAATTATTATAAATTATGATTTTATATATTTTTAAGAACATCTCGAAGTTAGTTGACTTATGTTGTATATAATAATGGTGTATTACATTATATTAAACCTATTAATATTAATATGTATTTAGTTATCCATGGTCTGAGCTTGGTGAAGTACCCAGTGACATTTTCAGGGCAGAATGGCATTTCGTTAGTAGGAAACTTGGTTAGGTCTTAGCCATTGAACCGCATAGAAGATTAGTACCTCTAATTGTCAAAGCAACACACCTTTGAAAAGCTTGGATTAGTTTTGACCATGTCTGTGGTCACATTGAAATGTTTATCCACAGCCGCTCGGTCACTGTACTGTACACCAGTGGTTTCATTGGATGGTGCAGTGTCTTGCACACTGGCCAGATGCAAGAATGAATTATGTATGATTTTGGCAATATCACGATTACAACCTGCTCTAGATTTGCACTGTTGACTAGTGCATCAACAATTGATTGAAAACTGTGGATTGCACGTGAAGAGGGCCCGTTTGTGTCCTGTAAATTTATTGCTGAGGTTAATTCAATTGTAGATTTAGGTAATATTTTAGTTTTAATGATGGTAGCAGAATCTAATTCAATTGTAAATTTAGATGATATTTTAATTGGAATGATAACAGTTAAATTAATTGTTTGGCCTCGCTCATCTTTATAACATCCCAAAAAGCTACCAATAAAAATATCCAAAAATATACTGATTGGAAATACAATTGAGTCACCCAATGAGAAATGGGAAATGTACTGTTGGTACATTTATCACATATGCTAGGGAGTCACACCACAATCCAAGCTTTCTCTTTTAGTAGGCTTTAGTGTGTTACTGCTGTGGCATGCATTATGGCGATACCATCCCTACGGGAGCTATGGTCATTATTAGAAAGATTTCTGGTGAGCTTAGTATGCATTGATACAATGGTTTTATGAGATGGTTTATAAGGAGTGCAATGCAGATGTTGAGTGTAGAAACATACAGATCACATATGGAAATTTCATTATGGCTTTCATTGTAGACAGAATACCGACTTTGAGCAATAGATTGCAAACTTTGCAATTGGACTTACAAGGACAACTTCCAGAGTCATTCTATGCTACACCTTCCAGAAGGCCGATGAATTGAAAACTTAATGGAAGCACAAAGAAAACCATAGATACCATTTCTGTTTACAGGCCAAGGCAATCCATAGGAAGTGATGAGGCTATGCACAGTTCATTAAAGGAGAGTTGTGCTGGGTTGGTGGGACAACTTAGTTTATGGAAGTTATAGAATCTACAGAAAGAAAATGAAACAACAGCGATGGATTCTGAAAAGGTAAGCTAAATTATGTATGAACTTCATATTTTTCCATCTTCTTTATCAGATTCATCTTAAGGAACATAGTACACAGTTGGTGCACTGTATGTGTGACATTTTTTCATTTTTTCCTTTCAAGAGATAAGTAAACAATGTGTTTCACAAAATATGTCATCACCTACACTGGAACAGAGGATGGAATCCTTCGACACACCACTGAAGACTCTTGGACATACTGAGGGCCATGATATATCTCCTTGCTTGTACACATTATTTGGACCAAAATGTAGTACGCCATTGACAAATCGTGAGCTTACATAAGATAATGATAAGGTTGTTACTGGCACACCATTTGAAAATGCTCTGCAGTCTCCATTAGTGACTGAATCAGGGGGAGTTGACAATTTTGGCAATGAATTGCCACGGTTAGTTTATGTATTTCTATCCTCTATCGCAAAACAGAGTATTTCTATGTTAGTCAATCGAACTCACATGGAAAATCCAATCTGTGATATGTTTTATTTCTCTAAAATAAAACAAAATTAACCATAAGTTGCATTACAGATTTGTTTTCAACTTGCATCTCAATCAGCAATATTAGGCTATATATCTCAATAAATCACTGTTTTCATTGTCACGTTCCAGGTACTCCTTTGAGATCAAGTCCTAAATTTTGGATTTTATTGCTTTAAGTTCGGGCTTGAATGTGCTTTGGAGCTGTTCAACACACTCGCTCAATAGTTGTTGCTGAGGTAAGATTTTTCTAGCCTTCATGATGAGAACTATTCTTGAATCTTTTTAGAAATGTCTGTCTTCTTTTACATTTTCGATCACTCTGTTCCTCTCATTTGCATTCATATCTGTAAGTGGAATCTTAATATTTTTCAACTTGTGCGAAAAGGGAGGATTGAATTCAAAATTATCACTTGTAGATATTGTTGCAGTGCTAGGTTCCTTTAGAAGAATCTTGTTCTTGCCACATGAAACTAAATACAGAAATTGAATAAGATCTTCATCTTCCAAATTTTTAGCAGATAAAAACTACTGCTGTTTGTATTATGTAATAAAAGCAGCAGATTTTTAGCAATTAGAAATTAGATTTACCAAATTTTGAAATGTTTTTTTATCTAATTACAGAACATAAACAGCAGTAGATTTTTACATAATTACATAATACAAACAGCAGCAGATTTTTACCAATTAGAAATTTCTAATTGGTAAAAATCTGCTGCTGTTTGTATTATGTAATTATGTAAAAATCTGCTGTTGTTTATGTTCTGTAATTAGATAAAAAACATTTGGAAATTTGGTAAATCTAATTTCTAATTGCTAAAAATCTGCTATTTGTATTATGTAAGTATGTAAAAATCCGCTGCTTTTTATATTTTGTAATTATGTAAAAAGGGTAATGTTTTTTTAGGAAAAAACAGGAAGGGGGGAACAATGGCATGAGGTCTTTTATATACATGACATCATAAGAGCTGAACCATTTTATCATTTAGCACTGGAGAATCTGATTCCAAGAAAGGAAGAAATTGTCAAAATAGAAATTGTCCCTTGGATTTTTAACTAAGTTGTTTGCAAATTCCACCCTAGAGAGCCATTTTGAGATTATTCACCTTCAATCCTTTGTTTTTTAAGGGAGAACATCCTTTTCTATCGATCTCTTCTACTTTGAGGATATGGCAAGTGGAGAAGGAGGTGCAAGTGGATCGGAAAAGGTAAGCTTACTTTGTTTTTATAGAATAATTGCATAATATAATATGTTTTATTTTTTGTTTAAGGTTTGAAGTTAGAATTATAATTTTATAATTATACTTTGTGGTAAATCATTGAAATTTGACAGGGAAAGAATCCGATAACGGAGTCCTTGCTTGAAGATGTTTTTGGGATAGAAGGACTCAAAAAACTTCAATCTTTGGATGCTGAATCCCTAATGCATTTTCTTAAGACAAAATCCCCTGAAGCTAATCAACTAGGTCCAGGTAATCAACAAGCTTTAGGAGAATCCATTAGTTCCCCATCCTCTCTTGGATCAAGAAAAAAATCAAAAAAAGTGTTATTGACATCAAACACCAATAATGAAGAACATTGTGTTGAAACATCTTCTGTGGTGGCAACTCCTGGGACTGCAAATTCTTGTTCATCCTCAGCTTATGCATCATCTATTGGTAGTTTAGGTACCAAGATAGAGTATGACGCTGTCTCAGGGGAGATAAGAAGGACAGAAGTAGGAAAACAATTCTTAAATAGGCTAAAGGACTCTTGCCTTCAACGATTTAGAGATCATCTTCACCTCACATTCTCCAAGATTCCACTTCACCTAAAAAAGATGGTGGTACAAGACATAGAGAATGAATTTGGTACCGGTTGGTCGGTTAAGAAGATAAAATTGCAAATGTCGCTCAATTGTAAGAGGTTTCGTTGCAACCAAACAAGAAAAATTAAAAAAATGCCTCAAGATCAAAGACTGAAACAAAGACCTATTGACATACCTTTTAAAGTATGGAAAGAACTTGTAAAATCATATGAGAAGTTGGATGCACAAAGAAAAGCCGGCAATGAGAGCATTCAGGTATTGAATTTTTCATTTAACATTATTTAGAATGTATTAATACTTATAAGTATCTTAGACATGTATTTGTGTGAAAATAAATTGAATTGGTTTATGTTTAAGGACAAGGCATCCAAGGTGAGGTTAACCAAGACAAAAGTTACTCATCGTAGTGGCCAGAAAGGTTTAAAAGCACTGATAACAACCTTTGTAAGTATATTAAACATGTGATATTTTTTTAATAAATTTTGTACTAGAAGAAAGTCATTGTTATCTAATTTCTCCCTATTTACTGATTGATAGGAACTAAAATATGGAAGACCTCCAAATCATTTGGAAAAGGAGGTGCTGCAACAAAAGAGATGGGTTGAATTTGTTGTTTGGATGGACTCTATGGTATGTAATCTTAGTTGGATTTCCAATATACTTTTAAACCATATTTTCATTTTATTTTTTAGTACTATTAGATATTATATCTTACCTCATTTTATGGTTAACATTGTATAACAAAAACATGCGTTGTGTTATGTAATTAATACTAACATGTAATATTGATTTTTTTTGTCAGAATGCTATAGGTAATGATTGCCAAGACGATGATCCAAATTATGTTCAACATATATCAAGAGATGATGAGGATGAGGATGAGGATGATGGTGGTGAAGGAGGAGATGATGATGATAGTTGCAGTGTTGGTGATGATGTGGATCAGAGTAATGAGGATGGTCAAGATGATCATGAGGATGATCTTGGTGGTGGTAGCTAGGCATGCACATGCATTGTTTTTTATGAAGAAATTATTGTGTAGAATGACATTGTTATGTTTAGATGGGTGTTGTGAATTTACCCTATATCAATGAGACATTTTGATTTTGTAATCATACAATGAGTTTGATTTATGTATGTTGTTAATTTATCGTAGAATAACGATATTCATGAAATATTTTGATTTGTTAATCATATTTGAATTTTAGTTGTTTTGATTAAAAATAATACTGATTTTATTAGTATTATGTTGCTATTTTATACATGTTTTGAAAATTGTTAATGACACATTGTTATTTTTTTGGATGGATGTTGTCAATTTCTCTTAAATTTCTTTACAAATGATTTTGAATTGTGATATCTGCTTTAATGATATTTAGAAACTATCATATATTTCACTATGAATCTATAAAGGGGGTCATATATGTAAAGAAAAATATACTCTATATAAGAAGTCAAATGCGGATGTAACCATGGATGCAAAATTGAAAGTAAAATTGGATGTTAAACTAGGAATTAATACAAAATGCAAACAATTGACATACAAAGTGTTTTAAATTAGAAGTGAAAAATTGTGCAATAGTTGACACAAAGAAGGGAACAAAACATGGCATACAAAAGGATATCAAATTGGGCAAAAACAAGGACACATAAATGGGCACCAAATTAGATGCAAAAAAAGACAACAACTAGATGTAAAATAAGATGCAAAGTTGAGTGTTAAAAAGAAGCAAAAAACGTTACAAATTAATATGCCAAATGATGATGCAAATAATGGTGTAAATTTGGGATGCAAACTTGGGTGCAAAAAAGGAAAAAAAAAAAAAGATGTAAGAAAAGACATAAAACAAGATGCAAAATGGGGCTGAAAAAAGGTGAAACCAAGGATGCCATATTGGATGTAAAAAATGATTCCTAATCACATGCAAATTTAGGCTCAAACTCAGACACAAAATTATATGCAAATGTGGACACAAAATGAGGCAAAAAAAGATGCAAATTTGGATGATGAAAACGATGTAAAACTAGACACCAAAAAAATGCAAAATTGGATGAAAAAGTCGGTGTAAATAATGGTGCAACATTGGACACAAGTAGACACAAAAAAATGGTGCAAAAAGGGGCATAAAATAGCTTAAAATTGGATGCAAAACTTGGTGCAAAAACAAATACAAAATTAGACGTAAAAAATGGCTCTACATTGAATGTACCATTAGACACAAAATAAGATGCAAAGGTGGACACAACACATGACTCAACATAAGATGCAAATATAAATGCAAATTTGGATGCTCAAAATGATGTAACATTAGGTGCAAGAGATGGTGTTAAAAATGATGCAAAATTGGATGAAACAAATGACGCAAAATATGGTGCAAAATGAGATGGGAAAAATGGAGACAAATCAAACGTAAATGTGGATGTAAAAAATGGTCCAAAAAAAGATGCAAAAATGGGCACAAAAATGGATGCAAAATTTGGTGCTAAATCAAATTCAACACATGGTGCAAAGATAGGCACCAAAGCTTGTGCAAAAATAGAAGCAAAAACTAGTGTAAGACTAGATACAAAACCTGGCGTAAGACTAGATGCAAAAACTGACACAAAATGGATGCATAAAAAGACGTTAAATTGGATTCAAAATACAGTGTAAACTTGATGCAAATGATGGTGCAAAAATGCAAGCAAAGAATGACACAAAATAGGAAGCAAAAGAGAATGAAAAATAGATGCAAAAAATGACACAAAACTAGAAGCAAAACCTGTCATAAAATAAGATGCAAATCTTGGTTCAAAATTTGACGCAAAAAATGATGCATAGTTTGGTGTAAAAAATGATGCAAAATCTAGCGTGAAAAAGGATGCAAAATCAGGTTCAAAAAAGGACGCTTTAAAAATTGTACAATAGAGCCAGATTTAGCGCCAGGTTGCTCATCACAATTACAAAAAAAATGCACTAAAATCTGGCGCTAAATCTGGCGCAAATCACTGGTTTTGTTGTAGTGATTAAAGTTGTCAAGCAATGAGTCTCCAACCCACACATGTGGATCAATGAGATGTAATACATGTGTGTGTGGTGACTAACTTAATACACCTCTCTAATAACTCCACAAACATATGTATTTCACTCTGTCACATAAATTGACAATAGTGTGATATAAGTAAACCAAGAGTAGACATAAAAGCCATAGGCAACAAACATTCCCTAGATCCTCAATTAGGTGCTTAAATGATGAAGTGAAAATGCAAGGAGAAAAGAGGAATTCATGATTTAACCATCACAAACATGTGATCAAGTGTGACTAGGAGTGTATATATTCATATATTTTCCAAAGAGGGAGGGAATACATGAGTTACCATTTATTGGCCCTTATTTTTCTTTCTTTTCCATCTTAAATATAAGACTGGGAATAAGGATTTCATAAGTTTGGGACAACTCATAGATATAATATTTACATCAATTTTCACTTCAACCTTAGAGTTTAGACTTAGATAAATCAATATAGTGTATCTTTAATGATTTTGGCTTTCGCTTTTTGATTTTATTTCATCACAAATGAAAAAAGGGGAAATATTTTGCCACAAATCTATGAATGCTTAATCATAAAGGTGTCATGTGATGAAAACAAATTAATGATGTTATTATCTATGGAAATGATGGGTATTTTTGAGAAAACCTTATGCTTGTGGATGTCTCCTCTCTGGTTGAGAGGGAGTGAGGGTAGACACCATATTATCCATGTGTCATGTACTATGGCCAGGACTAACAATCATAAGCCTAGTAAAGACACTAGTAGGGAGAATGGTGGATTGGATAAACATCTGGGACCAATATTGTTTGAGAATTTGGACTTTGACTGGGACTAATCGCCATAAGTCAAGTACATTAATCGAGGATAAGAATAGTCATGAGGATTGACATTTCCTGGTGTCAAATATTATGATAGTGGATTAGGAAATGATCATGTGAGGACATACCTGGTGAAAATCCTGGTGGGGTAAGTGCCTAGAGAGGCAGTGGTGTCAAAATTTACGCCTCCCAACATTGTGCTCTAATCTAATGCAGAGATGAACTTGTTAGTCAAGGCCTTACTATTTTGACAATGTTGGCTATGATGATGTAAATCATCATTGATGCTTATCAATCCAGATCCCTTCTTATATGAATATTTCAACTTGAGAGTACTTTTTTGTCTCATTATGAGTACCTCCCTAGTTTAGAGGGGGGGTCATCATCTTCATTATCACCATCATCACCACCATCAATGTCATCATTTCATTATCATCATAATCACCATTCATTTCATCATCATCATCATCATCATCATCATCATCATCATTACAGATATTGCAATTGTTCATAATTATAGGCATCATAAGAAATATCATCAACCTAAAAAATGCTACGAGTGTTCGAAAAGGGTTGTTAAGACACATGATATATGCAAGAAAGATAACAACTTTATTTTTTAGAGATGATCGATGATCATCATCATTAATACCATTATCATCGTCATTATAATTGTCATCATCCCCATGATCATAACTAATATAATTTTTATCATAATTGTTGTCATCTTCATCATGAACATCATAATCATCATTCATGTCATTATTGTTCTTGATGATGACTAAGATGAAAATAATTATAATGATGATAATATGATGATGACTTGGAAGATGACGCCAAAGATAATTATTATGATTTTGACCATGACAACATTTAAAAATTGGTAAGAATGGCCAAGGTCATTAGTTGTCATTGTAACTCCCATCATCTTTATCATCATTGTCATTATCATAACAATCACAATTCATGTCATTGTCATCATCTTCATTATCATCATCGTTATAATTATTGACATTGTCATCAATTGTTCATAATTTTCAATGTCATAAGAAATATCATCAATGCAAAAAATATGATGTGTGTTGGAAAAGGGATGCAAAAGTGAACAAAAAAAATGGGGGTAAAAATAGACGTAAATTTGGATGAAAAAGTAGATGCAATAGTTGATGCAAACTTGAACACAAAATAGGATTCAAACATGGATGAAAAAGTGGAAGAAAACATGGGCACAATAGTAGGCATAAAACTTAGCATGAATTGTGGTGAAACAAATGTGGATACTACAATGAATGTAAAAAAAAAAAAAGACACAAACTTGAATGCAAAAAGGAGGAAAATTTGGATGAAAAAAGGGATGTAAACATGGGCCAAACATGGGTGCAATAGTGAACACAAAATTAGTTGCAAAATTGGACGAATCAAAAGTGGATGTAAAAGTAGATTCGAAATGGGATGAAAAAAACATAAATAATATTTGATGCAAACTTGGACACAAAAGAGGATGCAAATGTGGATGCAATAGTGGAAGAAAATGTGGGTTGCAACGATAGGCATAAGATATGGCACAAATCATAGCACAAAAAAAGTGGATGAGAAAGTGGATGTAATAATAGACAAAAAAAAGGATGCAAACTTAGATGCAAGACAAGATGCTATAAGGGATGTAAAAGTGGATGCAAACACAGGTGCAACATGAGAAACAAAATTGGATGCAAAATATGGATGCAATGGAAGTACATGCAAAAAAAGATACAAAATGAGATGCAAAACCCACACAAAAGTGGATGCAAAAATAGATGCAATATTTTATGCAAAAGAGGATGCAAAGATGGATGCAAAATTGGAAGAAAACATGGGTACAATAGTAAGTACAAAACATGGCACAAATTGTGTCACAACAAAAGTGGATGTAATGATAGATGCAAAAAAAGAAGCAAATGAAGATGAAAAATAGGATGCAAAAAGGGATGTAAAAGTGGGCATAAACATGGGTGAAACAATGGATGTAAAATATGATGCAAAAGTTGATGCAACAAAATTCTATGCAAAAGTAGATGCAATATGAGACACAAAACCTTATGCAAATCTTGACGCAAAAGTGGATATAAAAAGGGATTAAAAATCGATGTAAAAGTCTATGAAAACCTAGATGTATATGAGGATGCAATCGTGGATGCAAATTTAGAAACAAAAAGAGGTGAAAAGGGAGGTGTCAAACTAGGTGCAAATTATGGCACAAGAAAAATGGATGCAATAGTGGACACAATAATAAATGAAAAAGAGGATGTAAATATGTATGCAAAACAAGATGTAAAAGTCAATGCAACAAAAGTAGATGCAAAAACTAAACACAAACTTCGATGCAAAACTTGGCACAAAGGGGATGCAAAAAATATGCAAAAATGGATGCAAAAAATGACGCAAAAAAATGATGCAAAAGAGAATGCAAGAGATGATGAAAAAGTTGATGCAAGTGTAGGCACAAAAAGTGGATGTAATAGAGGATGCAAAAGATGGCGAAACAAAATTAGGTGCCAAACGTGATGCAAAACATGGTGCAAAGGATGGCACAAAACTTGGTATAAAACGTGGTGTAAAACTTGGTGTAAAATCTGATGAAAAACCTATTACAATACCTGGTGCTAAACTTTATGTAAGACTTGGTGCAAAACTCGGTGAAAACTTTGCATCAAGTTTTGCACCATATTTGATAAATGGACACAAATAGCACCAAAAATAGTCTCTAGACGCAAAAAAGGAAGCAAAAAGGGATGCTAATCACAGGGTTTTGTTGTAGTGTCTTACCATGAATTCACATTTCCTCTTGAGCCTTTGCTTCCCACCAAACTAGTGTTGCTCCTTCTAGCCTCAATGAAGCCAACTTGGTTTTTATGTCATCTTCTTGAAGGTTCTAAATTCTACAATAAACCTCCAATTGTCGAATTCAATTGTCTAACTTTTCTGCATTCACCTCACCATTGTACATGGGAAGTTCAAACTTAATGTCCAATTTGAGTAAGAGATTTTTTTCTTTTAGGGTTTTTGAATGAGTATGAACAATTTTTGTGGTGGAAGTGGAAGATGATGTTGTTTGAGATGACAAGGAAGATGAAGATGATGAGAAAGAATAAGATGGTGGAGATGGAGGAGGCTTTCCTCAATTACCCTTTGAATCCTTCGTTTCATCTTTTTTATCTTCTCAGCTTCCCTCACCATGTGGGGACTTAGAACTCTCTCCAGCCATTCTAGTATTTCTCTCTTCATAGAGGACTCTAACTATGCTAGTTAAGTCATAGAAAGCTTTCATGAATGCTTCCTCTTCTGAAAGACCTTTAGTGTCTCTTGCTCTAGACATGATGGCTTTGGATTCAAGCTCAGCTTCTGGTACTGATTGTACCTCCTCAATCTCAATTGAAGGTAAAACTTGAGGTGTTTCAAGTGTAGCTGCAATTGAAACTTTGGGTGGAGATTGTGGCCTTGTGGCTCTCCTTCTTCTGGGCATTACCTCAGGATTTGCAACCAATAGTTTCATTTCTCCTCTCTGCAACTTTAACCTTGTAAGCATCACAAATTTTCAACCATTAAAACCCTACTTGCACAAAACTCAAGAAATCAAGAAAATAACCTTTGCTCAGATAGCAGTCTCACTGAGTTTGAATTTGAGATCAGGTACATCAAGGGAAAGGAGAAAAGGGTTGCAAATGATCTCAGTATAAGAGTGCAGGTGAATCACATTGCAACATCGAGTTCTTATGGGACAAACTTGTAGGAGCGTATCTTGCAGGCTGGACAACATGATGAAAAGTATGAAAGGTTGAGGCATAGGCATTAAGAATATGGTGAAGGTAATAGGGATGAGGAGTATCATCTCACAAAATATGGCCTGGTCAGATTCAAGAACATGATTTATGTGTCGTATAATAGTGAGCTCAAGATGCTTACCTTGAGAGAGTTTCATTTTAAGCCATATTCAGGCCACCTGGGATATCAGAAGATAACAATTAAGAAGTTCTATCATTGGTTGAACTTAAAGAAATAAGTGGTTGAGTTTGTTGCGAGAAGTTTGGACTATTAGAAAGTAAAATTAGAGTGTAATCATAGAGGTGGTTTATTATAGTTGATTCTGATTCCAGAGTGGAAATGGGAGGTCATTTCCATGGACTTCATTATAGGTTTGCTGAGGACATCAAAGCATCATGATTCTATCATGGATTTTGTCAACAAGTTAAGTAAGGTAGCAGTTAAGTCTATGAGTTCAAATAGTGAGGTAGCCAATATTTTCATTAGGAAGATAGTAAGATTGCATGGTGTTACCAAGAATATTGTATATGAAAGAGATTCCAAGTTCACTTCTAGGTTTTCGAAAGAGTTGTTTGCAGACTTGGGGACAAATTTGGCTTTCAGTACAACTTAACATCCAAAAAAATACTGATTGATAGATAGGGTTAATAGGATTCTTGAGGACATTTTGAGGATGTATGTCATGCATCAACAGAGGAAGTGGGAAGAGTATCTTCCACTGATATATTTTATGTATAATAATGGGTATAAGGAGTCCTTGAATATGAGTTATTTTGAGGCACTTTATGGGTGTATGTAACACCCCCTCTTCCCAGGTCCACACAAGCAACCAACCAGTGGTAAACATGCGACGAGAGAGGTCACTATAAGGGATTCAACTTCCTTGGTGACCTTAAGGAAATGGAGTCGACGTAACATATTAAAAAAACCCATGCACATTAGCAAAAATACACTCAGAAGAAATGTCAACCACTCAGACATACTGTCCCTGAGTCCCACTGACGTTTTAAACCTTTTAACGCTTGGTCACTCTCATGCTATAGGCAAGACAACATCCATAAGGAAAAGTCTCTCTCACAGGCCTATGTGCCAACATCCCTAGACTCTTTTCAGTAGACCTATGCTAGTGTCCTTGAGATTTGAGCCACTTTTCTAGCCCAGAATCCTGACCTCTACCCATAACTTGTTACAACCTCTAGAATCCATCAATGACATGATGAAATATAAACATATAAAAATTCAAACTAAGGACTAGGCCTGAGCATCCCCAACTAGGACTAACATTCTGGAATCAATGCAACCTATAGGTCTAGAATACAAGACAAAGCATAAATGGCTGAAAGAAATTATGAAACATAACCAGAAGGATCACCACCTTCTCCATTGAACTATTCTATCATTAATTAGGTCTTGCATCCATCCATTTAACAATTACAAGTAAATACATGAAATAACCATGACATGAACCAGTCATATAACCATGCTTATAACAAGCATAAAACCATATAAATATCAGAGATATGCCAACCACTAAATCCACATATAAACAAGTGAAAAAGTAAGAGAAATTAGCTTTTAGTAATCATAGGCAAATCTAACTAGGTTCGGGACTTCCACATACCACTCAATCATAGACATGGATGAACCAAATCTCTCTTTTAGCTAGTCACCCCTGTGCCATATTCCAAGCATGAGTGTGGTATCTCATAGAACAAACAATCCAAGAAAATCGAAGGGAATCCAGAGGTTAAACCACCTCCACCCTCATCAAACTATGATCACACTAAAATCAATGCTCCGATCACAACCAAACCGTACTTGGAATGCCATCTAGAATCCATCATTATCCTTGAGGAATTTTCAATATCCTTGTCTCTCAGGCTTTAGCACAATCCAATCCCGAATCACTAGGCCCTAAACTGAGACAAGTCTCCCTGGATTTTTGTAATCAAACCTAGATCACTAGGCCCTAAACCGAGACTTCTCCCTTAAGCTTTACC
Source organism: Pinus tabuliformis (assembly GCA_031772625.1). Classification (NCBI taxonomy): domain Eukaryota; kingdom Viridiplantae; phylum Streptophyta; class Pinopsida; order Pinales; family Pinaceae; genus Pinus; species Pinus tabuliformis. Next base: position 1,279,395,926 of record CM062811.1, on the reverse strand, counting down.
ATGTATCTTGCTAAAACCAGTCAAGGGATTCCTAGGCCTTTGGGAATGAAACTTGAGACCACCTCCATCTTGGATTACAAAATCCATCCGAAAAACCAAAGCTCAAAGCTGAGATAAACACCTCAACATACCATGAAATCCAGAAAAAAAATCAAGGCTAGGCTAAAAACCATAGTCATAACCCAGCAAAACCATGCCACTGACAACAATAGAACCATACACCAACATGCAAACCCATGCATGTCCTAACCAGCTAGGAGATCACACATGAAAAATGTTACCTGCAAGTATTCCTGCTGAAGATTCTTGATCCTGCTTTCCTTTCCTTGATCCTTGCTTTCCTTCCTTTCCCTTTGCTTGCTTTTCCTTTCTTGCTCCAAAGCTAGAGTGCTCCAAAAAAACTCTAAGTGACCAAGAGTGAGAGAGAGAGAGAGAGAGAGAGAGAATAATGAGAGAGCTCCAAACTTGAACTAACAAAAGGTTACCAACTGATCCTTAGAAGCCTTTTTATTAATGAGGCCTCTATTTTCTTCATTTTCCATTATTTTCCTTCAATTTACTCCTCACATGCAACCTGTGACCTTTCACCTTACTTTTATCCAAGTTTCCTTTATTTTCATAAATAAATTTGCCAAAACTGCATTTTTTCCTTTTAATGCCTTTGCCTTAGCCTTTTCCAATTTTCCTTAGCAAAGCACACATCCAGTGATGCCCACTAGGATATCTTTGTCCAACATTCAACTTGTAATAAGTGTCCCTTAACCGTGGTCTTATTTTTCCCTTATTAACTTTTATTACATGAACTTTTCACTAGGGTTGTTACAGTGGAGTTGTAATACTCCTATCAGCTAGAGTGATCCAATGAATAGGGTATGTTGGACTGGATATGTTGGCATATATGGAACAAGAAATCCATGTTATTAAAAGGAATTTAAAGGCAATACAAGTCAGGTAGAAGAGTTATGCAGATCATCACAAGGTATTTAAGGAGTTTCGGGTTGGAGAGCAAGTGTACTTGTGCATCAAGCCCAAGAGGATTTCCTTAAGGATTGGATCATGTGCCAAGTTGGCACCTTGGTATTTCAAGCCTTTTGAGAACCTTCATAGGATTAGATTAGTGGCCTAGATACTTGCATTGCCTTTGACATTGGAATTACATGATGTTTCCATGTTTAATTGCTTAAGAAGTATGTCCAGGATGCTGATCATGTGATTCACTGGTCTGTATTGCAGGTGGAACAAAAGGGAGAATTCCAGCCAGAACCACAATGCATATTGCAACAGAAACAACTTATACTCTAGAATAGAACAATCGAGCAAGTTAAAGTGCAGGAGAAGCACTTTGGGCTTGATGAAGCTACATGGGAGATGGCAAATCATATGCAAACTATCTGTCCTTCATTATTTGTTGGTTCGAACAAATGAGTTCTTGGTATATGTATATGTATATGTATATGGATGTCGTGGTATATATCACAATGAGTTGTGCTATAAATCTCCAATAAGCAGTATGATTGTCATGTTTGTCATGTTGGTCATGGTTTGTAGTAGTTGTTCATTGTAAATACTACATTGAGCTATGTTATAAAGCTCCATGGGTAGTATGTTTTGTTTTCAATGGTTTGCTGGTCATAGGTGTCATTGAACACCGAGGATGGTGTTCCCCCAAGGGGGAGGGGTTTGTAACAACCCCTGGTTTATTTTCCATGTAAATAAAATAAGACCAAGGTCATGGGACACATATTCCAAGATGAATGTTGTAAAAAACATAATGATGGGTATTATTGGTGATTAATTAATGGCTATGGAAATTGGCAAAGACATTGGAAAAGGCAAAGTGGCAATAATTGGAATTTTATTTATGAAATAAAGGAGAATAGGAGAAAAGGAGGGTGAAGAGACGTAGATTTGCATGAGTGTTATAGCTCCATTTATCACTCTTGGTACTTGTGATTCTTGGTTTATGGCCTAGGGTAACCCCTCCTTCCATACGTAGTCCAAATATTTTAAAAACAATGTTTTATTCCCTGCACGCTACTTTGCCCTGAGATAAAAGCGTGTACACGCGGGTTAGTCAATACCCAATCCGCGTATATCTGTTAAAACACTTAAAAAAATAAATTTCCTTAATTATGGGCCGAGTTCATGGGTTTTACCTATTGTTTACCTCCTAGTTCCGATGGCCTAATTGTTTCCCAACTAAAAAACTATTTGGGAGAAGTATAAATAGACTTCTATGGGAAGGCCTTAAGGAGGAGAATAGATAGAATTATTATACTGAGATTATCCTTGATTGAGTCTGAAGTATCCCTATGCTTCATGCACTTCCCCAAGTTTCAGGAAACCCTTGTTTCCTTGATTGTTGATATTCTCCCTCTTGCTTGAGATATCATGGTATTGGTTATGGAAGGAGGATGTTGAAGACTGGGACTAGATGGATTTGGAGGACGGTTTCGCTTGGAGCCTGAAGAATAAGACTCAGATGAATTTTTTTCGTGTTAGTTGTAGCTTTCTATAATAAAAAGAAGCATTGTCTTGTTCCCGAGATTGACTTTGTTTATGCATCAGATACTATTGTAATTCATGTAGCATGTTATTTTGATGTATAACTAATCATTTACTTATATGATATAAAGTTGATTTCATTAAAATGCTTTATCTATATGCTATGTATGTTCGAATTGGTTGATTTGTAAATATGAAGATCATCAGGAGTTGCAGAGGGTCTGAACCCAGCCAAAACTACCTAAACGAAGGACATCCAGGTATGGTCGCTATTGCATAGTTTGTTTATATAAGCATGTTTCCTGAGTTGTATGAGTGTTTCTTACTGTAGTTTGTTCTTGCACTGTTGGGGTTCCAACCCAAAGCCCTAGGGTACTTATTCCCGTAACAGAATTAGCGACTCCACTGGGGATAATAATCTTGTTATTCCTAGTTTGGGTTGTTCAGTGTTAATCATGGCTCAGTTCTTGGTTTGCTTGTTGTGACAGTATTGTTTGGTCTAGTAGAAACTCAGACCTTAGGTCTGATCTTTTTGATTTGGCTTTGTTTTTTATTTTTCTTGCAAAACTCAGTATACGCATTTTAGTCTGTTTACAGTAGCATACACACGCTTGTTTCTGTGAAGTGAACCTGCATATACACGAGTTTCCTTTATCAGAAGTGCATGTACATGCCTCCGTCCTTGAACACAGTCACATATACCATTTTTGCATTGTTTTTTCAAATCTCTCTGCCCAGAAAGATTTGTTTCTTGGTCTGTTTGGTCTTTGAGTGGTCAATTTCTGTCTTTAGAATTTTTCTATTCTACGAGCTTACTATTTTGAAATCTCTTCCACTTTGAAAATTTTTGGCCTAGGTTTGCTTTTGAGTGAGTTTTATGATTTGTGTTTTGGCACACAAGACTTCTTATAGAGGTTCTTGATTGTTCTGGTCCTCTAGAACAACAGATTGTTTTCAATCTTAGTGTCAAGCTTGATTATTGGTTTACTTGATTTGCTTTCCGTCATTTTGTGGCCTTACACCTTTTCTTGCTTTTTGAAAGTTTCTTTTTTATGAATTTGAAAGTGTTTCTTTCCTGACTTCTTGGTTAGTTTTTCAAAGATCTTTGCTGCTGTTTGGGTCGTTTAGTGCAAGTTGAAGCCTTTTTCTTGTTCAAGTTTTCATTCGTTGTCAAATTTGTAACTTGCAAAGTTTCCTTGTGCTTTTCTTTTGATCTTTGAGTCTTAAGTGGCATTTTGAGTGCTTTTGAAAGGTTGTTTTGATTGCTTCTTGAAAAAGAAAAGTTCTTGAAAAAGAAAGGTTGTTTTCTTTTGTCAAGTTTGATTTTGGTTTCTTTTGATTTTTTGAAAGTGAATTGTGATATTTTAGATTTGTCCTTCTTGTTTGGAGAAGATTTTGTATTCAAAATTCGTATTCTTTTCAAACACCTAAGTTGAATTATTAATAGTTATAAACAATTGCTTTCATTCCTTTTTAGAGTAATTTAGGATCTTGCATCTTCATTTACACCTTGCATTAGGGTAGTTTTTCATTATTAAAGCATCAATAGTCTTTTTAGTTTGTGTGTGTGTGAAGTGTGTTTTGAGAAAAGAAAAGAAAAGGTTTTTGCTTTATAGAAGTTTCATAGAACCCAAGTAGAAGTCTCTTTTCATCGAAGAACAAACAATTGCATTCAAATAAGTTGGTTTTTCATTGATTTCTTTTGTGTCATACAAACACCATTGGTTTCATTTCCATTTATCCCTTTGACTTAAAAGAATAGCCATTTAAAAATCAAGCGCTTAATAAAATAAACTAGAACTTTTGTATTGTTATCAAAATACACCAAAAAGTTTAGGTTTACTAGGGCCTTGGATTAGGCGAGAGGAGAGTTAACTCTCCAAGGCCACCCTAAATTGTAAAACATAGAAGTTTGATTAAAGAGTGAAATCCAATAGCGTTAGGGAGATCGGGAAAAATTTGAGATTGAGAGTTAAGCACGAGGGTTCGTGAAGATAAGGACGAGAAATACCCCCTCTCTTACTTGTCGGATCCTACCTCACGGCTGTTCCGCCCAACTTCTGGTATGAGTTGGTTAGCATAGTTGCCTATCTTAGGGATCCACACAGGTGGCTATGGAGGGGAATCCCGTGGCACCTGAGGTTGACGTTGCATCACGTTTAGCAGTACTTATGGAGGGCACCCTTGCAAATCTTGGGGGCTTGCACTGACAAAGGCTGTCGTCTGGAGGTCAACGTAACTACCTCTGATAGCTTTGCCAGGAGGCCTAAGGCATATTACCTTAGTCTATTTTTGGAAGGCCCTTATTATTAACTTTCTTGTATTTTGGTGTTCGGTCCTAATCACCCGAAGCGGAAATACTTGGAAGTTGTTTGATTGTTGATATCTTTAGGGACATTTTAGTGAGTGTTTTGTGCTCCTAGTCGGCTTAGATTTTAATTTTCTTGAGTCTTTAAGTAGATTTTATAAAAATAATTCAAAGTTGCTAAACGACCATCTTGACAGCCTCGGAGACTTCGTGGGCTTTCACCTACGAGTCCAGAGCCTTCTCTTAGAAGGCGTAGGAGAAATTCTGCTAGTGGTTTCCAACTAGTGGTAGCAGGCGCATCGGAGATTGATCCTCCACTTGGGGGTATTAGTTCACAAGATAGACTTGGTACTACTACAGAGTTAGAGAGGAACACACCATTTCTTTCTCGAGTACTCTTCTAGTCGGAAGATAATATTGAAGTAGAAGAGCTTTCAGAGTCGGTTGCGGCTCCGAATTCTCCTCTCCCTCCCGATCATCCAGACATATTGTTATACGTTGGAACTCTGACTCACAGGCCTTCGAGCCCATGTACACATACATCTATCCCTTTGATGACCATTTTTGGAAGCATGGCATCCACGACAAGTGTTGCGAGCATGCAGACTCCCATATATGTGCAAGGGGGAGGAACTATTTCCATCCCTTCTAACACTCCCAACACATCTATATTTGGGTCTACTTCCATTCCGTCGACGAGTGGAAGTTCTCAGCCTAAAGCATCCAGTTTTGGATTTTTCCCTTTTGGAATCCCCTCTCAAGGTATTCCTTCAGTTCCTTTGAATATACCATCAACCACCTCCACATCCATGATGAGTGGATCAACTTCTTTTTAGGGTTTCACATTTGGAAGTTTTCATATACCACATTCCAATCCAACAATAAGGTCAATTCCTTTTCCTTTTACAAGTCAAGGTAGTAACCCCTTTCATAGTTGGACAAACCCTGCAGTTAGTGTGATAGGAGTTGGGAATCAATTTTTCGGCCAACAAGGAAATGTGTCATATTCATCAGTTAATTCATTTCAATTTTTTTCACCCTTTTCTAACGCTTGGAACCCTTATTATGGGCTGTCAACTCCTTTCAATACTTCATTAGGGGGTAATTTCACTGGTTACGGAGGATTTTCAGCAAGATTTGGTCAAACTCCGAATTTTTCTAGACCACAAGGATCACCCTTTGATTTAGTATGTTCTACGAGTTACTTCATGCAACTTGGTGCCTTTCAAAATCCAGGTCATTCTTTTCAGACCTATGGGAACCTTGCCCAATTTGGATGGAATTCCCAAGGTCCTCCACGACTTCCTTTTCTAGCCACGCTTAATTTTCCAGACTTGACTAAATTGATGAATGATCCAATTAGGTACAATCCGGCTTGGCCTCCAGTCCCAACTAAACTTCCATCGGATATTCCAAAATTCGAAGGGAAGAATGGTGAAGACCTAGGAGACCATGTGACCACATTCCACTTATGGTGCTCATCCAATTCCCTGATCGATGATTCGATCAGGTTGAGTTTATTTCATCGCACCCTAACTGGGAATGTGGCCAAATGGTATATAGACTTTCCAGGGGGCACCTTTACTTCTTTCGCTGATTTGGCTAATATTTTCTTGAACCATTTTTAGTTGTCTGTCTGTTATGAAGCCAGAACTGAGCTTCTGGCCAATTTTCATCAAGACATGACAACTCACATTTTGGATCATATCCAGGAATGGAGATGGAGAAAGAGGCTTATCAAAGCTGAAATTCCACCAGAGTTTCGTCTCGAATGGTTTCTCAAATCTTTATAACCTGAGATCTCAAAGGATGTTTCTCTTTCCGGTGTTTATTCGGAAGAGCAGGCTATTTTTCGAGCCCAACAATTAGAAATGATATATTCTTAGTTTGGGACTCTTCAAAAAATCCTACTTGATGCTCCTAGATCCAAGGTTGATTTATCCAAACCGAAGCCAAGCCCTCACACTGATGGTATAGTTGGATCAATTGACGTAAATATGGTGAACCTTTTTAACCAATTGCAGCAGTTGTCTCTACAAACTGCTTCTTCTAACTAGGTAGCACCCTATACACCTTCACCTTCCCAACCTACCTCCATAAATGTTGTTGAAACTTCTAACCCCAAAGGAAATCAAAAATTCAATGGGAAGAAGAAGGGATGAGGTAAGAAGAAGAACCATGAAGAGAAGGGTAATGCAAACAAGCCCGACAACGGTGTCGGTGAGGGTAGAAAAGAGTCCAAAGAGAAGGTTGAATTTCCATGCAATTTATGCAATGGAGATCATTTGACTCACCTCTACACCAAGATTCAAGATGCTCAGTGCTTGTTAGTGCAACAAGGGTCCTCTAGATCCTACGCTGTCTTGACCAACCCTTTTCCCCAAGGGTAGCAATTACTTGCTGGCACGAACTCGAACGCTGATACCTTCGCAAGGGGAAACCAAGAAGGGGAAAATTCCTCAAATGTTTATATGATGAACTCCCATGTTGACGTTGCCACACAAGCACACGATTATGGTGAAACGGAAACATCTAAGGGTAAATATATTCCCGAAACCACAGACCCACTTCATATTGAGCGACCCTCTACTGAGTCTATATCTTTGATACTGAAAGGTTCTGCAAAGCGCTCAACTATTAACCCTAATGCTAGGGCAGCCCAGAACTACTCGATTGTAGAAGAGCTGGCTCAAAGTCCTTGTGTTATGTCTGCATTGGAGGTACTCCAGTCGTGTCCTGCTCAGAGAAGTGCTTTTCTTTTGCCAATCAGGGCAATGGATCCAAAAAATTCTTTAGTGCTCACTTTTGATATGCTGAATGTCAAAAGGAGACTTCCTCCCCATATGACTTTCCATATAAAGTCTAATTATTGAAAAACCAATATTTTTTGGACAGTTATAGATGATGGAGCTTCCACATGCGTAATGTCTATGTCATGTTGGAAGGCCATGTTGGAAGGCCATTGGATCACCTTCAGTTGTTCCTTCACCAACTCTCTTAACAACATTTGATGGTCATTCTCATAGGCCACATGGAATTATCTCGGCTTTTCCTATATGTGTTGGAGGAAAGGTCGTTAATATTGAAGTAGAAATCGTTGATGCCAACCTGGATTACAATCTCCTCTTAGGAAGGAATTGGATTTATGAGATGGATGCCATAGTTTCATCTCTATTTTGCGTCCTCTGTTTCCCTCATGAGGGGAGAATTGTTAAAATTGATCAGTTAGATTATTCTCCGGGTGACTCTTGAGCAACTTTGGATTCTACCATTCCATTGGTGGATAATCCCCATCAACCTATAGAGAATTTAGGAGTTGGGATGTTCTCTTCCTTGATAGGTATATTTGACCTTCCCCCTCCTACAACTAGAATCAATGCAATTTCATCCTCCAAGGGGCCTTCAAGGAAAGAGTTCTTTCGAACTCATTATTTTTCAGACCCTTAGACCTTACCTTCATCTACGACCACAATAGATGGGGGGTAGGTTGGTGGAATGGCATTCCCCATGTCTGCAACAAAACTTAGCTATCAATCTATCGTTAACTCTACAGACAACCATCCCACTCCTTTTTCAGAGGAGGAGTTAGATGATGATGTGGCTCCAGCTTGGAGCCTTGACTCCACTTCTGCTCTGGATTGCTTAGATATAGTTTTACCATTTGAAGAAGCAATTTTAGAAGCGATGACAGGTGTAGATTGAGCTTGGGAAGATTCACATCATCGTTCATATTTTCTTCCACCATTGCAGGAAGTCAAATCTAGGTTCTCCAATCTGCTTACTAGCAATGTTTGTATAGTTTCAAACCCTTTGGCCCCAACACAATTATTTGCCGAAGGTAATATGTCGATTATCTCAAAAATTTTACCTATAAACATCTCTAGGAATCCTAAAGTTATAGAAAATGTCTTCATTGGAGCCGATTGTTTCCCTGAAGAGATTCAAATTTATACCAACCTATTTAAAGAGTTTTGAGATGTGTTCTTTTGGTCTTATGAGGAAATGTCTGGTATTGATCCATCTATAGTACAACATGAGATCAAGACGTACGAAAACGCTAAGCCTATTCGTTAGAAGCTTCGACTGGTCAATCCTAGGAAAGAAACAACTATTAAAACTTATGTTGAAAAGCTGCTTAAGGTAGGTTTCATATACCACGTTCCTCTAACAGAGTGGGTTTCTAATCCAGTACCGATAGATAAAAACCAAGGAACGATCCGAGTCTGCATCAACGTTAGGGATTTGAATAAATGTTTTCCAAAGGACAATTACCCCACACCCTTTATTGATTAGATAGTTGATGAATGTATGGGTAATGAAATTTTCTTGTTCATGGACGAATTCTCTGGTTATAATCAAATTTCTATCCGTCCAGAGGACCAGCATAAGATAACTTTTATTTGTCCCTGGGGAACCTTTAATTACAAAAAGATGCCTTTTGGTCTTAAAAATGCTGGAGCTACATTTTAGCAGGCCATGTATTACGCTTTCCACGACATCAAACATGTCATCGAAGCATACTTGGATGATTTAGTTGCTCGTTCTCGAAAGAGAATCGATCATCCCAACCACCTTCGGTTAGTTTTTGAGAGATGTCGATTTTATAAGATCCGGTTGAATCCGAATAAGTGTGTTTTCGCAGTCACATCTGGTCGGTTGTTAGGATTCATCATATCAACTGAAGGGATTCAAGTAGATCCCTTCAAGGTTGAGGCAATAATTCAGTTGCCTCCTCTGTCTTCCATCCGACAACTTCAAAGTATCCAAGGAAAGGCAACTTTCTTGAGAAGATTTATAGCAAATTATGCTGAGATCGCCAAAGGATTTATGTGTTTGCTTAAGAAAGGAGTTCCATTTTTATGGGACGACTTTGCGCAATGATCTTTTGATGCCTTGAAGCAAGCATTAATCTTTGCCCCATTGTTGAGTCCACCAAATTATGGCAGAGATTTCCTTTTGTATATTACAGTGGCAGAATCAACCATAGGTATGGTTCTGGTTCAGGAGGATGATGCTCTCATGGAGCATGTGAATTACTACTTGAGTCGAGGCTTAATAGGTCCTAAACTACGCTATTCTCCTATTGAGAAATTGGCCTTGGCGGCTGTCCATGTTGTCCAGCGGCTTCATCATTAAATTCTTCTATGCAAAACTTTCGTCTTAGCGGTTGTCAATCCTTTTCAATTTGTCCTCAGTAGGCGAGTGATTGGGGGCAAATACAATCGATGGATTTTTATTTTGCAAGAATTTGATCTCGAGTTCTTGTCAGCCAAGTCTAAGAAGTCATTGGTTTTTGCGGAATTAATTTCTGAGCTGCCTTGTGAAGAAGACATTGTTTATGAGGAAAATTTCCCCGACAAACATTTATTCCTCATTTCTTCACAAGATCCTTGGTATGGAGATATCATCATATATCTCCAAACTTCGAAGTTCCTGCCTTCTTCCTCCAAGGATGAGCATCAAAAGTTACATCACCTTGAAAAAAACTATGTTATCATTGGTGATACATTATATCGTAGAGGGGTTGATTCAATCCTTAGGCGTTGCTTAACTTTGGAGGAAGCAGTCTGTACTCAATGATTTCCACAGTGGAGCTTGTGGCAGTCATCTTTTAGGGCTTGCAACAGCCTAAAAAATTTTGCGTGCCGGCTACTTTTGGCCTTCAATTTTCAAAGATTGTATTGAAGCGGTCAAACGTTACCACCCTTGTCAACTCTATACTTAGAAGATGTGCGCTCATCCAACTCCTCTTTTTCCTGTTATCATTGTCGGTCCATTTACGAAGTGGGGCATTGACTTTACCACTTGTAATCCACATTCGGTGACGAATCACAAGTATATCATAGTGTTTGTAGACTTTATGAAGTGGGCTGAGGCCATGCCTACTTACAAAAATGATAGTGAAACAACAACATTGTTTCTCTTCAATCAGGTTATTTCACGTTTTGGTATCCTGAGAGAGATTGTCACTGACCATGGCAGTCACTTCTAGAACCAACTGATGACTGAATTGGCTCTTAAGTTGGGCTTCCGATAGGAGCATTCGTCTCCATATTATCCTCAGGCCAATGGGCAAGTTGAGGCCGTGAATAAGTCCCTCAAGACTATCCTGCAAAGGACAATTGACAAAAATCACTTCAATTGGCACATCATGTTGTATCCGGTTCTCTGGGCATACTGAACCTTGGTGAAGACTGCCACCAATTTTACACCTTTTCAATTAGTTTACGGGCTAGAATCTATTTTTCCCATTGAATGCGAAATTTTGTCCCTTAAACTAGTTGTAGAGCTTCTTCCAGAGACGTCTAGTCTCGAAGAACTCCTCATTCATTTGGAACATCTCGATGAGAAGTGTTGAGATGCTGCCATAATAAACGAGGCCCATAAGAAAAGGGTTAAAATGCAGTATGATAAAGCTGTCCATCCTTGGGTCTTTTCTGAAGGCGACCTTGTCTTGGTCTATGACCAAGATAAAGACGCCTTTGGGGTAGGAAAATTCAAGTCTATGTGGTATGGTCTCTTTATAGTAAAACGAGTTTTAGGAAAAGGGGCTTATGAATTAGTTGATTTTGAAGGGCACAAGTTGGCAGAGCCACGAAATGGGCTCTACCTTAAAAAGTATTTTGTTTAGGTTACGACCGAGCAATTGCTTGTTTGTATATATCGTACTTTTGTACATATTTTGTCGGGAGGTTTGTGATATCGACATTTTTTTTGATCTATTTTGTCAGGTGTTGATGGATGACTTGATATATTTCAGATTCGCCGATGGTGCTAGTCGGAACACTCGGAATCTCACTTCTACAACATGGGTGATTTATTATCCATTTGGCCAGTTGATGGTGTCAAGGGGAGTATGTATTGGTCCTGCTTCAAATAACATTGCCGAATATACTGCCATTATTAATTTACTATTCGAAGCAATTTCTTATGGAATTGATTCGTTGGTAGTGTATCTTGACTCATAGTTGGTAGTGTCACAATTAAATAACATTTATCGAGTTCATGATCCTTATTTATATTGCCAATTTTTGAGAGTGAGGGTGTTGCAACGATCATTTTTTTATATTACATATGTGCACATTCCATGATCTGAAAATTCATTAACGGACTCTATCGCTATTCAAACATTAGATTGGAATATCAATCATTCATCAAATTAAGCAAACATAAAAAATTTGGATATGTATATATATCATAAAATTGCCTATGTATAGATAAAGTTTTCATAATAATATACAAAATTGGGATGAAACGCACATAATCATGTCCAGTCTGTCTATTGACCCGGGTCAGGATGAGTGGCTGAAAATTTAACTACTGCATTGGCCACACGCCGAAGTATGCGGACCCAGTCCCATGGTACTCCTACCATGCAACGCTGCATATCCTCAAGTAGATCCTCTATGGCTATCATCGGTACCTGGTGAGTCAATCTCACCAAGTTTCTTTGAACTGCATATAGGACCTTCTCTATCTCAGCTGCTACCTCTTCGACACCTCTTCTGCGACGCCTGTGCCTTGGAAATCGATCTGGTCTCATCGGACCCACATCTGGAACATGGTCATTTTGTCCCATCAAAAATATTTCTAAATTCATTTCATATTTAAAAAAGAAAAAAAAAATCTTAAAAATTGACAAAAAATTAAAAAATTGTTACCTGTGTCTCCCCATGCTGCGTTTGGTGGCAACACCAAGTTTGGATCTCCTCAGAAATCCATGCCAACATACGGGTAGTCGTCAACTGCGATGATCTGTTGGTCCCACCAGGCGAAAATATCATCATCAAAAGTCATCCTAGGCACGTCCTCACCTCCAAGGCGTTTCATCAAGTTAGCCCATGTACCCATCCAAGGATCTCGTAGGCTGCTAATAGAGACAGATACATTGGGACGTAGCCTAGGTACCTTCTCGAAGAAGAAGGAGCACAAAATAGTCTGATATCCAAAGTTCTTTGTCTGATCCTTCTGAATGGAGGTCAATTGGCTCTTCATGTTGGTTAGAAGAGGTGTGCACCAGTTGAAAACCGTGGTTAGGCATTCCATTGCTAAGCTCATGGACACCCGTGAAGCCTGATGTAGTGAAGCTGATCCATTTACCCTCACAATGGTAAACAACATAATCCTCAGAGATAAACTATCCACATGTTTGATTGGAATTTGACTTCCAATCTTTTCTGGGTGCCCAGGACAGTATATATGTACATAATCTTCTATTGAAAGACTATTCCTTGTCCCGCGAGTTGAATGCACAACCTCCCCTCTTCGGGAGAGACTTGTAATAAAGTAGATGTCTTCCACCTCTATGCGTAGAGGCATCTGATCTATCATGAAGGCATCATCCTCTACACTCCAGTAGTGGATCAGCAATTCGAGCAGGCATGTGTTGGCTTTCATGTTCGGCATTTTGAAGAATTTCAATAAGCCGCACCCTCTCAATGCATCTAGTGCATTTTGGTCGTTCATTACCTCATTGTCAATTGTGGTATGCTCTCTCTCTCTCTCTCTCTCTCTCTCTCTCTCTCTCTCTCTCTCTCTCTCTCTCTCTCTCTCTCTCTCTCTCTCTCTCTCTCTCTCTCTCTCTCTCTCTCTCTCTCTCTCCATGTGATGGTCATCCTGAAAAAATGAGTTTCAACCGTTAGATTTTGTGTTTGAATTTCAACTCGCGTACACGCGGGTTCCCTTTACACACAGTCACGTGTAGGGCCGTCGTATATGCAGGTTGGTCACAGCCAACCCACGTGTACGCAAAGTTGGATTTTTTGACATGAATTCCCATGGTCAAATATTAATGAAAACTTTTAAAAACTATCACAAAACATTTCAGGCATGATTTGAGGGTTACCTGATAACTTTGACGCGATTTGAATGGTCCAATTCTTTAGAGGAAAGTTTGCTCTTTTTTGGCCCATAGCTCTTTTCCAAACAACAATAAAAATTTTGTGAGTCCAAAAGTCAATATATAGCTTTGAAATTTCGAATTTTTTTCTCAAAACTTGATTTTTTGTCTCATGAATTTTTTGACTTGTGGGCTTGGATTTTCGAGAATGGGTTATTGTTTCAAGGAATTTTGGACAATTCTTCGAGATCTTATTTCAGTCCCATGACCACTAGCCTGTCATGGAAAGTATTGTTCACTTACTGGCATATAGGTTAGCGAAACGATTTTTCTCATTGCATCTTGCATAGTAGCCTCCATTCAGTGATACATTAGCCATAGAGTCGACCCCATCGTGTCTTGGTTAGCAAACCATGTTCACTCACTGATTTTTAAATCATGATGCGATGGTAGAGCCATCCTTTACATGGGCATTGTAGTTAGAACCTCACTGACATTGGTTGCCCATGTTGTTATACTGAGTAGGCTCAGGAGTCCTCTTTATTCCCATAATGACTTGTGCGTTGAGGACACATTCTCCTTGCTTCTACACTTATTTCTGGCCTTATACCCTAGAGGCTCCTTTGTGTTGAGTCGTACTGCTGCATTGCATTTTGACTATTTGCACCTTTTGGCCTTATGCTGGCTTCACTTGGACTCGTGTTTAAGCCACTTATTTGACCATGTCTTCTGAAAAATCAACCATGTAATCACTTAGCTTCTGCAACTTGACACATCCTTTAACCCATGGAAGGAACATCCCTTTGAGTGTCCTTGACCAATTTTGCCTCCTTGCATTGAGCATAGGATTGTTCCCATCCTAGGAACTAGATCATTTGTTTCTCTAACACTTGTTCTTTCCACTGTACTATAGCATTCTTTTATTCTTTTTCCAGCTTAAAGAAAAAGACAAAAAAATTATATATTCAAAAAAGAGCGGGAACGGGACAACATTTCCATATATTGTTGGCAGCTAGAGTCAGTCGTGTCACCCTTGAACAAAGCACTCAAAAGAAAGTCTCTCCTCCATTTTGGGTAGGATTTAGTTTGACTTAGGTACGCCTTAACCTTGTTATTGAGTCAGTTCTCCTCTGATTGGTTACCTCTTCCAATCATATGGAGAGTTCACTTGTGCCTCTTGCATGATGAACTTATATAGAGTTATCATATGCTTCCATATAGTCATCATTGAGTCGTGCTTTTGTTCAAGGGAAGTAAGCCTGAGTCAGCCTCTCTGTAGTGTCCCTTGACCTATTTTTCAATCGGCCATCCTTGGTTGCCAATGTCATGTTTGTCATCACATCAGTTATATTGGTCCTCTGCTCGTGCCAATTTGAGAAGTTCTCCATTGACTTCTTGCTAGTGGGTATTGTCCTTATCGACGATGACATATTGCTCTGAGGGTAAGCCTATAGCCACACCCTGGCCCTATTTTCATTATTGATCGGTCACCTTGTGCTCAACATCGGTCAATATCATGGGTCTTTGACTGAGTGGTTTCCCTTGTGTTCGATATCAGCTTTCATTATCACACATTGGGATTCGTGCAATGCCTCGGTTTCCATTTGACCCTATTGGTGGATTCCTCGCCTCTATGTCAGCTTTAATTATTGGTTGGTTTAGAGGGTTTCTATCGTGCACTAGCTACATCTTGTGTATGTTGGAAACGTGCTTCGGTCGGGTTACTACATCTTTTTCGTTCGATTCCTTCCACATTATTGGCCTACGGGTTACACTCGCACTAGATTGATGAAGGATGCCTTAATGCCTTCCTTCTAGCAGATCTTTTCCTATTGACTATGGCTCATTGCTCTGGGACAAAGATCTAGAGTCCATTTGGCAGTACCTTGGGGTTTGCAGTCATCAGTGGCAGATTCCTTCACTATCGACAATGGGAAACCATCATTGTCCCCTGATTGATAGATTCTTCTAGGTGTTCAACTCCAGCTCATTCATTCGCACTTGTTAGATTGTACTAGGTACCTTGACTCTCATTATCATTATTGGTGAGTAGTCTCACGTTTGTTAATGGTATACATCAATGACCAGTAATCAAACGATTTCTCACGTGGTCGACCTCAGATCATTTATTCCCATTGTGTAGAAATGTACCACGGCGGTTGGTGAAGACCTTGGGTTGCATCAACATGTTTTGGTTCACTTGTCAGTTGCTCCTGTTACTGCTAGTCGACACCATCCACCTTATATGTTGCAGTCCTTCATAGCGACATCTTATATGCTGGCATCTAAGTTGCGATGTAGTATAATTTTATTCCATCATGTTCATTTGGTACTATTGGGATCAGTTTTTGATATCAGTGATCAACGCCATCTTTCAACTTCATTGATCATCTTCTTATATGTGATATTCAAACATGTATTTTTTCGACACAATCAGATGATCCATTATGTGCTTTCAGTTCTTTATATACTTGTATACATAGTGGATCCACTTGTACTTGATATACAAACATGCTTTACTTTCTCTGAGAATGGGTATGCCTGCCTCAGACAATAGTTTCTTTCTGATCTCTTTTTGATGGCTTGGCAGGCTGAATTTTGGTGAAGTCCTTCTCAGTCTTGACGGGATTCCTTTCCATATACTTAATACATTTCGGCCATCATGTACCCCTTCTGACCTCATATATTAGGGGGAATCTATTATAGCTCCATTTACCACCCTTGGTACTTGTGATGCTTGGTTTATGGCCTAGGGCAACCCCTCCTTCCAGACTTGGTCCAAATATTTTAAAAATAGTGTTTTATTCCCTGTATGCTACTTTTCCCTGAGATAAAAGCGTGTACACGTGGGTTAGTCAATACCCAACCCATGTATATGTGTTAAAACACTTAAAAAAAAATATTTCCTTAATTATGGGTGGAGTTCACGGGTTTTACCTGTTGTTTACCTCCTAGTGCTTGTGGCCCAACTATTTCCCAACTGTTTCCCAACTAAAAAACTAATTGGGAGAAGTATAAATAGACTTCTATGGGAAGGCCTTAAGGAGGAGAAGAGATAGAATTATTATACTGAGATTATCCTTGATTGAGTCTGAAGTATCCCTGTGCTTCATGCACTTCCCCAAGTTTCAAGAAACCCTTGTTTCCTTGATTGTTGATATTCTCCCTCTTGCTTGAAATATCATGGTATTGGTTATGGAAGGAGGCCGTTGAAGACTGGAATTGGATGGATCTGGAGGACGGTTCTGCTTGGAGCCAGAAGAAGAAGACTCAGGGGAATTCTCTCTGTGTTAGTTATAGCTTTCTACAATAAAAATAAGCGTTGTCTTGTTCTTGAGATTGACTTTGTTTATGCATCAGATACTGTTGTAATTCATGTATGAATGTTATTTTGATGTATAACTAATCATTTGCTTATATTATATAAATTTGATTTCATTAAAATGCTTTATCTATATGTTGCTATGTATGTTCGAATTGGTTGATTTGCAGATTCAAAGATCATCAGGAGTTGCAAAGGGTCTAAACCCTGCTGGAAATACCCAAACGAAGGACATTTAGGTATGGTCGCTACAACATAGTTTGTTTATATAAGCATGTTGCCTGAGTTGTATGATTGTTTCTTACTGTAGTTTGTTCTTTCTTTGTTGGAGTTCCAACCCAAATCTCTAGGGTACTTATTCCATTAACAATGAGAGGGAAATTGAAGGGAAAATGAAGAAAATAGAGGCCTCAATGATAAAAAGGCTTATAAGGATCAATTCACAGCTTTTGTCAATTTATTTTTTTGCTAGTTAGCTTTTTTCAACTCAGTTTTAGAGCTCTCATTTCATTATCTCATTCTCCCACACCATTCCACACTTAGAGTATTCTTGGAGCACTTTGGAATACATTGGATTTGGAGAAACAAGGCAAGTTAAAGCAGGGAAGTGCAAGGAAACAAGTGGATCATCAACTACAATTAGATTTCTTTGCTAGTAATAGGTTGCAGGTGTGATTTCCCTATTGATTTTTGGGTGCATGGTATATGCACGTGATTTTCTAGTTATGTGTTGTCATTGGCATGGAGATTTTCCTAGATTGACAATGATTTTATCCTTGCCTTGCCATTTCCTAGATATCCATGGTGTTGTGGTTTTTTCCACTTGTTTTTTTTTTCTAATTAGTGCTCCGGTTCCTTATGGCTGTGGGTTGGAACAAATTCTTTGGAAGCCCTAGAAAAACTTGGGTTGAATTACTAGTCCTGGAGCCTAGATTGGGGAAAACACTCTGGAGACCTTGGTGGGTTGAGTTACTAGTCCTTGGAGTCAGGTTGGAAAAATGATATGGAGCCCTAGAAGGCTGTTAGTTTAGTTATTATTTTCTAGAGCTCTGGACAAATTAGGTAGAGAGTGATCTAGTTGGTGTTAGTGATATATGATTGTGGAGGTGGAATCATTGTGGCTGAGGGTTGAGGTGGTTTGACCTCTGGAAGCCTTGGTTTTTTTTTGTCTTGGTTTATTCCATGAGATCCAACATTCATGCTTGGAATATGGTGCAGGGGTGATTGGATGAAAGAGAGATTTGGTTCAGCCCAATCTATGGTCAAGTGGAACGTAGAAGTCTTTGACTTGGTTGGTATTTTCATATGTTAATATAAGAAATTTCCTTATTGTGATCTGAGTATTTGTAGTGATTATGTTGGTGATATCAAGACTAAGTTTCCATGGTTTCTATGCTGGTTATTTTATGGTTATATGACATGTATTATCTATGGATCTTATCATGAATTGTTTAGTTATCAATTGGTTGATGAATGTATGGAATAATAAGTGTTGTTTCAACTATGTGGAGAGGGCACAGAGCCTTCTTGGTGATTCTC
Organism: Pinus tabuliformis; assembly: GCA_031772625.1. NCBI lineage: Eukaryota > Viridiplantae > Streptophyta > Pinopsida > Pinales > Pinaceae > Pinus > Pinus tabuliformis. Next base: position 1,279,377,413 of record CM062811.1, on the reverse strand, counting down.
AGATGAATTTCAAGCTATTATGAGCATATATGCATTCATGGCCTGTAGCTTACATTTTTCCATGTGTGTTGATGGAATATCTAGTGTGTTCTAGGAAGTCTAGGTCAAGTTCTTGATTTGATTTTGGATGTTTATATTTTTCCTCATGTCAATAATGATTCTATAAAATCTCAGGCAATTCTAGGTAGTGGTCTGGAGGCTGGATTAGAATTGTGTCTCATATCTCGAGACCGCAACATATGAACTGGGCAAGTTGGGTCACAATTGCATGGAGGTAGTGTTGTACATGTGGTTGGAGGCCTATAACCACACCCAAGCCTTGTCATGCATGCAGTTGGGGGTCTAGGTTAGTGAAAAAGAGCCCCAACTCAGGGTATTGTCACCTGGAGTGGTCCTTTGGCCACTAAGTGTCTTACAACCTCAAGGGATGTTGTGAGTTATTCATTTGTGATCGGTTTGTAGGTCCCACTTCCTTAACTAGAGCTTGGAGGTCGGGTCATGTCATAGTAACTCTTCATCTCATGTTTACCCTGTCATGCAAATGAAATTGGTTAAATGTGGGAGGGTGTCATTACAAAATTAAACCCTTGAGTTGGCTTGTATTTCCCTAGGGAAGAGCATAATTAGTTGTGAATGGATCTACAAGATCAATTTCTCTTTGAATGGATGTAATAAGAATGAGGTTCATTTCCCCCAATAGTATGCAATGACTTTTAATGTTGTAGATGTTAGTGATGCCTTAGAATCTTGTGAGATTTGAGGATTATTAGGGTTGTGTTCAAACCTTAGTAGTATGGATACTAAATTTTCTACTAAAATTTAGAGAAGTCACATGATTATGGTTTATTGATGTATACTTTGTTGATTGATCTAATAGTTGTGCATACATATTTTCTAATTTGTAGGCCATTTCCATGAGGAATGAAAGAAGTGTTATATTGCAGACTAAGAATTTGGATCCTAGGGCAACTAAAGAAGGTGTGTATGTTGGGGGTATTGATTTTTTTGTTCCTTAAGATTTTATTATTATAAACTATTGATAAGTAAGAGACACTCTTGATGTTTTGTATTGTTGTCATATATTCTGGATGGGTCCTAATGATTGTGCAAAGTTGCACTTGATTGCATTCACTAATGGATACTTGCTAGGGTTATGAGTAAAGTTAGAAAATTACACACACATACACACATTTTATGCCCTATATAGTTACTAGTATTAATGTACAAGGAAATAATGTTGTAGATGATAATGTTGCTACTGGTTTGATGAATGTAGTAACATGTTGATGGTTCTAACTAATTGAGGATATAATGTTATTGTTGCTAAAAAGATTTCAAGTTTTGAAAGATATGTATGTAGGTAGAGCTTATGAACAAACCCTAAAAAGAAGAAACCTTAGCTCCTTGATGATGATGTGGACAAGGTCGATGATATGTATTCCTTGATTATGTGAATTCCTTGATGATGTGGACTCCTTAATGAGTTGAATGAGGTTAAGTGAACCCAAAAAGACTAAGGTCAAGAGGGAATTGAAACATGCTCAAAAGATAAGTACTTTCTTGATTGTTTCTATTATTGTTTCATTATGAGTATCTTGTTTTTGTATATATTGTTTGGTTATATTTGTTCTTCCATGGCCTCCTAGTGAGGATTGTAGGTACATAATAGAGACTACCAAGGTTGTGGAAGTAAATAAAGAAGGATGGAAGAACAAAGACAAGAAGACTCGTGATTGGATGATATTTTGGGCTCAAAGGGAGAAAACAAGATAAGTCTGATTAAATCATGTCCTGATGTATGACAAAGAGAAGTGAGTTGTGCTGAAGATGGCTAGAAGTTTTGAAGAACAATGTTGATCCAAATTTGTTGAAGATGATCCTGATATGTACTAATGATATGTTTCCAAAAGCTAAGGACCTCTATGCCCAGTTTAAGAGGAAGATGGATCATGAAAGTGTGACATCCTTGTTGAAGATTTGGCATGATTTGAAGAATCTAGAAGACTCCGTGACTTGAATTTATATGATGCATGAATTTGTTGACTTTAAAGATGGAAGAACATTTATGAGTGATGTGGTAGCCAGAATGACATGGATGTTTCTGTTGCATAACTACTTTGTGAAGCAATTGAAGCAGTTTTCTAGCTTGTGTGATCTAGTACTGGAATCAATCATGGACTAAGGTATGTCTCTGGTGATGATATGAGACTACATGGGTATAAAAATGCATATTGGTTGTTCCTGGCAGGAAGAGAAAGTCAAGATGTTGCTTTAGCTTGGGATCTTCCATGATTTCTTGGATGATTAGGAAGCAAAAATTTTCCACTCTTAGTACAACCGAGGCAGAGTATATTGCAGCTAGTATGGCTAGCTATGAGGCAGTGTGATTGTGGAATCTCCTTGTAGATTTGTTTGATACAACCATGATATACTATGACAATCAAAGTGAGATCATACTTTCAAAGAATCCAGAGTTCCATGACAAGTCGAAGCACATCAAGATTAGGTACCATTGCATCAGAGATATGGTACAAAGATAAGAGGGTGAGGATCCCAATAGATAAGTAGGTTGCAGACATTCTGACCAAGGCATTGCCCAAAGAAAAGTTATTTTTCTTTAGAAACTAGCTTGGAGTGAATGAGAATGTATCCCTCCTTGATAGGGAACACTGCTGATTGAGAACACTGAGCATATGCTCATTGTCCACTCTTTTGACTAGCCTAGACTTGGTGGGGGGATGAGTAGAATAACTAATGTTTGTGAGGCTACTCCTTGGAATCATATACTTGGCTGGGTACATGCCCCAATATTCATCCTACTCGCAAGTCACTTTTGTGCCATTATCGGCCAAGGGACATATTGAGAAGGTTAAGCTTATCAGGGTTGCCATCCATGTAGCCAGTGGGTGAGGAAACTTAGGTGTGTGTGATCTTTACCAAGGTTGGACGCGACTTCCATGGATTTGATTGTTGTAAATTGATCTCTCCTAAGTGTTTGATGCATGTCTTATACCACTTGATTACTAAGGATCAAGTTGGCCGAGAATCAGTCATTTGACATAGGGTGTGTGTGATCTTTACCAAGGTCATATATGACTACAATGGACTTGGATGTGGTAAATCGATATCCCCTATCGTCGGTTGTGGATCATTCTTCTTCTATGGATCGAGACATCATTGTTCAATTGAGATGAGATGATGATGTAGTTATCTGCTTTCCTTATGATGAGACATGTAAACCTGAGATGAGATCTATGATATTATCCTTTAGGTCATGGAGCTTGACTTGGAGACTAGTAGGGTGTGTGTGATATTTACCAAGTTCAAATGTGATTGCCATGGAATTGGTTGTGGTAAATTGATCTCCACTATCATTAGTTGTGGATCAAGACATCATTACTTAATCGAGATGAGATCTATGGTGCAACTTGAATTATGTCTCCCTAGCTGAGAAGGAGTGTTGAAATTGGATTGTGATGTTGTCTACTTTCCTTATGATGAGACATATGAGAGAGAATGAAAATACCTCCCTAACTAAGAGGGAGTGTTGAAAATTGTTGATCCAGATCTTGGAGGGAGGCCCCCAAGATCTGAAAAATTGAATTTCCAGAAGAAAAAGAGGAGAATGCCCAATAAATAAAACCACAAAGAAACTTTTTATTAAAATGAAGAATAACTGTAAAAGCTACATTATGGTGGAAAATCTATCCTTTTACAAAATGTGACTTGTTACTTATAGTCTTTTTTAGTTACAATACCATGGGTCAATTCCATGGGTGAATGAATACCATGGGTGGCTGTCACAATACCATGGGTGGATGTCACTTACAATACCATGGGTAAATTCCATGGGTGGATGAATAACATGGGTGGATGAATAACTTGGGTAGATGAATACCATGGGTTGATGCCATTTTCTATTCGGATCATTCCTCCCTCCTTAAGAAGCAATGGTCCCCATTGCGTGAATTTCCCTCCTGCGAAGCGTTTATTGAATATGAAGAGCCACTGAAGATAAGGGTTTTATGTGGTTAACCCATAACCATGATGAACAAAGATCCGAGGATAGAGATACCCTGTAATGCTTGTGACCAACTGCGATACTGACAATGTGCGGCCTAGCAAATGGACTTCGATGAAGTGTGGGTTTGTGGATGATCGATAACCATGATGAACAAAGATCGAAGGATAGAGATACCTTGTAATGCTTGTGACCAACTATGATACTAACAATGTGCGGCCTAGAAAATGGACTTCAATGAAGTGTGGGTTTGTGGATGACCCATAACCATGATAAACGAAAATTCGAGGATAGAGATACCCTATAATGCTTATGACCAACTGTGATGCTAACAATGTGCAGCCTAGCAAATGGACTTCAATGAAAAGGATTTTGTGCGGTTGACCTATAACTGTGATGTTGGTTGTTGATGAAGTAGCAGGTGCCGACATAGCCTGGGGTGGGAGGGCACGTCTCCAAAGAACCTAAGCTGAATGTTGCTATGTTGAAACTAATGAATGTGAAGCAAGTGCCTACATAGCCTGGGGTGGGAGGGCAAGTCTCCAAAGGGAACCTGCGTTGAATGCTACTCCAGAATTAAAATGGACATAACTTGTTTTTGAAATAGAAGGACTATTTTGCATCTTCCCATGTGTTGGAAATCCTTATATGGACATTCTAGAATCTCAGATTCGTGCTGCAACTCTTATGCCGTCATAAAAGTTCTGAAAAAATTGTTGATTTTAAATCAACGATATCTCCCATATGTGAACCCCGATTCGACCCTTTTTTTGTTTTGAAATTGAGCAATTTTTCAAGAGGAGCTTAGATCTACAATCACTTTTCTGAAATTATGCACCAAAGTTGCAAAAAAAAGATAGGATATCCACCATCCATGAATTGTCATCATAAACATTTCTGCAACATAGTTGATTTTAAATCAATGATATCTCCCTCGTTCAGACTCTGATTCGGCCGATTTTTTTTTTGAATTTGGGAATTTTTTCGCAAGGAATCCAGATACATTATTTGATTTTGTAATTTTTTCACCAAAAATTCCAGATCTAATCTACAAACTCGCCGCCCAAAAATATTTCCTACAAAAAAATGAAAAAAGAAAAATTCTTCCTGCTTGGCCTAAAAAAGTGCTTTGTGGAGGTTGCAGCACGTGCTTGAAGTTTGTTGAATATTGCTGCAAAAATTTGAAATTGAAATATGCATGAAACCCTCATTCCCATGACATTGTAACCTGCTCTGATGCCACTAATTTGGATCTTGGGGGGAGGCCCCCAAGATTTGAAGAATTGCAATGCTAGAAAGAAAATTATAGAACACACAGTAAATAAAACCACAAAGAAACTTTTTATTAAAACAGAGAATAATTGTAAAAGCTACATTGTGGTGGACAATCTGTTCTTTTACAAAAGGTGACTTGTTACTTATAGTATTTTTTACCTACAATACCACGGGTCAATTCCATGGGTGAATGAATACCATGGGTGGATGTCACAATACCATGGGTCAATTCCCTGAGTGAATGAATAACATGGGTGGATGTCATAATACCATGGGTGGATGTCACTTACAATACCATGGGTAAATTCCATGGGTGGATGAATAACATGGGTAAGCGAATACCATGGGTTGATGCCATTTTCTATTCGGATCAATTCTAGCCATGCTCGGTATTTCCATTGATGAAATTAAAAGGAAGAAATTGAAAAAATTATATTTATATTTTTGCCTCCAAAATTGTTCAAGTTGGCCTCCCTTCTATTTAAGTCAGTGGGGCCCTTTAGAGGCACCCATTCATCCCCCTCTTGATTAATATATATATGAGACACTATCCTCATTTGGGCATTCAATTTTTATAATAAGATCTTTGTTTTAACGAAGGCGAAGGAGGGTTTGGATGTCGAATTTCTGAGGAACTATTATCACTTGTGGGATGATTCATTGCTTGTCAGATCCTTTTTGGTACCCTATTTTTCATTGATGTAATTGATGAACTACATATTCTCTCATAAGAAAAGATTTCTGGGTTTTCCTCCTTGTGGGGTTTTGTTTGCCTAATTTTTGTGTCTCATCTCTTTGTTGCACTATTATCTTTACTAATCTTTTCATGTGTTAATGGTTGGATTTTATTTTGTATAAATTCTTACTAATAATGGATAATGAATATGTAATTAATGTTAAGTAATAATCAATAATAGTTATTTGTTGAAGAAAATTCTTTAGTTTGTGTATGCTAGATATCAACAAATGATAATTCTATGTTAGATCTAAGAATTTTGTGATCCATAATGTAGAAGTAAGTCTTTCGGATTAATCACATTGTTAGGATTTGGTCGACATTTCGAACCAACTAATGTGGTTCGTCCTTGAGACAAGGTGAAAAATCCATTGATCCGAAGGAATAAATAATAAGGATGCAACATTGCCCAAAGTTAGCCATTAAAAATTAGTTGTTGGTGGATTAGTTAGAAGGTAAAGAAATGAATTATTAGGGATCATTTAGTTAAAAATAAATGTTAAATAAAAATAGTAATTCAATATAGAAAACATCTTGTTTGTTACGGGTTAACTTATTCATATTAGAAAACTAGATTTCAGAAAAATATATTTAATCCAAAATAATTCAATAATTATTAATAATATTAATTTGAGATTATTTAATAATACTATCATGATTAAATTATCTGATAAAGGGGCCCTTAAATCCATCAAAAAAGAATCTAGGAAAAATTAAAACAAATTGGAGTCAAAGGAAAACTAAAAAAAATTATAATTGAAAAAAATAAAAATAAAAATAAAAAACTAGATAAAAGACAATAAAAATAATAAAAATAAAATAGGGATCAAGACAAAAAAATAAAATAATAATAATAATAATTAATAAACAAATAAATAAAAGGATATAAAAATAGTTTTTTTTTTGTAGAGTTGAGGCTTCTGTGATCCAAATCAAGTTTACAAAAGATTTTTCGGCAAAGATCACATGAAATATCATTTGTCCACGCGCTTCTAACCAACTAGTGTGGTTCATTGTCAGGACAAGTTGAAGAAACAGATCCAGCTTAGCATGTTAAATAGACTGAGCAGAGCTTCCAACAGCTAACTTGACCAACAACTAATTTTGACTATTGGACCGAGATCAAAACTTTTTTAATAATATAAGGGAGATAAGTTATATAGGTGACCAATCCCTTAATAAATAAAAATATATAAATAAAAATTTTTAATTAGTGATAATAGTTAGTTAAAAGGTATTAATAAATAATTAAAAATTATAGGTTAATTAGTATTTAAAAGGAAATTAGTTATAAAGGACCTCTCCTATATGAATAAATTATATGTGTATACAAGTTAGTTAAAAAAAAAAAATGTAAAAGGGTAAATAAATAAATAAGAGAGAGATGGATAAAAATAAAAATAAATAAATAAGTAAATAAATAAAATAAAAATAAAAATATATAAATAAAATAAATGAATAAATAATAAAATAAAAATAACGAGAATAATATAAGTCAAAAAAATAAAAATAAAAATAAATAACATAACATAACATAAAATAAAATAATAAAATAAAATAAAAATAAATAAATAAATAAAAAGAGATAAATATAAATAAAAATAAAAATAAAAATAAATAAATAAATAAAAATAGATAAGAATAAATAAAACTAGAAACTAATATTAAGCTAACTTAAAAAAAAAAAAATATTATTAATAAATAAATAAATAAAATAATAATAATTAGTTAAAAAAAAAAGGAGGAAGGGGCGGAAAAAATGACTAGGAAGAGAGTGCTGGGACCCAACACCTACTGATTTTCCAGCCATCTTCTCTATTGAGATTGCTCGGCCTCTTTTCAATCTCAAGCGCTTCCCTAAATTTCCGATGATGGAAGTGCGAAACCTTAGCAATAACACTAGCCTCCTCAATACAAACATGATGATTGGTTTTCTCAGCATGCTCAGCTAAAGCGGAAGACTTAGTTCGCCTATGCTTAAGGTCCGCTGCATGCTCACTAATCCTTTGATTAATGGAGCGACCAGTCTCCCCAATATAGGGGGTCCCACAGGAACAGGGGATCATATACACACCTTTCATATCTTTAGGGTCGATAGGATCCTTCACTGATCTGAGGGACATACGAATGGTGTTCAGGGGTCTAAAGGTCACAAGGACACTATGCATCCTGAGAATCCTTCCAATCAAATAGGGAAACAAGGCATAAACTTTATATATATATATATATATATATATATATATATATAGGGGAATCAGGTAGAAATAGAAGAAAATAAACCAAAAAGAAAAAAAAGAGGAGAAAGGATAAAAAAGAATGATGAGTTATGATGAGAGAGCTGGAATCCAGCTCTTACTCAATTTCCAACCATCATCCCTATTAAGATTTTTGGCATGCAATTCGATCTCTATAGCCTTAGTAAGCTTCATGTGGTGGAAATGATCTATTTTAGCGATAACTTTGGATTCTTCAATGCAGTGCTTTGATTTTTTTTCATGCTCAACTAAGGCCGATAAGCGGAAGCGATTGTGTTTGCATGCTCAACTAAGGTCGATGAGTGGGAGCAATTGTGTATGATGTTTACATGCTCATTGATCCTCTATTTAATAGATCTACTTGTTTCTCCAATGTAGGGGACACCACAGGAGCAAGGAACAAGGAAGATCCCTTTTGAGTCCTTAGGGTCAATAGGGTCTTTAATAGATCTAAGAGATTTTTTAATGATAATTCTAATTAAGTGTTTTAATTAGCAAGCTCTTGTAGAAGATGAGTCTCAAAATGGTTTGAATCTCCAGAAAGACGATGATGAGATTCTTGTTGTACTAAGCAAGCTTCAATGTTTCCCTTGCCATTTTCTGAAGCATATTGTTGATAAAGTTGTTCATGATTCCCATGGCCTTTACTAGAAATACTAATTTTAACGTCAACCAAGTTGAAAACCTTGAAGATGTAAATATTGTAAGTCTCAACATTCCTATTATGCCTCAATATTGCTCTTATACCTCTTTTTACCCTTCTCATTTCCTCCTCCTTTAGGGAGTGGGCTTCTTCTCTACAATAGTTTTCTCTACAACGTGCTTCTTCTCCATGGGTTTATTCACTCCCATTGCTAATAACAACATAAATGCACAACTAATTATCTAAACAAGAAATTAGCACCAAACAAAATAGATAAAAAAATGCATAACTAATTATCTAAACAAAAAATTGATACAAAACAAAAACATAAACATAAACATAAACATAAACATAAACATAAACATACAACTACAACTAATTCTCGGACATGGAATTGGTATAATTATGAACAAAAAGATAGACAACTTGGCTTTCTATTTATAGATGGGCAGGCACATAAAATATTAAAATCCCTTTTTTACTAAGTGCTTCACCCCAGATCTTTTAATCTCAAGTTGATTCACCCAAGATTTTTTAATCTCAAGTAATGACAAGTAAGATTAATTAATTATAAATAACAAAATCAACCTAAAATGAGCGCTTTATATTTATCTAAATAAAAAATATTTATATCTATTTATTATCTATAATGTTAATTGTGGTTTTTATTTATATCTATTTATTATCTATAATGTTATAATGTTAATTGTGGTTGCTAAAAAAATATCTCGTCAGGCTGGATCTCTTAACTCGGCCAAAAAATCAAGGCGGTTGGGGCCTGTTAGATTTAAAACTCTTTGGGGTTGCTCTTCTTTGCAAAACCCTCTGGCGAGGCATCTTCGGCACCTCCCCCTGGAGCGATATCATCCGCCAGAAATATCAACTTGGTCGCGGCATTGAGTTCTGGTTCAGGCTTCATTCAATTGGTTTGCAGCACGGGTCCGCCATATGGCTCAGTTTCAAAAGGCTCCAGCTTTACTTCCTCAGCAACCTCAAATGGCAAATCCACTCAGGCCGAAAGATTCTGTTGGGCATTGATTCTTTTGCAGGTTTCAGGGGTTCTTCAGCTGTTCCTTCTTCAATCCTTTTTCATCTTCACAGGGCTAGAATGTTTTCATGGGACCGAGTTATTAAAGACTGGAATGGCTCCTCTCCAGTGCTCATGGACGCTCCCGATGTTGGTATTCCTCTGGATCTATCTCCACATTGGGACCTTCTCAAAACCTCTCTCCTCCAGGGCGGCTTTGCGCGTTCAGCAAATGATGACCATTTGGTCTGGTCATTATCTCCCTCCTCCTCTCATGCAATTGTCAAGGATATTTACATGGATCTTTCAGCACTCTCAAACAGAATGATCAACAAGCGTTTTCCAGCACTCTAGTGGAATCTAGGCTGCCCTCTCAAAGTGACCTTATTCACGTGGTTGGTGTTCTCAAACAAAAATCTGACTTGGGAGTCCTTGCGAAAGCGCTCTTGGCATGGGCCTAGCAGATGCGCCCTTTGCAAGATGGACGAGGAAACCAATTTTCACCTGTTTTTCAAATGTCCTGTTTCTCAACAAATCTGGTCAGAACTTGCTCAGCTCTTCTCTTTCCCGCACCTTTGTTTCATTTCAGTTGAGGCAGCTTTTGCATGGTGGGGAAGACAGATTGCCTCCCTTCGTCCTATCCTTCCCATCGCTCTATGGAGCCTCTGGAAATGGAGGAACAAATTTTTTTTTGAAGACTCATCCCTTTCCTCCATATATGTCCTGTCTCTTTTCTCCGCTCTCTTTTCTCCTGACCGTTGATGCTGTTTCGTTGTGGGATTTTTGTCCATATCATGGCTGCCTATGCTCGCAGCCCTTTTGGGTTCCCTCTCTTCATCCTCAGATGCTATATATTTTGATTATCATCTTTCTCACAGGCGATCCATGCTACAAATCCATCAGATCAACAGATCTTCTATGTCTGTCACTCTTTTCAGATGTTCATCCATCTCTCTTTTCAGATCAATCATGCCCATTTTGTATATATTCCCTTAATATAATATAAAAGCTTTTTCTTCTGAAAAAAGTTTCGTAATTCGATGTGGCTAAAATATTGCTTGCTTGGACTATACTCATTGTCAACATGGATAGCAAATACCTTCCCTTTTACTTCTACTGAACTAAGTCATGTCTTGTACTTGTAGAATGGAGCCAAGAAAAACTCAAATATAATTTTTATATTACAATTTTAAAATACTGATAAAATTTTAATTTTCTAATTTTAATGAGATCTTCTCATAAGGATTATTTTTGACTGACATGTTAATGATTGTGTTTAATATGTTAACGTTCTTTTTTATTAAATGATATTTTTAAGAGTTAGATAATTACCGTTGTATTTTTGGGATATATATCAGTAGTTTGTAGACTCTTTGTTTTGGTTTTGATGATGAATTTAGATTGAGATTTGAAACGCATTGATCAATAATTTTTCAAAATATCTCAATCATTACATCATAAATCACAAAAACATCCAATCTGAAACATTTTTTTTTAAATTAAAAATAATATTAAATTAATTTTATATATCTTTATATTGTGATATTTTAAAAATTGTTTAAATGGTAAATAATCAACCAATTCAATGTATTAATAAAAAAATAAAATATTTAATACAATTTCATGAAACACGCCTTGATCAAACTTAGTTACACATGAAGAGATTCCAATGTTTCAATATTTTAATATTGATTTCATTCATAGTGGATATCTCACATCATTACTTGGTAAGTATACCATCTGCTTACAAACTAAGTTCAAGCAATTAAATGAGTTTAAAACCACCTTTTCTTTTAAATAGGGATTGATTCTCAGTACCAAATTATTAATTGCTAACAAATTTGAATCTGATTGGCAGTGAATTTCTGGTTAGTCAAAATCGCATAAATTTTGAGTGAAATAAGGATTTGTGTTTTTTTGTTTTTTCATATTTATATTCTAGTTATATGATTCAAAATTTTATATTACGACCAAATAATATATATGAACTTATTATATAAATATAATTTAAGTAAAATCATGATTAAAAACATGTGTTTCTTTCTTAAAAAATTACAAATCCACCTTCACTCCTCGTAACCTCAATTTAATTAAAAATTATTATTTTCCTTTATGAAATAGGACATACATTTTTATAATTCCATATTATGGATATTCTAAAGTCATAACGTAAAATCCCAATAGATTTTGAAAATGGATATTTTTTCTTTAAATGGTTGAAAAGGAATTTAAAGAATGTGTATTATTGTTAATCATTTTTAAGTGTAGAAATAGAATTGAAAAAAGGCAAACTTTATGGATAGATGACATTCTTTTGTAAAATTCTAAAATTCTAATTATCTGAAATTTTTATTTTTAGTATGTTAAGGGAATGGAAGAAAATGTATACTATTATTTTAGAAAAAAAATTGAAAAAATGATGTAATTTAAAATTTATTTTTATTTTTAAATATTAAAAGAACTAAAAAAAATAGTGTGATATATTTTTTTAAATAATTTAATCCAAATATTTTTTGAAACAATTTCTTGTTTAATTTTAATAAAAATATTTTATATTATTGATATCTAAATATTTTGATAATACATATTAAAAAAATAAAATAAAATATATATTTTAAATTATATTATAAATATTAAAAGATTTTTTTTAAATAAATGATAATGAAAAGAAAATTCTATAATGGGCGCTATCGGAAGAGTTCTGAGTAACCTGAACTAGGGTTCAGCTTGGCATTCAGACTATGGTCACGAACTCTGGCAGAGGGCAGTGCCCTGTTCGCAGAGCTCCGAAGGCGTGGGCTGGCCTTAGCCCAACAGATGAGGAGAGCGGGGTCCAATGGGGCCCCTTCATACAAGCAAGCAATGATGGATAAAGGAAAGGCCCCACTGGAAGGGGTGCAGATATCTGGCTCTGAGAATGCAAGAAAGGATGAGCTAAGCAAGAAGAAAAAGGTGGGTGGGCAAACCAAGGAAACCCAAAGTCAAAAACAAACCAATGATATAAGGATTCTAGAAGGAAAAACAACGGGAATCCCAATCCCGAGTAGGTACCACAAGAAGCAGAAGGAAGAAACAAAAAAACTGTGGATACTGAAGCCCTGCCCCAGTACAACACAGATCTGGAGGGATCGGCCACTACGACCAGAAAACAGGAGAACCTGGGGCATTGCAAGCCCAAAACGACAGAGAGTCTGTGGGTTGTTATCATCGACCCTGAAATGCAAGCTTACAGAGACCATATGTCAATACATGCGGTGATCTGTAAGTTCATGGGCTTCTGGCCTACGGAAAAAGCCCTCTGCTTATGGATCAAACAACAGTGGAAGCCAAAAGGGGATGTCAGGCTACACCTGGGCGCCAAAGGTTTCTTTACTGTAGTCTTCGCGAACCTGGAAGACAGGGATCGCATTTTTGATGGTGGACCGTACTTTTATGCCTCAGCAGGTCTATATATGAGACCATGGAAACCCAACTTTGCACCAGAACAGGAGACTTTCAAGCATGTACCTGTTTGGATTTGCCTATTCTCTCTCCCCATTGATTACTGGAGACCTGCAGCGCTGGAACAAATAGGCAACAAACTGGGAACCTTCATCAAAGCCTCGGAGGCTACCCTGCAAAAAAGGTACACATCTTGTGCAAGAATATGTGTTGAAATGGATGTTTCAGGTGCCCTACATGAAGGTCTATGGTTAGAATTTAGAGATGAAGTCTTCTTTCAAGCCATAGATTATGAAAAAATCCCATTTTGATGCTGGAAGTGCCACGAGCATGGTCACCTGTCCCATTGCACAAGCCAAATGAGAAAGCCAAAGAAAACACAGGCAAGCATTAGGAAGGTTTCACCCATCCAAATGGAAGACATCGGGCCAATAGGAAATACCAACCCAAAACCAGCACCTCCATCAAAAGCACAGTCAATGCCTTTGAAGTTCTTGGGTCCGACACTGAGGCAGTTGAAGCCCCCCAGGCACCAAACCTAACGCAGGAAATCTAGGAAGATCTAGCATAGGAAGCACAAGATCCTAATCTAAACTAGACAGTTGAAATGTTAATTAGTGAAATAGGAACATAGGATATGGAACTCAGTGATATTCTAGAAAGGGAGGGCATGGATCTCATCACCATGGTAGAGCAATGGAAACAAAAAGGAATGGAACATATCCCAGAGGAGGAAGTAGCCAGAGTGAATTCTCTATTCCTAGCAAGGCAAGATGCAGAACTAATAGTGCAGAAAAGAGGCTTTGGCGCAACAAAGGGTCTAGGAGTTAAAGCCCTAGGATTACATCAATCAAATACCAATGCCAAACACAGGAAGAAGAGAGGTCGACGAACAAACAATGAGGCACTTCAAGAGCTAGGTCAGATGCTCCTCAACTCAGGTAAGATGAAAGCCCTTGAGGCTTTCACGCTTCCCTCTTAAAAACCCTGTTAATTATGAAGATTCTTTCATGGAATGCTAGAGGGCTAAATAGCCAAAGGAAACAAAGACTTCTAAGAAAGAAAGTCAAAAATGAAAATCCTGACATGATTTTTTTGCAAGAAACCAAATGCTCTAGCCAGAAAATGAAAGGGATAAGCAGAAATTTAGGAAAAAGAATGGAATACATGGAAGTGGAAGGGAATGGAATGGAGGGAGGCCTGGCCATGCTCTGGAATCCCCACGTCCTCCATCTTATAAATGCAGAGGCTTCTAGATCATTCATCTCCCTGGAAATGCAAATCATAGGGGATTCCAATACATACCTGTGTACTAATATTTACAGCCCCCAAAGACTAGAGGACAAACTGATAATGCTAGATCGCCTCTCCAAATTGCAGCACAGATATCCCACGGCTAAAGCTATCTATGGAGGAGATTTTAACATGATAACCTTGCTGACAGAAAAGAAAGGAGGAATAAGAATGTTAAATCGAGATGCAGAGGCATTCAACAACTTCATCAGAAAAGCAAATCTTGTGGATATCCTCCCCAAAAACGGATTATATACCTGGAATAACAAAAGAGGAGGAGATAGGCAGATTGCCTCCAGACTTGACCGCTTTCTCATAACAGAAGCCACCCTCCTTGAGGGGGTAACTGTAGAATCGGACATTATACCCTGTGGAGGCTCTGATCACTAGCCCATCACCATGGATGTAGCCATCCTCAGCACTCTGAAAAATATACCTTTTAGGTTTGAGAAATTTTGGTTAAGTCACCCAGAATTCACTTCCAAAATCAAACACTGGTGGCACGAGCCGATGGACACCAGAGGCACCAAAATGTACAGGTTCCAAGCCAAATTAAAGCACCTCAAAGCATGACTCAGATCCTGGAACCAAGAGGTCTTCGGAAACATCTTCAAAGACAAATAGGCCCTAGAGGAACAGTTGGAACAAATCCACATAGACTGGCTCCAAGGGGACATCACCCAGGATGCCATTAACATAGAGCAAATCCTCATGCAGAAGTGGAATGAAAGATGCCAGCAGGAGGAAATACTTTGGAGACAAAAGTCTCGCATTCAATGGCTCAAAGAAGGGGAAAAAACACCAAGTTTTTCCATCGTTCGGCTATAGATTACAGGTGTGCCAACAAAATCACCCGGCTGAAGGATGAACATGGCACCCCCTCCAATCTCATCAGGATATCTCCTCCCTCCTCACTAATCACTTTAGCCACATAGCAATGGAACCAGATATAGATAGGGAAGAGGCTATAAGGGAAGTCATGGCCTCCATTCCAAGGTTAATAATCGAAGATCAGAATAAATCTTTAGACCACCCTGTTACAATGGAGGAGGTGGAAGAAGCAGTGAAAGAGATGCCTAGTGGAAAAGCACCAGGGCCGGATGGTTTCACCATTGATTTTTATAAAGCATGCTGGGAAATTGTGCGTATGGAAGTGTGGGAGGTGGTGGAAGACTCCCGAAAATCTTCATCCATCCTCAAATCCCTTAACTCTACCTTCATCGCCCTTATTCCCAAAGAGGAGGCCGCAAGTACCCCTTCAAAATTTTGGCCAATTGCTCTATGCAATGTTCTTTATAAGATTATCTCCAAAGTAATGGCCAACAGACTAAAGCCAATTCTTCCTTGGATAATCTCATAGGAGCAATCTGGCTACGTGGAGGGCAGACAGATCATGGATAATGTCCTGCTAGCTCAGGAAATGGTTCACACTCTTCAATCCTGGAAAAAGGCAGGTATGATCATCCAGTTGGACCTCTCAAAAGCCTATGATAAGGTCAGTTGGAGGTATCTAGAAGCCATTCTGGAAGCCTTCGGATTTGCTCAACGCTGGATCAACTGGATTCTAGCCCTAATCAAATCCCCCAGATTTTCTATCCTAGTCAATGGAGCTCCCACCTTCCCCTTTGCCCCCTCTAGAGGTATTCGTCAAGGGGATCCCATTTCCCCTTTTCTTTTTGTCATTTTGATGGAAGGCCTGAGTCGCATCATTAAAACTGCAAAGGAGAAAAACCTTATACAGGGCCTCCAACCCCTGCCACCCTGCCCAGCCACTACTCATCAACAATTTGTGGATGACACCATGCTCCATGGAACCCCAACGATTCGAGAAGCCCAAGGATTCAAAGCTATTCTTAATCTCTTCAGTAAAGCTACAGGCATGGACCTTAATCTGGACAAATCCTCCATTTTCTTTTTCAATACTCACTTAGCGATCCAGAAAAATCTCACTGCTATCCTTGGGTTCAAAAGGAAAAACCTTCCCTCTAAATATCTAGGAATCCCTCTGACTGATAAACCCTGGCAAAAGATCCACTGGGAGAAACTGCTTTCTAACCTCGAAGATCGAAGTAAACATTGGACTAATAGGGTCCTTAACTTTGCTGGCCGGCTTGTCCTAACTAAGGCTGTCCTACAAGCCATCCCTCAGTATATGCTCTCCATCCTTCCGGCCCCCAAAGGAGTTCTCTAGAAGATTAGAAACATTCAAAGAACCTTCCTATGGACTGGTAATTCTGATAAACAGAAATGGGCTCTAGTAGCGTGGGAAAAACTCTGTAAACCCAAGATCCTAGGTGGTTTGGGACTTCAAGACCCAGACACAGTAAACAAAGCCTGTGGGGCAAAACTCTGGTGGAGGTGGGTTAAAGAACCACAAACACCCTGGGCCAGGCTATGGAAAGCCAGGTATGCTGAAAATTGGAGCCCTCAGGATCTCATTCGAATGACCGACCCTCCAGCAGGATCCCCCATTTGGAACATGGCTAAGGCCAATCGAAACATCATACAGCAGCACTGCTTCTGGGAAATACGTAATGGTAACACAGCTCTCTTTTGGGAAGATGCTTGGCAACAACTTCCCAAGCTTGAAAGTCCTAACTTTCTTCCCTTGCAGCATAGGTACCAGGTACAAGGAAAACTAATGGTGAACCAGTACTGGAGAGACAATATTGTGGACCAACACTAGAGACATTGGGACACAAACACTACCCCACAGGCAGATGGAATGGATAACCTTCTCTTATCCTTGCACTCTTGTCTGGATAAAAGGAAGATCTGTTACTCTCAGGATGAGGATCAACTGAGATGGGGCAAACTTGATGGTGGCTCTTTCAACCTAAAGGAAGCCAGACTTTATTTAGAAAATAGGGATCAGGAAGAGAAAGTGAATTGGCACAACAATGTATGGGACACCACCATCTGGCCGAAGATAAAAACCTTCTTATGGCTCTTAATGAATCGTAAGATCCTCACTTGGGAGAACTTGTGCAAAAAAGGCTTTATCGGTCCATCCCGATGCCCCCTCTGTGAAAAAGAAGAGGAATTGATGAATCATCTCCTCAACAATTGTGAATGGACCAATAAACTTTGGGTTTGGGTGGAGGAAATCTTTAATCAAATAGACAGAATTAGAGAATCTATACAAGATAGCCTAGCCAATTGGAGAACTAATTATTCCAACTGCGACTCTGTAAACATCCTATGGAAGCTAAGCCCTGGTTTTATAGTTTGGTCCACATGGAAAGAAAGAAACAGAAGAATTTTTCAAAAGGATTCCAGGCAGCTAGATACAATTAAAACTAATATCATGCAAAATATGCGTGAGACTACCCTTACCAGGTGTAAAGTAGAACAGGAGATCAGGCCATCTGCAAATGATAGGCGAATTCTGCAGATTTTCGGGATAATTGCTGCAACTGACCCCATTTCTCTGGCGCAGCGACCTCAACCCGGTTCTTCTCTACTCTCCTGGCAACCTCCTCTACTGGGATTTCACAAGTTAAATTTTGATGGGGCCTCTCGGGGCAACCCTGGCCTTGCCGGCCTTGGAGGTGTAATACGCAACAACAAAGGTGAAATTCTTCACATCTTCAGTAATTCTCTGGGGGAAGCCACCAACAACGAAGCCGAATTTGCAGCTCTGGAGCAAGGTTTACAAATCCTAATCCGCTTGGGGAAAGGGGCAACAATAGTGGAAGGAGACTCACTCTTAGCCATCAATGCAGCGAGGAAATTACAAACTGGTTCGCGGGCCGAGAAGGTAACAAAGCATTGGCGACTAGCCATGGTCACCGAGCTCATAGCTAAACATCTCTCCGTTCTAGATGGGGTGGTTTTGCAGGCAATCAGGCGAAGTGCGAATGCTTTGGCGGATAGCCTAGCAAACCACGCGGTCGACCATCGAAATGATAGCATGGACACCTGTTGGCAGAACATCGCGTGTGAAAATCTTCGGGACAAATGCTTACAAATCTCCAGGCAAGACCTCACAGGTGTGTCAGGAGAGAGGGACGACATACATGGGACTGCTCATCATTGAATTATGTGGCTAACTATAAATGATCACTCCCTAATCCATCATGCCTGGAAATGGCACCACGGGTGGGAGTCCTATGGTTCACTTCGGGAAAGGTGGAAGATCCACCACAGAGATAGAGGTTAGTTCACATATCACGAATCAAAGTACACGTGGCCTCGGTTCCTCAGTAACAAGCGCGGTAGTCCGAATGTAATCGACTGTAATAATGAGAAGGCAGTCAGTCACCTGCTGGGGACGCAGACTGTCAGGTACATGGAAAATACGGAGGCTTCGGTAATGATCGCAGACCCTCACATTGTGCCTGCAACTATTAATACATAGACCACTGGGATTGATTTCACCTGCCTTAGTTATTTCTCAGAGCTCAGCCCTGTGCATACTCTGTGGTGTTTAGGATCCCGATTATCAATTGCCGGCACCTGCAATAGTGTTATGGCAAAGAGCAATAGCCATAGCGCTAGAGCAACCAGGGAGTTGAAAAGAGCCCAGGAGATTTATGAGGCCTCTGTCTCCACGAAAGGCAAACAGTATATTGAAGAAATCCAAGCCGAGGTAAACGAAGCCCAGGAAGGGATGGACATTAACACTATCAGTGAGGAGATTGACTGGCTCTCGGACCCGGGCACCCCAACAACCAGGGCCACCCAGTTCCTCAGAACACAGAGTGAGGCCTGGCGAATGAAGACAATGCTAGCTAAAGCCCTGAGCATGCAAGGGGTAGCTCTGAAGGATGCCTACCAAGCGAATTCTATCGCCTCGGCCAAGAATTCTGCGAGGCTGGATAAGATGGAAATCACCATGAACTCCCTCACGGAGGAACTGAGAATGCTGGCTCAGAGCCTGGGAGCTTTCATTCAGCTCTTCAAGCTTTCTATTTGCCAGGGGCTTAATGTTGCTATTGATATCCCTGAGGACGACTCCAAAACCACCACCATCAAATGCCACAAGTCCCGCAGTGCTTCCAAGGAAGATGATGGAGCTGGTCCAAGTGTTGCTGCTCCTCATGAAGTTGCAAAAATCGACCAGTAGATCTTCAAGGAGGCAGTTTTCTACAGTGGGTTATAGTCTGCCCTCTGTTGTTTAGTTTTTCATTTCTGTTGTCTGATGTTCATACAATGCGGCGGGCCATTCAGAGGCCTTCTCTATTAGTTTTGGCTTTAGTTATGTCTGGCAGCCCTGTGTGGTTGGCCATTATCTGGTTCGATCCATGTTTGACCAAGGTTCTGTTATGGTAGTTTAGTTTAAGCGCAGCATGTTTACTGCTCCATAAGGCCTTTGTAAGCAGTCTTTTGTTTTGTCTGGCTTGCCTTTCTCTATTCTCTCTGGCAATGGCAGACCCCTTTTGTAACCATATGTAATTTTTGTGATCTAATATATCAATTGATTTACAAAAAAAAAGAAAAGAAAGTTCTATAGGATAGCCATAAAAGAATGACAATTAGTACATTCAACACACTTATAGAGATAGTGAAAATAATTTCACTAGGAAAAAGTTATATAAAAAGGTTTTATTAATTTTAAACACAAAGTTATATAGATAATTTTGAAACAAATTGTATAGATAATTTTCCTAAAAAATTTTAATGGGAGATAAAAAATTGAAATTATGTTAAAAAAAGAAGATAAATAATAATTTTAAATGTATTTTATTCTATCAAAGGAATATGATGAGTGTGCTTAATTTTATTTAAAAATTGTTAAATGAGAAAATGTTTAAAATGAAATGAGGAAAAAAAAATCATAAATATTACATAAATCATCGAACTTATTTGATATTAATATATTTGTAATATTGATATAAAAATAAAATTATGTTATTAATATATTAATAATTAAGTTATTTAATTTATAATAAAATTTTAAATATAAAGCAAAATATATTTAATTTATTTAAATTTATAATTTGAATTAATTAGTTATATATTTTTATAAAATGAAATGAATATTTAAAAATAAATATATATAAAAGAATATATATAGATAGATAATTTATTATTAAACTATATATATTTTATCATTTCATATTATATATATATATATATATAGTCAATGTTGTAAATTTTATCAAGTCACTTGTAAGAATTGAATGTGGGTGGTGATCCTATACCTCCAAAACGCTAAGGATATTGTAGGTTTTAGCCTCGTATAGAAATTACCTGCAAACAAATTCTAAGAACATAAAATAAACAATGCGAGAGCATAACACATAAAACACATATACATAGATATTTTCTCCTGGATCCCAAAACTGAGACTACTAGCTTGATTTTTCATTATGTCTCTTAAACCTTTCAATGTTATAATACATATTTATACATGCCGAAGCATCCAATACCATGGACCGAAAACCATCGCGTCCAAAACCATGGACCGAAAACCATCGCATCCAAAACCATGTGCAAAAACCATGCACAAAACCATAGGTAGGTCTGCCCAACCTAATATAGGGTCCAAAAAAATTTTCCCGGGACACTGCCCTGGACCCTGTAGAGGGGGGTTACCCGGCCCCCTCAAACCCCCTAGATAGGGGGGCTACTGCCACCCTTGTGACCCCCCTGCTGTGCAATCAGTGCAATGAAGGGGGGGCTCCGCCCCCCCTCTAACCCCTCGATTAACTATGTGGGCTAGTCGTGGAAAGAATATAACACAACCCAACACATACACCCAATTGACTTATACATATATATCACTTGACATTCAAATTGTAAAGTGTCTTTCATTTTCTTGAAGACTGATATAAAAAAATAAATTTGTGTTAAAAATCATTCTAATTATATTATATTTGTATTAAATGTCTCAACATATTTTAATGTATTCGTGGTCATTTTACTTCAATTTTGTCTCAATACTCTTTAAAATAATAATCATTATTTTTCCAACACTTGAAGATAGTCATAATGGTTTTGTTCCCACATGTTTTTCTAGCACAAAGCATGTACTATTTTTACACCGAAGGTGTCTTTTTGTGGATTGGGTTGGGCATTCCTCCCAACCAGTAGGATCCATCCATTTTTTTCTCCCTCCATCAAGCCATTTTTAACCACATGACACTCTAAAAAGTGCAATACATTAAAATCATCACCAACAACTCTTTACACTTTGACCAATGCAAGCTATCTAGCTCACTGCCAACCGCTATGACCTGGTCAAAATAGAGCTTTCCAAGAACCCTTGAAGAAGGTAGTTGGGAAGTAGTCTCACACACTAGATCCAAAGAGATAACTTATCATTTGAATCCACACACTCCTAAAATCATCGTGGGAATGATTCTCTTATAATCTTGCAAAGTATACAGAAAAGCAAAGTGGGGCCCTCTAAATTCCATTTGAACCCCAAAACTTTGAGCAGATCCAATAGTCATATCTACTCTAAAATCCCTTGAAAACTTCGATATCGTCAAAGCCAACAGATGTGGCAATGAAAACCTTAACACCATTGGCATGTGCATTCCTGATGAAATCAAAATAATCCAAGACCTCCCCTTCAGTTCCATGATACTAGACTAGAACACCACAAACATCCTTGGAATTATGGTATTCAAAATCCTTCAAAACAACCTTTAAGATCTTCATCTCAAGGGTGCCTACCCGAACCGATATGGATTTGGTTGTAGCAATCCTTTCATCAGGAAGAGAAGCATTGGACATGGGAAAGCCGATGAGGTTTGTAATCATTATTTGGAAACTTAAGAGTGGCTCCAACCTCCGTTGGGAAATCTCTACCTGGTTAATTTTTTTCCTAGCTCTTTGAAGTTGTCCTTTGAATTGTATTGACCCGATTGGTAAAATCAATGGCGTGAAAAATGATCCATTTTGTCTTCAAAATTTTCTCTACCTAACATGGCAACATAATACACTAGCAATTTACTCAACACCCATAGAATTAAATAAGAAATTGTATAAATTCAATGGTCATTTAAATATTTACCTGTGTAATTTTCCATCATTCATCTTACTCCGGGCATAACCAAATGTTGCAATGGAAAATTTCCATCGGTAAATAAGAAACCAATGAAGTAGAATGTTGCTCTTAGTAATCCAACAATTTTTTGTGTTTTTCTTGTAATGAGAAAGTTAGCCTCATTATTGAAGTAGTGTCAACTAGATTAGTCAAATCTCACAAGAGGACCCATTGTACAGCCTGGGGAATGATTCATCACGCTGGTACTGTGACGAAGGTCGATATCACATCCTGGTAGAAATATGGGACCGACGATACTGTGTAGCGGAGAAAAGATAGCTAGTTGGGAGTGACATACCTAGGGAAAGTTATGTCAACACTTTGTGCTCATGCATAGGTTGTGAGTAGCGGGATCGCCTCATGGTGCTTGCATTAGAGAATTTAACACACCTTATGCTTATACATTCATCAATGGGATTTGTTTGTGGCACTAGGGTTGGAGAATTTTGCATAAATTAATATTATAAAACAATTTTATTAAATAAAAAATGTTTCCTCTCTACATATTTAAATGATATGTCAATGATGTTGTTGGAAATTTGAAAGTCATATGAATTTGACGCCCTTTCTTGGAAATTCCACCATTTTTTTTCTATTACTTGAGTTTTGGAAAAACTGGACTTTAGCTGGTGTAAATAAATAGAGGAGCTAAAAATCATCACCATCTTCCAAGACTATGTATTTGACAATGCAATGTGATATTAGAGTTGTTATGTGTGGAACATCAAATGTTTTTGGAGAGGCTCAATGCATTTGGCTATCCCAAAATTAAGTGGGGTGCGGGAGTAGTGGAGCATAATAAATCTAGGATTAAGTCAATCCATTATTAAATATACATTATCTGAAGAAAATCCTTGGCATTGGTGAAAGCAAAAGTCGTCATCCTCACTAAATATGTTATCGCTACACATCTGTGACGATTGATTCTCCAATTTCCACTTTAGATTAAGGCTATCATTATTTGCTGGAGATATATTCCATTCATTAAATCCACTTTGTCTTGATGCAATACATGCTACACCAAGTTGCACCATCAGATGTATGTTTAGTCATACATTTTATATATCTCAATTTTATTTCCAAATAATCTTTATATAATATTTATTCTATTAGAAATAAGAGTTATTATATTTAGTGATTTAGTTTTTCAAGATGATCTTCCCAATTCTTCTATCCCTTCGGTGCATCTTCACACTTTTAGGGGAAATCGCTAGTTTATTTAATGACAATAGAGTATATACTTAAATAATAAATGACGATAGAGTATTAGTGAAATGTTGCGATTAACTCAGCTAATGAATTTAAATCTATGTGTAAAAATTGACAAATTAGTAATATTTCTTTTTAATAACTTCGTCACATCTCCTACCTACATGATACCTTTTATCTGCATGGATAGATTTTAATTTTCTCTTGAACATCAAATTTTCTTCCATTTAAAAACAAATTTTAACTCGAAGAAATTCATTATAAATTATGTATTTTTTTTCCAATTAAGATATATATAATTTGTTAGATTTTCATAACACTTGCAAGATCATTATTAAAAATAAATAATAATATGCCATTCAATGAGACAAATCCTTAGATACAAAATTGCCTAGTTCTAATTGTTTTCTAATGTAGATGCCAAGCCTACGAGGTGCATATTTTGTAAAATTCAATCATATCTTATTATTCGAATTCATTTTATTTTTAAAATATAATAAATAGTGAGAAATGTTTTGTTTTTGTATTTTGTTTTTTGTTTTTTTTTAAATAGGTTGAGCCTAGGTCGGGGCAAACCCCAATTTTGGATGAAAGAACAATTCCCACTAGTGGGATGATATCACTAGGATACCCTAATGTTAGATGGATGCTATTACTAGGATGCACCAATGTTGGATGGAAGAACGATCTACCTACTAGTGGGGTGTTATCACCATGATGCTCTAATGTTGGATGGACGTTATCTCCATGATGCCCCAATGTTGGATGGAAGAATGATATCCCACTAGTGGGATGCTATCACTAGGATTCCCCAATGTTGGATGGAAGAATGATCTACGACGACGTCCCTTGGGATAGTTTTATTCCTAGAAAGGTGGTTCCCATCCTCAACACCTCCCAATGAGATTTGAACCTATGACTTGGTGGGGACTAAACCCCATGCAAAATAATTGGTCTACACCTCATGGGGTATAATAAATAGTGAAAATTCAAGTCTATACATTAGTGAATATGAAGTATTATGTATTAAGTTAACAATTGGCTTATTGCTTTTCTATTTTATTTATTAGGAATAATATTGCATTCAATGATATAATGAATTAATGTTTGGTTTATTGCGCGATACTTAATATTTTCCAAATAAACTAAACCAAAACAAAAGTTAAATTAACTTTTATTCCAAAATTCAAATTACAATGTGTTTAAATTTAAAATAAATCAAATAAACTTGTAACTTCTCTTTCCTTTTTTTTGGGGGAGGTGGGGTGGGGGGTGTTTAAGGTGCTTACTTATAACTCTGAGTGACCCCATTGTATGTCTTTGTTGTCTTGTTGTTCTATGCTTAAGAAGATTTTAATGAATATAGAATTTACAATAAGTATCATCAATGAAATGCTAGGTATTTCAATATTGTGTTGACGATCTTTGTTGTAATGGTAAGCATTCTCATCTTATGTGTATTGCATATTATCTTTATAGTTGAATTTGTTCAATGTAAAATAGGAAAGTAGATTTTATTATATACAAAATTGTGTTGAACGATATCTATTAATAAATTGTGATGGTAAATATAAAAACAATAATGATATCTTAATATAAAAAAACTATCTTGTATATGTAATCACCTAGTTGAGAGAATATATCAACCACACACTAATTTAGGAAGCATTTAGTTGGGGAGTTGGATAATATATCTCAAATCTTACTAGGCCTAACAACTTACAAGAGACTAGCAACAAACTCCTCATAGAGATAACCTCTACCTAATAATGACTAATAATATTAAAAATCAAATATGATCATGTACATAAGATGACTAGGAGTTACATATTCCAACACTTTGCCTTAAAAATCACTTGTTTTAAGCTCCACCAACTGAGGTCTTCAACTACATCTTCTTTATAGCACATGCTCCACTGTGACTTGAAGAACCTCCTTAATAGCAAAGTCTACCTTTGGTCCAACCTAGTATTTTCACCTCGTACTTTGATCAACCAAATATCACCAAATTGTCATTTTCATTTAAAGGCGTGTGTGTGTGTAGCCACTAGTTTAGTAGGATGTCTCTTCATGTACATGGTTCATTCAACTTTTATGAATTCCCCTTGAATGTAAAACTTCACTTTCTAGATTCTACAAGCAACAATATGGTTCACTCATGGAGCATCCAACCAACATTGGTCCACTTCTCCTCCAAGTGTTGAAGAACTCCCTAATAGATGTTATTACACTAAACTAGACAAGTTACCCAAATTTTTAGGGATGCATGACAAAGTGTTATGCATGCCTCTCTACATGTTACAATGATATGCCATTTACATATTACATACATAGATACAAGTAAATGCATTGTCTATTCCATGAAGATATTAGGTAAAAACTTTTCAAGGATCACTACATCAAATAAAAAACATGACATATAGACTTGATGCAACTACAAAGTGTCGATCACATTATAATACAATATGGTCATGAGTATGTTTTATTCCAAATAACTTACACAGATTTGTTTTTCCACCATCATCCAATCTCCACTACTACCCTAACCAATATCCTTTGCTGCCATAACACTTTCGTAGGAATTGTGACATGCATCTCTTAGACCAACCTCCAAAGAACTTATTTGTTGTATCTAGGACCTTTGTATCCTCCCTATTGCAAACTCATCCTTCCTCTTCAAGAATTCAACCTGCAAGCAATCTTGGTTTTTTAAGTGAGAAAATTGTAAATTGCATCCATTTCAAGGAGAAAAAAGTGTCAATGCTCCTCCCTACACATAAAGAATGTTGTTTTATACGTGATTAGATAGAAACCAACTATACCATTGATATCTCAAATCAACTAGAAACCTGTTGTACTCCACGACCTAATATTTATATGGACATGAAAATTTAATAACAGGCCATCGTATGGACATACTTCCATCTACTCAAATACATGGGTGCCATCTGCTATACTTGCCAGTTATTTAGGAAAATAGTTTGGATACAAGATGTATCCAACTCAATCTTACATTCTCCGCACTTGCCAATGAAGACTTATAGTGCACAATTCATCAAATAGTCTATGGAGCAAAACATGTAGCGATAACTCCTAGCAACAATACACTTCCAAGTAAGTGAAGAAATGATTTTACATTACAAAACATTACAACACTAAGTATATTAACAAGAGATACATGACACAATTAGAAGAATTCCTCCTATGTAGTTATTCATTTTCTGAGCATCTTTTTCTTTGGCATCTTTAGTGTCTTTTTTTTTCTTCTTAAACCAGTACAAAATTTCCATTAATAAACAAATTGACATATTCATTGTCACTTATCCAATCATTATCATGAGCTTCCATGTTCACATGTGTGATTTATGAGAGCATTCAATTCTAACAAAATCACTACACTTTATATTGAGTTAGGCTAGGCTCAATACATTGGTTAACTCTATTAAATTCCAGAATACTTGCATTTTAGTTCTACATCAATATATCTTTTTCACACACTCCAAATAAATTAAAAAACATATTTCACTTTACCTTGAAGTCCTTTATAAGTCATTGCATAGTTACAAAGTTCGAATTCAAATAGGGTGAAACAATTCGATTAAAAAATTTTCAATTCCGAAAAATTCGCCAATATAATTAACAAAAACTCATTTATATGTTTCAAAATCTATCAAAACTACTTATAATCTGAATAAATACCTCTTGTTTTTTAACAATTTAGGCAAGAATGCTCATTAAATTAGTTAAAACAACTTTGAAATATCCGGCCCATATTATCCTTATGTATTGTAAAACAAATCGATCCTTGCCGATTTGAACAAAATCACAAATATTCATTTTTTTTTTGTCAATTCACCCGAATTTAGTAGCTAATTGTGAGGCTTGGATTCAGGGTTCTCCAATTTCCATGACAATAAGAACAATTTAATTTATCACAAACTTTAGCCTTAACATCCAAGGAGACCACCTCCACCACAATGGTTGTCCTTCAAAGAAGTTCTCATAAAAAAATAAATCATGTACAGTATTTGTGATGCAATCCAACACAAGCTTTTGCTATGGTGTTTTGTCAAGCCCCTCCTCCTCCACAATTTGATCCTAGACTAGATAATCATACTCATTGTCTATTCTTCACATCATTTAATAATAAAACCTCTCTCTCAGCAACCACATAACACATGAATCTCTCATTTGCGAGGTAAATGAAAATTAAAACTACAAGAACACTCATATTTCCTCCTTTAAACATATTTGTAGCTAGTAAACAAAGCGGTGGCTCTTCTCAGTGTCCTTGGCTCCCTTTTCATCATGCTCAATTCCAATACACCAAAATCCACATAGCTCCATGTACTACAAATTCCGTAGCTCTGGAATTAGACTCTTTTCAAGAGTTCCATAGCAATTGATGACGTTGGATCTTGGCGTTTCTCAAATTATGGGCTACTCTCCTTCTCTTTGCTTGGAGTTCATGATGTCTAACTCTGACACTTGTAACTGCTCCACTTCACTTCGAAGTTTTGTTTTTATTAATTTGAATCCACCACTCAACAACGAATCGACAAGAAAATTCCTCTGCATCTATGGTTCCCCATCTCACCCACATGGTGTACATCATGTTGAACTGTCGATCCTATCATGTGAACCTTCACTGTTGGGTGGCATGACCTAGGGCACCCACCCATATTATATTGGATTGGTAGGGGTAAGGTCAGGTGGTGACCCAAG
Organism: Pinus tabuliformis; assembly: GCA_031772625.1. Classification (NCBI taxonomy): domain Eukaryota; kingdom Viridiplantae; phylum Streptophyta; class Pinopsida; order Pinales; family Pinaceae; genus Pinus; species Pinus tabuliformis. The sequence continues at coordinate 1,279,348,789 of CM062811.1, read as the reverse complement.
CCCTTGGCTCATGATATTGTTGTATTTTGACCTATGTAAAACACTCTTTCGAGTATTGGGTCGTTGGTCGCTTCACCTATATTTCTGGCAACAACAAAAATCACCTTCAACCATGCGGATTTTTAGAGGCACGTGAATGACCTACTCTCGAGTCTCAACCACTATAAACAGATGGGAAAACAACGTACACCCATGGATTTGACTGCTTGTTTGTCAATTTTCTCTCCCCACCAGCAAGTCCTCTTCCATGCTGACTTTTCACAATAGTGGTGGAGCAATTTTAATACTTGGGTGACCATCATTAGAACAAGGTTCCCTCATTCACATGAACTGCCTTCAAAAGCACAAACTCCATCCCCTCATTCCCAGGTAAAACGTAATGGGCTCTTTTCCTTTGGTGGTCTAATGGACAATCACATGACTCTGAACAAACATAGACTATACTCTCCAATCTACCATAATCAAGAGGGAGTCATGTTTAAACATGTTATTTTGATATCATGTTAAAATGGAAGAGTAGAGTTTATTACACATAAAATTATTTCAACCATACACAAATTTAAATTTAGAAAGCATTTAATTGGAGAATCGAATCCAACTACTCTTAACAATTTCCCAAGGCAAAAAATAACATCTTCCTCATATAGTTGAAATCTACTTAATAATTACCAATATTCATGAGACAAGTAGGAGTTAAATACTCCAACACTCCATGCTCAATGGATACAGGGAATCCTGCATAGTCATATGGATGCCTTGAAATGTTAGATACTCCAACACTCCATGCTCAATGGATGAAGGGAATCCTACATAATAGTCATATGGATGTCTTGAAATGTGAAAAAACATTGAAAGTTTCTTCATCAAATTAGTATGATTTTTTTTTATCTTTCTCTGTTTTTTCTTTGCTAATTCATTTGTTTCTTTGCTAGTTCATTGTGACATGTCTGACTAGCTTTTTTTCAAAAACCCTAACAAAGGGCATCGAGGTCATCAAAATCATCTTGGATCATACCCAAGCCAACCCTTAAAATGGTTAAATTTCTTTTTGTACTTATAAGATTTTGAATAGATAACATTTACACAAAAAATTCATAAAACACTTTATAGCTAATATATTCTACATAGGGTGAGTTTCTCAAAATTTATTCACATAACACCCCATCTTAGTCTATTCTACCTTTTGTGGGTTTCCCAAAATTTATATGGTTGATAATAATTAAACTTAAAAAATAAATTGTCCATTAAATCTCCATTTTTAATTATACTCATAATAAAATATATTTCCATTAAATGAAAAGTTTTAAATTAAATAATGGGAATATATCACATGATTGAATTCGACCGTTTACGTTATGGGAAAAACTCTGTTGTAGACGTAAGGGAAACGATACGACTCCACCTTCCCAGCCTCATATTTTGCTGCAATTTCTATGCTTTTTGTTACGACGGCTTCTCTCCTCACATCGGACCTCATAACCAAACTTCTTCTTAATATAGAGCCATCTCTACCACCTTGGGCTTAAATCCAATTTTTAGTTTTCAAGTCAGAAAGTGGAAGGGGTGAAAATAGAACCAAAGAATCATGGGATCAAGCAGACATATTTTAATGAGGAAGGGAAGGAGATTAGGTAGAAATATTTCCATGGAGAAAAGCCTTTGCACTTACCAGGCGGACCGGTTAAGAAAGGAAATTAAAAACAAGTTATTTGAATGTGGGTTGCTGGAGGAAGAGGAAGTGAAGGAAAAGCTGGCGCTCTTTGAATGTGACGGTCTTGAGTACATTGAGGACGTAACGGTGAGTTCTATTGCACCTGAAAGTACGTGGAGATGAATTATGAGTTCTATTGCACCTGAAAGTACGTGGAGATGAATTAGGACGTGTGACATAAATATTTTATGTTGATTGTAGATTTCACAATAAATGTTTTTAGTTTTTTTGGACAAATCTCCAGCTAAATAGATTATATCAAGACCTAGTTGCCAGCTTAATTTTCCCTGTTGTTTTTGTTTTTGAAGGCCACTAATTTTAAAATGAAATGTTTTTCTTTTTCCACTTTTCTACTTTTCCAAAATGCACTCTTTCCTCCCACACTTTTTTGGCCTTTTCTAGCTGGTTATTTCACAACCCAGTTGATGAGAATTAGTTCTTAACTGAGCAATAAGAATTTTGGCTCTCCAAGAGATATTGGCCTCTATGTATGCTTTTGGTTGATGATTATGAGTGGGATTAGTGCTTTTTTTTTGTCCTAACTCCTTATGCCAAGTACGCTTGTGGAACTTTTCCATAACAAAAGCTTTTATCTCTTGGGACAAATGGTTTAAGAAAATACCCCATTTACTAAATCATTGTTATTTTGCTCCATCCAAATTTTTTTATTGCTATATATATATATATGACAAATTTAAATTGAAATAAAATCATTATTATTATCAATCTTAATTACTTGGTTTATTTAATAAATATTTTAGGGTTTATTTATTTGAGGGTGATTATTTTTTATTTTTTTTTGCTAATTAATTCTGTTATGCATTTCTCTTATTAATTTTTTGGATAGAACAAATTCTTCATCTTAGTTTGGAAAAATGATTTCAAAAATATACGAATCTTAATTTTATATACCTGACTACTCATATAATTTTTATATTTTATATAGAATTAGATGTTGGTAATGTGATTATTCTTAACTCGATTATAAATTTAAATGATATAGTGATAATGCATAAAATTTGTGAATTGCTTTGTATTAGTTTTAATCAGTACAAAAAAGTACAATTTGTATTAATATCCAAGGAGAAATTTACAAATCAGCAGTCGTTCCAAAAAACAATAGCCAATTTGTCATTGTCTATTAGTTAAAACATGTTGTATATGCAGGTACCACCTACCCTCAATAAGAAAATAGCAAAGCGATAATCTATTCTCTGAATAAACTATGTATGGGACATTGTATGATATAAACTGGATACAAAAGTAACAAAATTATAGCCCTCAATGGTATGCCTGATTTAGGATACAGTGTAATCCTGTTGAGAAAGAAAAACACCATCTATGATGGAGAAAAAATCCCACCTCACAGAGGACATTGTTTTATGCCCAGTGGCCAAGCAGCTGACTATTCATCAACAGGAATATAAACAGACCTCAGTATTGCCCAGGAGATATCCTATATCCATGGAAAAAGAAGGTCCTCCATGACATAGATGTTGTTCTCCCAGTAGATTTCCATATACCATTTACCAAGTTCTTGAGACAAACCTTTTTCTGATAGTCTGTTAGCTTGCTCGTTTTGAGATCTGCCTATGTGCTCGATTGAGTAGCCATTTTGTAGTTTCCAATAGACCTCAATTCTCTTCATCCATACTAGTAAAGAGGGGTTGTTTATGGAGGCATTTTGTAATACATGATTGATTATGATCTTGGAATCTCCATATACATGTAAGACAGGAATGTTTAAAAAGTTGTTGAACCATAATAGGCCGCAAAGAGCCATTTCTTCTGCTTTGTTGTTGGTGCCATTTCCTCCATTCCAGTAAAAACTGTAAGCTAGTTGTTTAGTTATGGATATCCAAACCCCATAACCACATAATCCTTTTTGTGCAGCGCTGTCGAAAAAAACCATTGGATACTTTAATTGTGAGTTACTGTGCCCACAGTGATTGGTACTTGGCTGTTTGGGCTGCGGAAGAAAGACATTGTAGTTTGTTGTAATTTTGTGAAAGACCTGCTAGAACTCCTCTCTCATGTTCTGGAAGAAGAAGTTGTTCTGCCATTTCCAAATTGCCCATAAACAGATTAAGGGAATGGGTCTCCAGGAGGGCTTCTGTTTACTCCACCATTCTAGTGAATCCTTAATGGAAGAATGCACTATAAAACAACAACCAAAAAAGTTAGACAAATTTTTCCATACCTGAGTGGTGAGCTTACATTGCAGGAAGATGTGATCGTTGTTTTCAGCTTCGCCTTTACAGATAGAGCATATACCCGACCCTTTCCATTGTCTCTTCTGCAGAGTCTCCCAGATGAGGTTTTTGTTATGAAAAACTAGCCATGAAAAGATTATGATTTTGTTTGGAATTCTTGTTTTCCAGAAAACTGTGGGAAATTGCCGTCCTAATTGTAGTGCTGATATTCTGGAGAAAGCTAGATAAGTATCAACTACAATTATACTATCAATATTCATCTTACCTTTCCATGTGAGATAATCTTGGGGCTCTGTATGACAAATACCAATGTTTCTTATGTTTTCCAAGATCTTGTTCCATTGTAGGGCCGCTTGACCATACAGGCCAATACTGTGTGCTTCTTTCCAGATCGGTAAAGGGCCTTGCCAACCCTTTATGGCTTGGCCCCATACAAAGATGCCCACACCATGAAGAGTATTTTTAATGTTCTTAGGTATAGAACATTCCTCCCCAACTCCAAGGATTGGACCCAAGACAATCAAAAGACTATTTCCGTTCTAAAATCTCCATGTGAGTTGTTTTTATTTTTGAAGACCACTAATTTTAAAATGAAATGTTTTTCTTTTTCCACTTTTCGGGAAGAACAAAAAATGCACTCTTTCCTACCACACTTTTTTGGCCTTTTCCAGCTGGTTGTTTCACAACGGAGTTGATGAGAATTAGTTCTTAACTGAGCAATAAGAATTTTGGCTCTCCAAGAGATATTGGCCTCTATGCATGCTTTTGGTTGATGATTATGAGTGGGATTAGTACTTTTTTTTCCTAACTCCTTATGCCAAGTACTCTTGTGGAACTTTTCCATAACAAAAGCTTTTCTCTCTTGGCTATTTATGGGACAAACAATTTAAGCAAATACCCCATTTACTATATCATTTGTTATTTTGCTCCATCCAAATTTTTTTATTGCTATATATATATATATATATATATATATATGGAAATAAATCATTATTATTATCAATCTTAATTACTTGGTTTATTTAATAAATATTTTAGGGTTTGTTTATTTGAGGGTGATTATTTTTTATTTTTTCTTACTAATTAATTCTATTATGCATTTCTATTAAAATTTTCTGGATAGAACAAATTCTTCATCTTAGTTCGGAAAAATGATTTCAAAAATATACCAATCTTAATTTTATATACCTGACTACTTATATAATTTTTATATTTTATATAGAATTAGATGTTTATAATGTGATTATTCTTAACTTGATTATAAATTTAAATGATATAGTGATAATGCATAAAATTTGTGAATTTCTTTGTATTAGTTTTAATCAGTACGAAAAAAGCACAGTTTGTATTAATATCCAAGGATAAATTTACAAATCAGCAGTTGTTCCAAAAAACAATAGCCAAAAGTATGGGGCACTGTATGATATAAACTGGATACAGAAGTAACAAAATTATAGCCCTCATTGGTATGTCTGATTTAGGATACAGTATAATCCTGTTGAGAAAGAAAAACACCATCTACGATGGAGAAAAAATCCCACCTCGCAGAGGACACTGTTTTATGCCCAGTGGCCAGGCAGCCGACTATTCATCAACAGGAACAGAAACAGACCTCAGTATTGCCCAGGAGATATCCTATATCCCTAGAAAAAGAAGGTCCTCCATGACATAGATGTTGTTCTCCCAGTAGATTTCCATATACCATTTACCAGGTTCTTGGGACAAACCTTTTTTTGATAGTCTATCAGCTTGCTCGTTTTGAGATTTGCCTATGTGCTGGATTGAGTAGCCATTTTGTAGTTGCCAATAGACCTCAATTCTCTTCATCCATCCTAGTAAAGAGGGGTTGTTTATGGAGGCCTTTTCTAATACATGATCGATTATGATCTTGGAATCTCCATATACATGTAAGACAAGAATGTTTAAAAAGTTGTTGAACCATAATAGGCCCCAAAGAGCCATTGCTTCTGCTTTGTTGTTGGTGCCATTTCCTCCATTCCAGTAAAAAATGTAAGTTAGTTGTTCAGTAATGGATATCCAAACCCCACAAGCACAAACTCGTTTTTGTGCAACACTGTTGAAAAAACCCATTGGATACTTTAGTAGTGAGTTACTGTGCCCACAGTGATTGTTACTTGGCTGTTTGGGCTGGGGAAGAAAGACACTGTTGTTTGTTGTAATTTTGTGAAAGACCTACTAGAACTCCTCTCTCATGTTCTGGAACAAGAAGTTGTTCCACCATTTCCAAATTTCCCATAAACAGATTAAGGGAATGGGTCTCCAGGAGGGCTTCTGTGTACTCCACCATTCTAGTGAATCCTTAATGGAAGAATGCACTATAAAACAAAAACCAAAAAAGATAGATAAATTTTTCCATACCTGAGTGGTGAGCTTACATTGCAGGAAGATGTGATCGTTGTTTTCAGCTTTACCTTTACAGATAGAGCAGATACCCGGCCCTTGCCACTGTCTCTTCTGTAGATTCTCCCAGATGAGGTTTTTGTTATGAAAAACTAGCCAAGAAAAGATTATGATTTTGTTTGGAATTCTTGTTTTCCAGAAAATTGTGGGAAATTGCCGTCCTGATTGTAGTGTTGATATTCTGGAAAAAGATAGATAAGTATCAGCTACAATTATACTATCAATCTTCATCTTACCTTTCCATGTGAGATAATCTCAGGGCTCCGTATGACAAATACCAATGTTTTTTATGTTTGCCAAGATCTTGTTCCATTGTAGGGCCGCTTGACCATATAGGCCAATACTGTGTGCTTCTTTCCAGATCGGTAAAGGGCCTTGCCATCCCACTATGGCTTGGCCCCATACGAAGATGCCTACACCATGAAGAGTATTTTTAATGTTCTCAGGTATAGAACATTCCTCCCCAGCTCCAAGGATTGGATCCACGATAATCAGAATATTGTTTCCGTTCTGAAATCTCCATGTGAGTTGTTGTAAGAAGAAAAATTGCATTTTCCAGAAACTTCTCCAAACCACAGAGCCTTGTTTGATGCTAATGGTGCCTTTCCTGTACTAGTATTCAAAATCTTTATTACCAAGGTACTTTTTTTGGATGGTATTACTCCAAGTGCATTTCCCAAATAAGCCCCTCCATAAGGATTTCATCAATAATGTTCCTCCAAATCTGTGAAGACCCATAATCTTCCGTCCTCCCAATTCTTTTGGAAGAGTAATATTGGCCAGTTTGGTGAGATGAAATTTCTTCCTTTCATGACAGCCTCCCCAAATGAAATTTGTTGTGAGGCGATTTAGCTCCTTGATAATGCTCGCTGGTATATGGAATAGGTGGGCCCAATATACAGTTAGTTGTGCTAAGACTGCTTGGGCAAGAATAACTCTCCCACCCATCGACAGACATCTGCACTCCCATCCAGATATCCTTTTATAATATCGATCAATGATCCATTGCCAATCCGCTCTATTGTAGCAAGCAGGTTTTAGGTGGTATCCGAGATACTTCATTCCCTCCTGAATAGGAGTTTCTTTGATATGATATAATCCTGCAATGTAATCAATGGTTTCTCTGTCGCATTTCCCATGATAGATTACAGATTTCCTTTCATTAATCTGTAATCCTATAGCCTTTGTAAATTTCTTTAGGATATTAAAAAGACATAACCAAGTGAAATGACAGAGCATACCCAAAATCAATATGTCATCTACGAAGAGACTGTGTGATATGTTGTTGTTTTTGCTTATCATCAGTGGTTGAAAATGTTTCTCCATAACTACTCTTTTGATGTGCAGGCTTAGGCAGTCCATTGCCAGGATGAATAATAGCGGGGATAGTGAGCATCCTTGCCTCAGTCCTCTAGCAGCTCGAAAAAATTTAGTTGGGTGTCCATTAATCAGGATGGAAAAATTTACCTTGTCCACACATGCCATTATCCAATTTGTACATCTGGGGCTGAGACCAATTTTGGTAAGAACACATCTCAGAAAGCCCCAATCCAGGCAATCATATGCCTTCCTTAGATCAATTTGGAAGATGGCCACATCTAATTTTTTGTATGGATCGAATGCAAACTTTCCTGTGTATTTGCAATAGCATCATGAATGAGTCTATCTTTTAGGAAACCATGTTGTTCCTGTGAGATGAAACACGAGAGAGTATTCCACAATCTGCCAGCAATAACCTTTGAAATGATTTTGTAAATGGTATTGCAAAGGGAGATCGGCCTAAAATCCAAGAAGGAATTAGCATTTTTTTTCTTTGGTATAAGAGCAATGTAAGTTGATGAGATGTATTGGTGAATTCTACCCATTGTTCTGGATTCATCAACCATACTCAGAAGGTCCTTCTTTACCAGTTCAAAGAAGTGTAGGAAGAATTCAATCGTCCATCCATCAGGACTTGGACATTATCCCTCTCGAAGGACTTCATCACTTCCAATAGTTCTTCCTCGGAGACAGGCCTATAAAGTTCTTCATTTTGTTCATCTTTGAGCATTGTAGCATAAGGTTCAATTGCACAGATAATATCTTCTTCCATTATATTTTCATTTCTACTATATGTTTCCTGGAAATACTGTACAGTCGCATTACTTATATCATCATGAGATTGATGTGTTTTCCCATCCCTGTCCCTAATCTCCCAGATTGTATTTATGTTATGACGATGGTTTGCATAACGATGATAGAATTTTGTATTACGATCTCCCTCCCTAATCCAGGTTGCCCTACTTTTTAATCTCCATGTGGCTTCTTCAATAGACAATAATTTTTTTCTTCTAATTTCCAATGCTTGTATATGAAGCCAGACCTTCATGGGGAGGCATTGAGTGGACATCTTAGAGAAAACCCTATCCAAATCCTTCTGGATGTCTTCTAGGTCTTTCCTATTTGCCTTTTACTTCAGTATTTGCCAGGGCTTTACTTCCTCCTGAAGGGATTCTAGTTTGTCAAGGATATTCTAAGAGGGAGAGGAATTTGTATAATGAGGATGTCTTCTCCAGGCTTCCTGTACAAGCTCATTGAACTCCGAGTCTTCCAACCAAGATCTGTTAAATTTAAAAGGAAGGCCCTTATGGATTCCAATGTTCCTCCATTGCAATAATATGGGTTTGTGGTCAGATGTGAAGTTGCTGATGATTTCAGTACAAAAATCGCCCAATCGTTCAATCAACCTTTCATGGGCTAAAAACCAATCTAATCTTTTGGCCAGATATGTTGTTCTAGATCTACCATTATCCCAAGTGGGGGCAATTTTGGCAGGGCAAATGTCCACAAAATTGTATGTTAGTAGGGCATCTTGGAGAGGGTTGGCCAGAGGGTCTGTCTTCCCGCCGCAACCCCATACTTCATCACTGCTTAAAGTGCAGTTTAAATCTCCCGCAATGATTAAGGACACCAGTTCCATCATTTTGGAAGAGAGGAACCGATTCCAGAAGGTGAAACGGTCCTTATAAGGTGCATATACATTGAGAATATGGACGTTTCCAGGTATTCCACGAAATCTGGCTTCCAGTAGAATTCCTGCAAAATATCGGAACACCTTAACTGAGACCCAGGATGGATCCCATAAGGCCACCAACCCCCCTGAGAGGCCAGTTGAATCATTTACAGAAATATGCCAGCTCGGAAGCATTTTCCGAAAATATAAAACAACTTCAGAACGTTTTTGCATCGTTTCCTATATGAGGATGATATTTGGATGTAAGGAGTGGAACAAATTTTTGAGAGCTATGAATTAGGGTTCAACTCCCAACCCCCTGATATTTATGGATATGATACGGGTCATGGAAAAGGTTCGGTGGGTTGTCTTGCTCTAAGAGTCCCAGGGGAGGAGAGATAAGTAATAGGCACATCAATGAGAAAGTGGTCCATTTGAGAGGTGAGAGGATGTTGGAGTTCGTTTAGCGGAAATGTCTGCTGCCGCGGTTTTGCTTCCACTGGACAGTAATATTTCTAGCTGAAGTAGGGCTGATGTGTGGGGAGGAAGATGATTTTGGTTTATGTATGGTGAGGGAGTGAAGATCTAGGGTCTTTTTTTTAGGAGGAAGTCCAGGTCACTTCCTATCGAGTTTGAAGTGGATGCAGTGGCTGAGTTTGGAGGAGTGACAGAGGCGCAAGGTCCTTTGTCCTTTGTTTGACGATTGGGTGGTATAGGGGATGGAGTAGGTGAGGGTATGTAAGCAATGTGCGATGTGGAGGGAATATTACTATAAGGGTGAGTACTTGGTAGAGGAGCGGGGATTTCCTGATAGAAGGTAGGTTCAGGTGGGGGGGAGGTGGCTAGGGTGAGCTGGAATACCGTAAAAGGTGAGACCGACTTTCCAAAAATATTAGGGGAAGATGGGATGAAAATTGGGGAGATTCCCATAGAGCCTATGAAAGGAGGATATCGAGAGTAGGTTCTATGAGAATTATCTAGATGTGTCGCTTTCTGGTGTGACACCATCCATTAACCTTTTCTGCCTGTCCGTTCCTTCATAAAGTTTGTCATCTTTGTTACGTTGTAACATTTTCTTTCATGTAAGCGGTCACCCAGACGGAGCGGGCATTGGTCGTGCAGGTGTCCTGTTCTGTGACAGAAAGAGCAACGAAATGGCACCCCCCAATAGTCCAGTTTCTGATGGAGATTGATGTCTTCCCAGTGGAGGTTGATATGGTCAGGAAAACTGCCACGGTATTCCTTCTTAATTAGAATCCATGCTACTCTCTTGTCTTTTGCACAAAGGCATTTCGGGTCCACGTATACAAATTTTCCTATGTCATTTCCAATATTTGTTAAGGCTTTCTTAGTCCATAATTCAATTGGCAATCCGGGTAGTTTGACCCATATTAGTTTGTTAATGGGAGTATTGTGTAGGGGATTATAGCCAATGTACCAATTATGCAGGGCAAGGAAACTCTTCCCATGAACCCAGGGGATGGATCTGATTGTATCAAGATCCTCATGGCTGATAAAGTGGAAACTATACCATCCTTTCATGAGTCTAACTATCGTGGATAGATAGCCAAGCAAGGATTTCCACTTCCTTCCTAGGATAATTCTCATCTCAGAATCTTCCATGTCTGGGAAATACCATCGGCCAACTAAATCATGCTTCTATAAACTGATAATGCGGTCTACCAAGGTGGCGCTATCAAGGGTAATAGCTGGGGGTGGCGGAATGATTTTAATGGGACAATGTGTATGTTTACGTTCTCGATATGCATGTTTGCCACCTTGTAATGATTGGGCTTGAAGGACGGTCGCTGGCACGTTTATTTCACCCAACATGGACTGCCAGACATCTAAGGAACATGACCCCATATGGAGAATTTCCGCCTCCATAGTGGCATGGATCAATGCAGAGGTGGTAGACACATCAGATTCTATTTCCATCCAAGGGCCTTGACTTGAAATGTGACGGGGAGGGGAAACATGAGACTTGTCAGAGGGAGAGACAAGTGGGTGGGTACCGTCTGACCGGAGAAGAGATGGGTTAGGTCCGGAATAATGATAGCAAGTATGGGAAATTTAAATAGATGATTTATGTCCTTGGAAAAGACAAAACCCCATATAACGAGGAAAAAGGATGAGCTATTATTTAAGGACCCGCATGACACAAGGGTGGAAAGTTGAAGTCATAGTACACTCCAGAACCAGAGGTGTATGCAAATGTACCTTCGACAATCCAAACTGCTTGATATGGAATGTGTGAGGTCAAAGAATGTGTGGGAAGGTGGGATGAGTGATGTGAGGCAGAAACTTTTGGGCGGTAAATGTGTGGGAAGGCGGGACGAGTGACGAGAGGCAAACCTTTTGGGAAGTGCCGTTGACACACGTACTACCTACCTGCCGTGAAACAGATCCCTTTCCCCTGAGCTACTGTTCCAGCCACCAGAATAACCAGTGCCAGACCTGTGCGAAGAAAGAGCTAGAGATGCAAGACTGTAGAACTCTAATAATCTCTAAATTAGCAGAGAAATGTGAATGAGGGTAGGTAATTGAAGGAGAAGAAGAATTCTCAAACTCTCCCCAACTCCATAGATCCACGAAAAGCATTCGGTTTGTAACGACAATGGAAAGCTATAACGATGGCCATTAAACTATAATGAGACCAAAAAAACCTAAGCCACACTCAAAATTTGACAGTTGACAGACAACACAGAGATCATTAAACCACAATGCAACATCATATACATCCCTTGCAATTACACCATAGACTTCCTATTCAGAAACTGAAACCTATGCATGGACGAGAGATAATGCAAAAATCTGATAAATGGCACCAAAATTGGTGCGATGTGGATGTTCCGCAGACAGGAATTGTAAAAGGGAAGAAATTTTTTATTTCTAAACAAGAAGGCATGAGCCCTAATACTTTGTGCATACGAAAAATCTATTTAAAAGACAGTGCAACTTTAAAACATGGAAGAAACTAGAGGAAAGCAACTATACCATTCTGTCTATATTTGAACAAATTATATGGGGGTTTTCAGGCATACCTTGTTCTAGGTCCCTCTTGGGAAGAATTCATTATGTAGCCATGATGAAACCTCTGTATAGTCTTCCTGCCGACCTTATATCTCCGAGACACAACGAAAACAAATACTGTGTTGCCATGGTTCTTGATCATATACCCTTTTTGAGATGTCGTTGTAGTTAAACTGTGAGGCAATATTGGTATTTCAACGTCAAGATGAGGGACCGTGATAGGTCACACCTCGCCAAGGACACTGATAAGCTCAGTGGTTAAGCCTTGGTTTTCCTCACTCAAAAGCTCCTAACAAACCATCCCTTTACGAGTATTCTCTAAAATTCCACTAAACGTTAAAGATTGGCCCTTGTATTAGTTCTAATCACCTAAAGCTACAACAAGATCATGAAAAATAATAAAAAAATATAAAAAATAAATAATAAAGAGAAATGGTTCTTTGTTTTTAATTATTGTTACTTGTATTCATATTCAAAGTATTCAAAAGAAATTTACATTAGAATTCATATAGACATCAACAAATCCAATTTAAAAATAATAAAGAAAAATTATGCATTATAGTTATGATCGAAGAAATATTGATTTTGAAAATAGAAAAATTATATACCATATAAATAAATTTAACAGAATTTCAAATTTCAATTAAAAATGTTTTGAAAACATTTCTAATTGAGATTAAATACTTAAAAGACTTAATCAATTGAGCTCACTTGTCGAGAATAACTCAATCAACTAAAGTAAACCTTAAAGCTAAAAATCTTAAAATATCGTTTTAAAATGATTGAATTAAAATTATTTAATAAATTTTATGAATCAAGGATGACATTGTACTAAACCTGGTTTCTATGTTTTATAACAAAGCCTGAGTGGTGTAGGCGAGTGCATGGATCATTAGTTGGGGCAGTGAGCTGTCACGTATCTCACTAAGAATCGAACCCGATATGTAATGCTGCGCAACAACATATATATGCTTCCTACACTTCTATCTGATTGTAATGTGAATGTTTTGATGTAATAGGGCCCATAAATACTTCTAAAAAAACTAGCCCCACCCATTTAAAAAAAACAAAACCTGAATGTTGCTCGCAAGATTCAGATATCTCTTCGCTAAATGGATGTGTTTTATAATTATTTTTTCATATAAAGCGGTCATATGTCTAATGCACAGTTTCTAATATATGTGTTTTATAATTATTTTTTCATATAAAGCGGTCATATGTCTAATGCACAGTTTCTAATGTATAGTTTCGAATGTTCTAATGCCTCCAACAACAACCTAAATGTTAAAAATTCTATTGATTTTTAGAGACTGTTCATGATTGGAGTGGTAAGAGAAATATGCTCTATGGATCATCACCCCAAGAATTACAATATGCGAGAAGGTTGTAATTGAAGATTGTAATTGTAATAGTTCATTGTAACATCAAGCACAATGTCCATTTTGGACACACAAATTTATCTTTCAACTTTTTTTCATATTTAGAAGTAAAATAATAAAATTTAATTTTTGAAATATTTTTTTAATAGTAATCAAAAAATTATAGATTTAAATTTTTTATATTGAAAAATATTTTTTAAATGTATGTATGTTTAATTATATATTAATTTATTTTATAATTATTAATAATAATTAAAATTAAAATTTAATTAATTTTTATAAAAATATTTTTGATATTGTGAATGTTTCAATGTCTTTCATAAATTGGTCCATATTAAATTTTACCAACCTCTAATTTACTGTAATTCTTTTACATTTTAGCTTTTTTCATACATTAACTTTGCTGCATTTGTCCATCAAATTTGTTTGGAATATGACCAAGTTATATATTCAAAAACATATTTTAATTATGAAAAAATCCAAATCCCAACAAAAATTATATCCTAAAATTGAAAAAAAAAAACCAAAAATATTAAATAATCAAATTACCTTTTTTAATTCAATTTATTATAAAAAATTATAACTCTTTCTATATTAAATATATATATACACCATTCTTTTTAATAAAAAATCCACACATGAAAAGATTTATTTATTTTCAAGACATAATAAATTTAAATATAATTTAACTTAAAATATTTCTTTTAAATAACTGTTAAAAAGAATTTTAATGTTTTAAATATTTTTTTTTTATTTTTTAAGGAACTTTAAAACATAATTTTAATGGTTTTAAAAAATAGAATTTTGAAATTGGTGTTTTAATAGTTGAATATATGACCTTAAAACGAACCAAACAAAATTAAATATGCAAAATAATAGTCAATATGTAAACAACCCACTTCTGTAAAATAAAAGGATATTGCAAAATTGAAACGGTGAAATTATAAAGTAATGACGAATGAACAATGTGGAGAGGACAACGCATATTATTAATACAAATCTAACTAGTAAAGGTTAGATTAGTTGTTATATAAGTATTATTTTTTATAACTGTACAACTGGACTCACATATATTTATTATTATTATTAAAAAAATATTTAAATTAAATAATGTTATATTTGTTTATTTATGTAAAATAAAAGTATAAGAAATTTTGAAATGCTTTTTACATTTTGTAGATAGTAAATTGGGTAAATCGTTAGTTTGATTGGGGAGCCTCATCCCAAGGGAATTGAAGAAAGTTTTGAGCTAACTCTTAGGTCTTAAAAGTTTGGGAATGTGATATTGTCAAGGTAATAATGTCAGCTTCCCTCTCAACAAGGAAAGAGAGGTGTTATTGGTATTGGTAATAGGCTCGCCTAAGTATAGACTCACTTAAGAGTGCAACAAAGCTACTCTATTCTAGTGGCTCTAGACCACTTGAGCTAACCCTTGGGGCTTAAAATTTTGGGAATTGGGTAAGAAAGTCAACCTCCCAATGAAAGAGAGGTGTTATTGGTAATAGGCTCACCCTCAGTGTAGAGTCACTTAAGAGTGCAATAAAGTTACTCTATTCTAGTGGCTCTAAACCACTTGAGCTAACCCTTGGTGCTTAAAATTTTGGGAATTGGGTCAAAAAGTCAGCCTCCTTCTCAACCTGAAGGAAAGGGAGGTACTATTGGTAACATATGTTATTAGTAATAGGCTCACCCTCAGTATAGACTTACTTAAGAGCTCAACAAAGTTACTCTATTCTAGTGGCTCTAGACCACTTGAGCTAAGGTTTCGGGCTTAAAATTTTGGGCATTGGGTACTCCACTAGGCTCACTCTATTCTATAATGTCAGCATGTCAATTTAGTGAAAAAAATAACAACTATTACAACCAACCATCCAAACTAAACTCAATTGACAATGCTACATGGCCACCCAAACTAAACTCAACTGACAATGCTACATGGCCACCCAAACTAAATTCAATTTACAATATTACATTCATTTTAATAAATAAATTATTTATAAATTAACAAAAATAATTATATTTTATCTTATAACATTATGAAATATATATTTCTAAACCATTTATATTTCAATATACTGTTAATATCTCAATCTTTTCATTTAACCTTTACAATTTTGTAGTCATCCACCTCAAAACATTTCACCTATAATATTCACTATCTCAAGGTTTGCTTAACCTTAATTTCAATATGCAGTTGTGAATACTAAATCTCGAGGTATTGTTGCACCTGTAATTTTCAGCTTTCAAGGTTTGATTTTGAGGTAGCATGCTTCTTATCATAAAGGTTAACAAGATCTGGCACAATTGATGTTGTGACCATATTGCAGGAATATGCTGTTACTCTAGTTTGTGCAAACATGCGGCCTGAAGAAATAGAGAAAGACTTAGAATTTTT
The DNA here is from genome assembly GCA_031772625.1 of Pinus tabuliformis. Lineage (NCBI taxonomy): Eukaryota > Viridiplantae > Streptophyta > Pinopsida > Pinales > Pinaceae > Pinus > Pinus tabuliformis. Next base: position 1,279,332,645 of record CM062811.1, on the reverse strand, counting down.
TCTCGGCAAGCGCAGTGCCCAAATTATGGCTTGGTACTTAATTACTCACACTTGTTATCTAAGAGTAAAAGAAGCATCCCAATCTTGTGTTGGTGACATTAAAGAAGCATCCCATTCTTATGCTGGTGACATTAAATATTGATAATGTGCAGGCTATGGGACGATCACATTGCCTCCCACATTGACTTTTACTCTACTGATACAATGTCGAGGGAAACACAATATGAAGCACAGTCATCTAATACTACGTCCAGGTCAACACAATATGAAGCGCAGCCATCTAATACTACTCCCACTACAACGTCCAGGTCAACACAGTATGAAGCAGAGTCATCTAATACTAGTCCCACTACAACGGCCAGGTCTACATCCAGTACAACGTCCAGTTCAATACTAGTACGTCCCACTGGAATTTTAGACATTCCAGACGAAGATTGGGACTATCTCAAGGTTTGCTTAACCTTAATTTCAATATGCAGTTGTGAATACTAAATCTCGAGGTATTGCTGCACCTGTAATTTTCAGCTTTCAAGGTTTGATTTTGAGGTAGCATGCTTCTTATCATAAAGGTTAACAAGATCTGTCACAATTGATGCTGTGACCATATTGCAGAAATACGCTGTTACTCTTATGCAAACATGCGGCCTGAAAACTTGGGATGGGAGACCCAACCAGCCGTCACCTCCGCCGCCGTAACAAGAGGCGGCTGTTCCTGGTGGTTATGATGATTAGCTTCACATGCCTCCGCTCCCACTAAAACATTGGGTAACTGCCAACTCAGCATCTGCCTCAGCAGCCTCTCTAGCTATTGGCGTCGCGTCTGCCACTTCAGCAATAATTTCGACTAACCCAAATTGGAATAAGAAACTGATGTGGGAATCAACGAGTTAGGATGTCTAGTCATGTTTGTAAGAACTTGAAGTGTCATGGAGACAATGAAACGAAGGTTTTCATAAAGGAGTTTTATTTATTTATTTTTTAAATATGGTACGAAACTTGGAGTTAATTTTAATTTTTTTTTGGGTTTTGTTTCGTATTGTATTGGTCAATATTTTAGATGTGGTTTGAAATGCCAAAATTCACATGCCAGCAAAATTTGAGTAAAATTGTCTTTTAACACTTTAAATGAAAAAGAACCTAATATATATAATTAAAAATTAAAAATGGGAAAGGTAATTTTATTGGAAATAATATTTGATTAAGTTATTATTAAAATCTATAAAAATAATAAAAATATTTAAATAATTTAGGGAAGAAATCGATTTATTTTTTAAAATATAACTATTTATAGATGATTGAAATTTGAAATTGAAAAAATAATCATATTATTTATAAAATTAAAGTATATTAGAATAATATCGTGATATATTACATTTACAAGAATATATAGATATGATGTTTTTACTTTTCATTTTAAGAGACTCTATCTATCATGCCATTTAGAAGAGAAAAGCTCCATATCTATTTCTTCTTTCCATTCCTTAAGAATGGAGTGTATTTCTTATTTAACATATTTTATTGTTATTTTGAGACCATTTTAATCAATGTCAATGTTACATTGTTGATTTATTTCATTTTGATCAACTCTATTATTCATCTAAAAAAAATCCATTTATTTGGTTTGATTAGGATGCATTTTTCCTAAGAGAATGAGGACAAGTGACTAGTAAATATTATGTAATAAGACATATCTTACATATGAATGTCACCATCTCATAATCCAAGGCCTCTAGGTATTTTTTTTAGTTAAAGAATCAATTTGTTAATAAAGCCCTTACTAAAATCTATCTCAACACAAATATTGTGTGCATATGCATATAAACCCATTACCACTTTTTCAAAATTTGATTTTATGTAAGCGGCAAAGTATTCCCAATTTTATTAAAAAACTGGAAATATACTAAAAACATAGTAACAAATTGGAAAGATGAACTCAAAGTACCATTTTAACAATAAAAATATACTATTAAGATTAAAATATTCAAATCATGGAGTGATAAAGTATCATTCTAACAATAAACATAAGATTACAATCTTTCAATCATGGAGTTATAAAAAGTCTTAGTATTTTCTCCAAAACCATAAATCTTCCTAAAATATTAGTTGATATTTTGTATGATCATAAAATTTGCCAATAAACAAACTTTTGAAACACAGAGATGTCATTTCTTTCTCCAAGTTGTGTGAATACATTGAAATAATGTCCATGTAGTAGGGCAACATTTTATAAATCTGCAAATCATTACATCTCTTTTATAAAGTGAATGTAGATGAATTAGTTGATGATTTATTTGTCACTCTAGGTACCTCATCAACATGCTTCAATAGGCACCAAAAGGAGTGGAAAACTTTCAAGCATGTGAAATTGAAGAAATTTTTTATTTATGTATTTGTAGGCACTCTGAAACCAACCATTCTGCTCATCAAAAATACCAAAAAAGTTAGAAGCTTTACCAATATCAAAAAAAAAAAAAAAAAAAAAAAAGAATTTGGTTTTCAAAATGTTTTGCTTCTTAAAGCCACATAAATCCCTCTTTAAAACCAGTAACAAATCTGCAGAATTTACCCAAAACATAAAGTGTTCGCCAAGAAAGACCTAATTATACTTAAAGTGTTCCCCATAAAGACCTAACCATACTGTGAAAGGCTGCTGGGGAATTAAAAATTACATGGTAAAAATTACAACTAGTCTTATAATAAAAAACATATCACAAACACTTTTCAAATAAATATTTTTTTAGAATTTTAATAAATTAAATAAGTTAACAATAAATTTCTCTAGTTAAATTTTAATTTGATTGCAGATTTCAAAATATTTTGAAAAACTAAAATCAAATATTTTAGATTTCCAAAATATTTTAATAATGAAAACCCCTAATCAAATTTAATTAAAGTTTTACTATTTTGAAACATGGAATAAAATTAAGCATTTCGTCAAACAATTTGACATCCATTTGTAGGTACATGCATTATACAACCAAATGGCATTCAACCTTGAATGGTAAATCACTAAATCACCACCAAGCTAGAGAGCTCCCAGAACTCCTGTTTTTCAGTATAAAAATTCCTTCTCTTTCTCCGTTCAAGTTTAACCATGTTTTCAAGTTGGTTATAGCCTTTGAATTGCATATTAATGGCAGGTGTGTTCTGAATTTTTTATTTCGATAAAATACAAAATTTAAAAATGTATTAGAATGTCAGGGTAAAGAATTAATTAAAAGTTAGGTATTATAAATTGAGTTATTTTTTATAATGTTGATGTTTTTATTATACATTATTTTCTATCAAAGTTTATATGTGATTGGTACATATATATATATATGGGGTTGGTATATATATATAGTTGTTAAGCATTAATTTATAATATAAAAAGTGTTAATTTATAATACACAATTTATTTTATAGTACTTAATTTATATTATAATACATTTTACTTTTTTATTTTGTAAGTTTAGTGAGACTATATCTTCATTATGTCCAATATATCACACAGAACATGGCAAGAAATTAAATTGGTATTATATCAAAATTTTAAAAAATCATAAAAATTATAATTTTATTTTAAATTATTATTACTCATAAAAATAATATATGAATTAAATATTCATATATTTAGAAAAACATAATAAATAATAATAAGAAATAAGAACTTAGAGTCATAAATAAAAATAAATGTAAATAGAATCTAAGATGATGTATATGACATTTTTTAATTAAATTGAAAAGCAAAAGACTACTTTTGAGATTAATCTCAACCCTCTATATGTGACTACTATTAAAAATATTTCGTGGAGGTTAAATCCCTACCATCCATCTAATTGATAATTAAATCAAAATTTTGTAAACCCTAATCCAAAATAAACCCTATAAATATTTAGAAACACAGTGTAGATAAAGAGATTTTAATAATTAATTTAGTGTGGAGATATATATTTTTTGTGATATAAATAAGAGAATCTCAAACATTAATTTAATATCTAACTTAGCATTAACTTTAAAATTAAATTTTAAATATATTGCTCTAGAAGTGAGTGTGAGGGAGATATTGTAGTGTTCATAAATGAACATAAACATTTAAACGTTGTCTCAATATGGTAGTGGCCTTGTAGTGTTGAAAAATGATAATAATAAAACATAAGGTCAACTCAATTAAAAAAAGTAATAAAAATAATTAAAAAATAATAATAAATGGATTTGATTCAATTTGTTATATTGAATTTTTTTATTAATAAAATTATTGTAACATACCTATTGCAAAGTGTGGCCCAAATCAAAGGTAGAAAAAAGTAGTTACTCAGCTAACCCAATCTCTATGATCCAGTTATGGAAATGGAGTCCAAATTTCAACTTTCTTCTACTCTAAAAAAACTCAAGTGGATAATGCCATTGCGTTGGTCTCCTCGAAGAGATGTTTCTGTCGATATAAATTTTACTTCGGTCTGACCCCAATCCAAAGATATGATCATCCAAATATTAACAATTTAATTAGTTCCACCTCACCAACCTGCCTCATGCGCCCTCATGGTGTCCACGCAAGAATTCAATGAACCACTCTCTCCCACGTGGTTGTATTACCATGGGTGTTGACCCACTCAAACTAGTGACATGATAACATTTCGAGGGTTTGCATGGCCCAACATTAGCGCATGCGCAATACATGAAGGTTAATTGGGTGTGGGCCCCTCAAAAGGCACGTCACCCCATAGATAACCATCTCAGAAAGGATCCTTGTTGCCCCTCTCAATTTCTTCTTGGGACAACCCTTCCGAGATTATGTGGAGCCCTGGCGATCCCTCCTTCATCATTTCCTCACATTACTTACAATAGTAGCACACACTCAGGCTCATTCCTGCCACGAAATCTCAGAGATAACCTTCTGGAAGGTTTCCCTTATCTTTCCAAATCATCTCGCAGGTTTCCACTGAGCCATCTCGAAAGTAATATCTCAGAGGTTTCCACTGAGCCATCTCAGAGTTTTTTGCCAAGCCATCTCCAAAGTAATATAAAGGAGGTTAAGCTTGGGGCTTATCTTCAAATTTTTTGAAGTGCCAACCTCCAGGAAAAGGTCTCGGGGTCATCCAACAGCCATAAGCGCTTTCCCATCAAGATTTATCCCGCTCTTCCTAAGGTCATAACACCCGATTACATAGTTTGTGAGGTTCAAACCTTGTGGATCCTCCAACCTCAATCTTCAACCATGGTATGAGTGGAGTGTGAATGCTTTGGAGCTATCTGCCAGCCCATGGGCTCGATCATAGCAGTTCCATGGTATATAAGACATTGGGGTTTAACACCTGGGCCTTAAGAGTACTAATGCTCGAATCTCGCTTGCTCTATATGTATAAGCTTGCACCTAGTGTTTCTTTAAAAGGATTCTTACTTTATCACATATTATATACATATATAACTATTGCATATTATATACATATATAACTATTGCTATCCCTTTAGGGTTTGTAAAAATGTGGTTTAATCAATCATATATATATATATGAATGTCATTCTCTTAAAATTGTAACTTATTAGCCAATATCCACTAGTCTCTTCATTTCATTTAGGTAGTCAATTAATCGGGAGAGGTAATCCATCTCTTCCCACAAAGATCATATAGGTTAGTCCCCACACTCAGGATAATTATAGCAATCAACCATTTATGAAAGAGGACATTCAAGAGTATTTCAACAAAGGAATTACACACTCCTAATTTATGTAAGAGACAAAACTCCTCAATAATTAGCATAGAAGTGATTTGACAAAATAATCATAGATGTAATACATAACAATCATAGATGTAATATTAATAAGCACAAAACATAAGTGCACTTAGCTTATAAGAGATCTGGAAACTTAGAGTAGGACTATAACTCTCCACCCAACCATAGATAAGCTACAACCATAATTACTTGTGGTTCTCACCCCAAACCATATTCCAATGCTTGAGGTGGAGCGTTTATGAGGAGAAGCACCAACCAATATAGACAGTTGAAACAAGAAGTCAAAAGGCCACTCTACCTTCATCCACTAGCTACACCATCTTCCACTCAGTCTTTTTAGGCATAAACAACATTCATGTTGAGATATATTAGTACAAATAATCTCAGTGTGTCTTCAAGAGAAGATAGTCCACATTAAGGAAGGTTCATCAAAGGATAATCTACTGATCGGAAAAGAGGTCACCTCTCCAGGTAGGTCATTAGTGGGTCAAGCACCAGAGCTTCAACCCCAAGGCAACTCCTGGTGGTTCATTAATCCTCACAAGTACCTAAGTGTCTCTTCCCAATCTAGTAGTTTCATCAATCCACAAGTTTCTAGTGGGTTCTTTATCTTTATAAAAGCATATGTTCTCTATAATGTCTTCACCTAGCAAGCCCCTCTCTAAGGGTTCCTCAACTGGTTACCCTTTTTATAACTCAACCCTTCTGGTCTTGATCAATGTTCCCTCTATTTTTTCACCTTCTCCCTTGGAGGAATCTTTCTTTTAGTGTTCACCAATGTTATGTTTCACCCCACGTGCATGAGAGAAAATGAGTCTCTTTTCTTCACCAATTTCTCCCAATGCACATGCATGAATGCATCAAAGTGTGTTCTCCCCCCATTTTTTTCCAGCATATGCATATATTCCGTTCTTTCCTACCCGTAGACTTCATTTCATGCCTCCTATCAGAAAAAATGTTTGTCTTTTCCCAAGGCTCTATGCAGTTAACTCCTGGACAACATAGCCCATGTTTTTCTTAAATTTTTTTGTTCTCTTTTTGCTTGTTGTTGGAGCTAGAGCACACGTGGACCTATCCTCTTCCTTTCAGTTACATTTTTCTGACGCAAGCTTAGAGCTTGCCATACCCAGGAACTTAATTGTCTGTTCATGCATCATCATCATATGCCCAATTCCAATTCAACACACGACAATTTTCACTAATTGTGTGGAAGCTTGTAATTTCACTTTCCTGGCAATTTCATATTTTACCATTTTCTGCAAAGACTTTTTCCCAACATATAGTTTAACTTTATAACTCACAAATTTAATGAGATTCGCACTTATGCCAATGCTCACAATTTATTTCAAACAAAATTCAATATAATGAGAATTCAAGTCAAACAATCTGGCCATGCTATTTAAATTACCTCCATCTACAAGACTTTAGCCTTTCATCTAAATTGGGTCTTCATTTACAAACAGCCAGTGCTCTCTGCACACTAAATTTGGCTCTTACGCTGTTCAAATTGTAAAACACATTCAAAATGACAAAGTATTGGTAGCGCTTAGGGCTTTTCTGCGTTTCTGTATCAAATTGCCAGCGCCCTCACTGCGCCTTTCACATCCTTGCAAATGAATCTTCAACTCATTGTCAGAACAGCTTCAAATGTTTCATTTAACAACTCATCTACATATCTGCAAAACACAATGATGCCCTACCATAATGTTAACACATTGTTTGTAAATGCGTTTACCTTCCATTCTGAATGCACCTCACCTGCCTTATCCATCAGAAAATGGTCAACACAGTAATTTATACTGCAATACTACAGATCAACTTCAAAATTCACTGCAAGTTAAATTCCACCATAATTTCTTCAACATCGCATTTCAACAAATCATTGTTTCATTGCCAATGGACGGATAGTCCGGCCATTTTATAGAACTCTGCGTTTAATGCGAGAACTCTGCGTTTTTATTAATTTCAATCCCAATTACGAGATTCAATTCTGGTTCCACCCTTTAACAAATCGATTGTGCAATGACTTTACAACAATTGGTTATTGTATTAACACGCTCCGCATACCCTTACCTGGGCAATCCTTCTTCCAGTTGCATTCTAGCCACCTTCAAAACAGCGTTCAGTTTAAGAATGCATTCATTCTGGAATTAATGACAACGTTCAGTTAATAATTCAACCATACATTCATTCCGGAATTGTATCTTCTAATGACTGCGTTCATCCTTTTGAAAAAACATTCCGTATTTTCCTTCACTGCTACAGAAATCATTAAAATCGGTTCTAATCGAACTTCAGATGAATAAGCCGAATTTGAAAAACAATAGCCTGCGCCATTGATTACCGTTTGTCCAATTCTGAATTTGAAGAATTTTCAACGCTGCATTTATATAGCCATGGTTCGAATTTCAAAAGATCTGTAGAAGATCTATAAAACACGATTTCTATAGTCAAGTGACCCTACAATGAATTCTGGAAATTAATTTCTGTGTATGTTTATTCCATTTAACAAAATCTCAACAGATTTCAAACTCCAGAATTTCACAACCCAATAATTACATTACAAGACTGGAAAGTTCCATTAAGATGTTTTACACAGTACCCATTTCAGTCAAGCAATTATATTCAAAAGAATCGAGCCCTACAAAACCACAGACTCAGTGCTTGGATTACAATCATTCCCACAAAATTTTCACCCAATTCAATGCGTTCAACTTTCCACAAGTTTATGTTATAAACTTAACCATGTCAATCATCGATTATTTCAGATCGATCTCACAATACCTTATAAAATTCGATTCATTCTATTGAATGGAATTCATAAACAATAGTCTCATAACCATATAATGGAATTCAACAAAAAACCAGATTCCTCATTAATCATGCAAACCTGACATGAAAGTCCTCCTTTGTGGCCTGATTTCTCCAATTATTGGCCCTTTACAAACTGCCGGAGGCTCCAAACAGAAACCTTTTCACTACTCACACTCTCAATGTCCTTTTCTCTCAAAACCCCTTCCTATTTATACAATTTTAAAAAATCATTTAATCAAATTCTCAATCCCTTCACTTCCTCAACAAACCCCTAAATCTCTCAACATCCCTAAAGGATAGCTCTTTATCCCTAAAATCCTTCAACTAATTAAATTCCCTCATATCCTTTTATTAAATAAAAAGATATTTACAAAAATCCTCACCTTCTCCTATTTTATGCAAATTAATTAATAAAACATTAAAAATCATCACACCCCCTTTTAACATATTTACAAAATAAAAAAAAACCCTTGATGCTCCAGACTCCCCATGTAAACAAATTCATGACCACCTGGTCATAAGTCTAGATATTTCCTCCTGGATCCCAAATTTTATTTTGTAATCTTTCCGTGCTTGTCAATTGCTTTACTGCTGTTGCTATATGTTGTTGTCTTCCAGGTTTCCATATTTTGTGTTGTAATGCTCCACTTGTTCTGCTCTTGCAATATTTCTCTGTCAATCTCTTGTTGTTGCTCCTTTTCTTTCTTTCGGCTGTCTTTCTCTGGGATGTTTTTATCATTAACCTCCTTATCAAATCCATTTCTCTGTCCAGTATATCCTCTGTTTGCTGATTGTTTCCATCTCTTGATTGCTGAATTCTCGTTCTTGCTTGCTCCTCACTTGTTTTGATCACCTTTTCTGCTGCTGGTACTATAAATGTTGCCTCACATGTTGCTCTAGTTGTCAATATGAATGTTGCGGCCTCCCAAACTTCCTTCCCCTCTGCAACATTCCTTTGCTCGTCACCTGCAATTTCATCTTGATTATCATTTATAACAACTGCTTTGTCATCCTTCATCAGCAATCTATCCTGGACATTCAACCTCTGTTCTTCCAATTTCCTCCTTTGAAAGTCTAATTCTCTATATAACTCAATGATTTTACTTGGAGTGGACTTTGGAAACTTTACACGATCTTCCATTTCCTCATTTGTTATTGTCTCATTATCACATGGTCTTTCTTCTGCTAAATCTTCTTTAACATCCTTCAGTAGATGTTCTTCCTCTTCTTCCAAACCTGCAATCACACACAAATCATTAGTTTTAAAATCACAAGACCTTACGGTCTTATTTGATGCTTCAGTCATCAAGTCTTCAGGCTGCTTCGAATCATTCATATGATTCAACTCCTCTAGCTCTTCATCACTTTCAAAAAGTAATGGTCCACTCTCTGGGTAACATATCGAAACTTCAACATCTTCTTCAACATCTTCCTTTTGCTGTAGCTCAACTGTTTCGAGCTTCTCTATCCTCTGTCTGGCATCAATAACCTGTTCAAGTTCCCTTAGTTCCTTTATCATTTGCATATTTACCTGATGATTCCACTTCTCTTGTAGCCTCTGCCATTTCATCTTCTTTCTCATGACATAACCATGCTTCTGGTCTTCCTCATTTCTTTGCAACATCTCCATTAACACCTCAAGCTGAACTGTTATCTCAGCCTTCTCCCTTTCATATTCCTCTTTGCTTAACTGTCTCTATATGCCAACTGCCTTGGCGCCCTTCTCCTTTTGTCCTCTGCTGTGATTTATTTCAGAACCTTTGTTACGACTGTCACTAGTCATCATCCTTTCCATCTCTATGAGTTCCTTACTCACTTTTCTATGAGTTGCACTAAAGCCTCTTCAACAGCAAGTCTTGTCCTGCCGCCACTTACCTCACCAAGCTCTCCTCACTCAGTCTTTTGGCAAGCAATTGGTTCTATCTCTGGAACCTCCTTTGAGCACTTCTCTTTGCTCTTCCCGGGCTTCAGCTCATCTGCCTGTTCTAAGAACACAATTGTCCTCCTTATCCAATCTCTATTGGATTTCCTCAAGGTTCTGCCACCTCTATGTTTTCACCTAGAAACTTTCACCAACTTCCTTTATCTGTTAGCAATTCTAATCACATTGCCTTTTGGGAGTTGCAATAATATTTAAATGCAAAGACTACAATACTCTATTCTTTAAAAACATATCATCTTACCGCCAAGATCTCGTCTGATCTTGTCCTTTGTTAGGCCCCTATACTACTAGTGTAACCCCTTATTGTTATTAGTATAACCCACTTATTATATTGATGTACCCATGTAGTGCCCATATTGTTACTATTATGCCACATAGAAGCCCACCATTGTTACTGTTGTGCCCTACAATATTATTGTTATGTAGGCTTTGATTGTATTGGGACCACTTAGACTCCTATATATAGAAAGGAGGTATTTTCATTTGTATCATCCAAGAATTGTTCATTTATGTAATGTAAAGGAGGTTGCCCCCTCGAAGAGGCTGACTTCTAAGGCGTGGATCTCTCTTTTCTATCTTTTTGTGAGCTGGTTTCATAACATTTGGTATCAGAGCTTTGGATTCTAGGGTTTCGCTGCTCCAAACAGGTCATCGTGGAATTTTCGCTATAACATTTTTTCTGTGACGTTTCAGAAGTCGCAAAAAAAACCCATTTTAGAAGACTTGGCGCTGAACCTTGGGTCCGAATTTCAGAGCGTTTCGCGTGATATTTTCGGAGATATGATCTGAGGAAGTTCGCCTTTCTGCAGACTCCTGAATTACATTCAAAACAGGTGACCTGGGGAAAATTGTCATAACTCTCTCTCTGAGGATCGGATTGAAATTTGGTAAAAAGGTACAGAAAGAGGACGGACTTTAGTTTCTTGTGCGTGTGTTTCAGATGCAAAGGTTGAAACAGTGACTCGTGGCACGTCGTACAAGTTCGCTCTACTGAACCAGTCTATAATCAGGTCATCTTGGGAGATTGTGCATAACTCTTTCTTGGAGAATCCAATTTGGATCAGACTAGTGGCGTTGGAAAGATGATACAGAGGGCTACTACAGCTCACAAGTTCAGAACTTAAAGATCCGAAAGTACAGAGTTACAGTCGTTTCAAGGTAGAGCTCCTAAAATCAAGAAAAAGCAAGATGAGGAAGTTTGATGGCAAGGATCTGGTAAATTGGATACTTCAGATGGAGTAATATTTTGATATACATGGTGCACAATTGTTACAAAAGGTATGTATTGCATCTTCATATTTAGAACCAGATCAATTTTTATGGTACAAAGGGCTTTGTTCTTGTAAAAAACTTGTTACGTGGTCAATTTTCACGGAGGAAATGATAGCACATTATGAGGATACAAAGAGGAACACCTTCTTTAGAGCAACACCACAACAATTGGAAAGAGTAAAAGGGCTTTGTGACATAATGGAAAGCAGAATTATGGAAACCAGGAAGCATACCCCTCACAACTATAAAGATGGAAGTGTTGTTTCTCCCAGCCTTCCACAACCTACAAGGGTTACACCACAACAATTGGAAGAAAAAAGAGAAAAAGGGATTTGTTACAATTGTGATAGCAAATGCACTAAAGGTCATAGGTGTGCTGAGAAGAAATTATTTTACATAGAATATGAAGAGGAGGAAGAAAAGGATCAAGAAACATCAAAAGAAGAGGATATACGTCAGGACACCACCCCAGAGAAAGAAGAAATGAATCAGACCATATCTTGTAAAGCATTGGCAAGAATTACCACTCCTCAAACTCTCAAGATAGAAGGACATATCAAGAAGAAAAATGTGCAAGAAGTGAAAGATCGCATCGAGAAAGAAGAAATGAATCCAACCATATCTTGTAATTCAATGGATGAAATTACCACTCCTCAAACTATCAAGATAGAAGGACACATCAAGAAGAAAAATGTTCAAGAAGTGAAAGATCACATCGAGCATCAAGAAATGAATCCGACCATATCTTGTAAAGGACTGGAAGAAATTACCACTCCTCAAAAGATAGAAGGACATATCAAGAAGAAAAAGGTTCAAGTAGAGAAAGATCATATCGAGCATCAACAGCAAGTTCTCCAACTTTTAAAGGATAACGCCACTTCGGTGCAAAATCAAATGAAACAACAGGTAGATCAACATCGTAGTGAAAAATGTTTTGATGTGAGTGATTGGGTATTTTTACTGCTACATCTCAAGCAAGCTATTTATGAGAAGGAAATGTTGGCAATACTACATGCACTTAAAAAATGGCAACCTTACCGAATGGGAAGACACTTCAAGGATGAGGATGTGGAAGCATTGTTTTGTGCTATTTATATTATCCAACCAAATTGGATAAACGTAGCAACGGATGAATGGAAGAAGAACGAAGAAGTATGGCCACTTATTCAAAAGTTGCAAAAGATCCCAATTCAAGCAATATTGCCAGAAATTGAAGAGGAAGGAAAAATCATATTGGAACCTGGAGCAGTCATAGAAACAAGAACCCGACAGCTACGAAATCGATCAATTTCAGAGTATCTCATCAAGTGGAAGAACTTACCCGCTGAATATTCCACATGGGAGGACAAGAATTTTATATAGAAGCATCAAGAACTACTCAAGCGTTGAGGACAACGCTTTTTGAAGGAGAGGGGCATGTTAGGCCCCTATACTACTAGTGTAACCCCTTATTGTTATTAGTATAACCCACTTATTATATTGATGTACCCATGTAGTGCCCATATTGTTACTATTATGCCACATAGAAGCCCACCATTGTTACTGTTGTGCCCTACAATATTATTGTTATGTAGGCTTTGATTGTATTGGGACCACTTAGACTCCTATATATAGAAAGGAGGTATTTTCATTTGTATCATCCAAGAATTGTTCATTTATGTAATGTAAAGGAGGTTGCCCCCTCGAAGAGGCTGAATTCTAAGGTGTGGATCTCTCTTTTCTATCTTTTTGTGATCTGGTTTCATAACATCCTTCCATTCGCCTGCACTTCATTTACCTTCAGAATCTCACCACTTCTGCGAATTTGTTCCAGCAAATCTTTATGCTTCCTCTGCAAAATTTCACTGTCAATCAGATTTTAAAATCTGATCCTCTCTTCCAATCTTCTGGCTTTATCCGGCAAACTTCAGCTGTCAGCAATAATTCCTTCTTTGCTGAGTTGCTTCTTTGCTACAATCATCAATCCTCAATGCATTTCTTGTCAGTAAAACCTAATTCAAAATTAACCAAACACAATACCTGCACGATCCAAGAAAATTTTCATTTCCCAACTTCGCTGTGGATTCTTTGCTTTACCTGTTTCTAAGAACTTAATTGTATATGCTACATATCAGATCTTCATCATTCATCACACATTCAAGAATACATTTCAATTCAACAAAACCTTCTTGTCATCATTCAAAAAATAAACATTTCAACAGAGCATTCCGGCTCTGATACCAAAATTTGACGCAAGCTTAGAGCTTGCCATACCCAGGAACTTAATTGTCTGTTCATGCATCATCATCATATGCCCAATTCCAATTCAACGCATGGCAATTTTCACTAATTGTGTGGAAGCTTGTAATTTCACTTTCCTGGCAATTTCATATTTTACCATTTTCTGCAAAGACTTTTTCCCAACATATAGTTTAACTTTATAACTCACAAATTTAATGAGATTCGCACTTATGCCAATGCTCACAATTTATTTCAAACAGAATTCAATATAATGAGAATTCAAGTCAAACAATCTGGCCATGCTATTTAAATTACCTCCATCTACAAGACTTTAGCCTTTCATCTAAATTGGGTCTTCATTTACAAACAGCCAGTGCTCTCTGCACACTAAATTTGGCTCTTACGCTGTTCAAATTGTAAAACACATTCAAAATGACAAAGTATTGGTAGCGCTTAGGGCTTTTATGCGTTTCTGTATCAAATTTCCAGCGCCCTCACTGCACCTTTCACATCCTTGCAAATGAATCTTCAACTCATTGTCAGAACAACTTCAAATGTTCCATTTAACAACTCATCTACATATCTGCAAAACACAATGATGCCCTACCATAATGTTAACACATTGTTTGTAAATGCGTTTACCTTCCATTCTGAATGCACCTCACCTGCCTTATCCATCAGAAAATGGTCAACACAGTAATTTATACTGCAATACTACAGATCAACTTCAAAATTCACTGCAAGTTAAATTCCACCATAATTTCTTCAACATCGCATTTCAATAAATCATTGTTTCATTGCCAATGGACGGATAGTCCGGCCATTTGATAGAACTCTGCGTTTAATGCCAGAACTCTGCGTTTTTATTAATTTCAATCCCAATTACCAGATTCAATTCTGGTTCCACCCTTTAACAAATCGATTGTGCTATGACTTTACAACAATTGGTTATTGTATTAACACGCTCCGCATACCCTTACCCGGGCAATCCTTCTTCCAGTTGCATTCTAGCCACCTTCAAAACAACGTTCAGTTTAACAATGCATTCATTCTGGAATTAATGACAGCGTTCAGTTAATAATTCAACCATACATTCATTCCGGAATTGTATCTTCTAATGACAGCATTCATCCTTTTGACAAAACATTCCGTATTTTCCTTCACTGCTACAGCAATCATTAAAATCGGTTCTAATCGAACTTCAGATGAATAAGCCGAATTTGAAAAACAATAGCCTGCGCCATTGATTACCGTTTGTCCAATTCTGAATTTGAAGAATTTTCAACGCTGCATTTATATAGCCATGGTTCAAATTTCAAAAGATCTGTAGAAGATCTATAAAACACGATTTCTGTAGTCAAGTGACCCTACAATGAATTCTGGAAATTAATTTCTGTGTATGTTTATTCCATTTAACAAAATCTCAACAGATTTCAAACTCCAGAATTTCACAATCCAATAATTACATTACAAGACTGGAAAGTTCCATTAAGATGTTTTACACAGTACCCATTTCAGTCAAGCAATTATATTCAAAAGAATCGAGCCCTACAAACCCGCAGACTCAGTGCTTGGATTACAATCATTCCCACAAAATTTTCACCCAATTCAATGCGTTCAACTTTCCACAAGTTTATGTTATAAACTTAACCATGTCAATCATCGATTATTTTAGATCGATCTCACAATACCTTATAAAATTTGATTCATTGTATTGCATGGAATTCATAAACAACAGTCTCATAACCATATAATGGAATTCAACAAAAAACCAGATTCCTCATTAATCATGCAAACCTGACATGAAATTCCTCTTTTGTGGCCTAATTTCTCTAGTTATTGGCCCTTTACAAACTGCCGGAGGCTCCAAACAGAAACCTTTTCACTACTCACACTCTCAATGTCCTTTTCTCTCAAAACCCCTTCCTATTTATACAATTTTAAAAAATCATTTAATCAAATGCTCAATCCCTTCACTTCCTCAACAAACCCCTAAATCTCTCAACATCCCTAAAGGATAGCTCTTTATCCCTAAAATCCTTCAACTAATTAAATTCCCTCATATCCTTTTACTAAATAAAAAGATATTTACAAAAATCCTCACCTTCTCCTATTCTATGCAAATTAATTAATAAAATATTAAAAATCATCACACCCCCTTTTAACATATTTACAAAATAAATAAAAAATCCTTGATGCTCCTGCATCATTTTCATTTATTCATCCCTTTCAAACAACCAGGACTAATATTTAAAACAACCCATTCCTCAGGCAATCTCACTTCTCAAGAAATCTAAAATTTGTGTCCCTTCTCTTAGCCTGTAATTAACTACAATTTATTTACAATGGAAAAATATTAATCAAGGTATGCCACAGTCTCCTCCCCCTTGGGGATAATACCCTCCTTGGTGTTCAATAACCATATACACAAAATATGCTTTAGACCAAGAATTGTTAATTATGGAGCTTTATACACACAACTCTATAAAACATTTACATTTGCTTCTACTCAACAAATAAGAAAGGGTATGTTTACCACATCTAGTCAGTCATTTCCATGCCATTTCCCATGTGTCTTCCTCGTACCCAAAGTGCCTCCACTACACTTTGACTTTTTCTATTATTCGATTCCGGAGTGTGATATCTCTCCAATCTAGGATGAATACAGGGTTCAATTGGAACTCTCCATTTGGTTCTACCTGTAACAAACACCAATCAATTACATGATTAGCATCCTACACATATATTTCACACAATGAAACATGGAAAGAATCACACACTCTAATTGATGGAGGCAAGGCCAGTCTTTAGGCCATTGGACCTATCCTTTCGAGAACTTCAAATGGCCCACAAAACTGTGGTGCCAACTTGGCACATGACCTAAATTCCAAGGAGCTCTTCTTCCGCCTAAATCACAAGAGAAAATGTTCCCTAACTTGAAACTCCTTGTGAACTCTGTGTTATTTTTCATATCTATTCTACCTGTCCAGTGCCACTTTTAAATTTATTTTGATGGTTTGCATTCCCTACTCCATGTCTTTCAACATATCATGCCCAATAAGGACCCCATTCACCAGATTGCTCTAGTTGATAGGAGTGTTACAACTCCTCCTATAAAGTGCATCCAATTGGCTCATTCTTAGTGACTCATGATACCCATTGGTTTATGAAAATTCCACAAGTGGAAGGTACTCTTCCCACTTCTTAGGCTAGTCCATTACATACATTATTAGCATGTCTTCAAGAATTATGTTTTTTCTCTCTGTTTTCCCATCGATATGTGGATGATATGTTGTGCTAAAAGCCAACTCTATTCCCAAGCCTGCAAAAAACTCTTTCCAAAACCTTGAAGTAAATTTTGCATCTCTATTCAAGATGATATTCTTGGGAACTCCATGCAATCTCACAATCTCCTTTATTAAAACTTGATCCAATGCACTAGCTTAATTCTTAGATTTAATAGCCACGATGTGAGCCACCTTGCTCAACTTGTCGACCACTACCATGATTGTATCATGTTGTTGATTTCTTTGGTAGCCACGTAGTAATATTCATAGAAATCACCTCCCACTTCCATTACAGAATGAGAATGGATTACAATAAACCAGATGGCCTCTTGCACTCAACTTTTACTTGTTAGCACTTTATGCATTGGGAGATAAAATTAACCACCCCTATTTTCAAATTTGGCCACCAATAAAAGTTCTTGATGGCCACTAGAGTCTTTTGATATCTTGGATGGCCAGAATATGGCTTCACATGAAACTCTCTTAATATGAGTCTCTTCAAGTCACTATTACTAAGGACATAATTTATCTTTTGAATTTAATCAACCCCTTTTTTGTAAGGCAATAATAATTACCTTCATTTCCATGAGTGCCTTGTTGTAGATTCTCCTTTAATTGCTGGTACGTTTTGTCTTGGTTCCCAACATTTTTAATATTTTCTTCAAGATCAGTTCCATAGTAACTTATAGCTATTATATGATTTGTTTTCACTCTTCTATTGTGTGTGTAATCCACTCTATTCCCCTTGCTCTTGAGGTATTTGATCTCGAAATTAAAGTCGCCAAGTGTAGCCAACCATCTAGCTTGTTGGGCATTTAATTTAGGCTAATCAAGCAAATATTTCAACCTTCCATGCTCATTCAGTAGAATAAATTTTCTTATGAGGAGGTAATGTCTCCACATTTTTAGGGTGTGTATGATGATGACTAATTCCAAATCATGCGTTACATAATTATACTTGTGCTCATTTGACTTTCGTGATTCATAACAAACCACTTGGACTTCCCGCATCAAGACTCCATCAAGTCCCTCCTTGTAGACATTCATGCATATAATGAAATCCTTTCCAGGATCTGCTATACTTAACACGGGTTCATTGATTAACAACTATTTTAGCTAATCAAAACTTGTATCAAAATCGAATATCCATTTGAACCTCTTTCATTTCTTTTGTAGAGAAGTAATCTAGTGGCCAATCTTAAAGAAGTTCTTAATGAACCTCATGTAATAGCCTAATAGTCCCATGAAGAAGCTAACTTCAGCCACATTCTTAGGTGTTGGTCATTCCATCATGGCCTTAACCTTCTACGGATCAACTATTAATCCATCCCTTGAGACAATGTGTCCAAAGTAATTAATTTGCAACTGAAATAAATTACATTTACTAAGATTTTGCATAAATATTATGTTATCTTAAAAATTGTATTACTGTGGCCAGAAGTTCTTCATGCTCCTCCTTGGTCTTTGAATAGAAAATACACCATCAGTGAAAACTATGAAAAACTTATCCAAATACGGGCATAGCACATTGTTTATAAGGAACGTAAAAGTTGCAGGTGCATTAGTAAGCCTAAAGGGTAATCTCAAATCAATTTTGGAGAAGACTATTTCCCTTCTTAATTGATCGAATATATCATCAATTTGTGGCAATGGATACTTATTCTTGATGGTCACCTTGTTTAGTTATTGGTAATTAATGCACAACTTGAGTGTGCTATTCTTCTTCTTAACAAACAAAATTGTTGCTCCCCATAGAGACATGCTTGTCCTTATGTAGCTCTCATACAACATCTCTTTGAGATGTAACTTTAGCTCAACTAATTCTGGAGTGCTCATTCTATATGAAGCTTTAGATGTTGGAGTTTCTCCTAGCACTAATTTGATGGAAAAGTATATTTCTGGATGTGGAAGAAAATTAGGAATTTCTTCAAGAAATACATCTGAAAACTGCTATAAAAAAGTTTATTTCCTCAATGGATCACCATCATCATCCTTAACAATGTGATTTGCTTCAACACATCTGGATATTTTCACAACAAATCAAATGAATCATTTTTTGCAACTTCTCTTGGCTTGCACAGATGAAATTAAACTCATTGATGTGGGTTTTGACTTTTCGCACACTACTCTAGGTTATCCAACTTCATCCAAGCATTAATTAGTCTTCTCAAAACAATTTAAATTTGTTTAATGCACATAAAACCAATCCATGACCAACAATACGTTATATGCTCCTAATGGAAGCACATCAAGGTTTTCCACTATTGGAATCCCATTTAATTGAATTGGGAAAGCCTTCACCCAATACTCCACTCTTGTTTTCGTCCTTGTGGCTAGTTGAAATAGCTAAGGCTCATCATTTGCTTCCTTATTTAGTGCACATTTCTCAACAACAACGAGATTGATGTAACTAAAATTTAAATCAGGGTCAATCAAAGCCAAAAGTGAAATGTTTTGGTCACATATCATAGCTTCCATTTCTATAGTTATTGCTTGATGATTAAATTAGCGATTATCAACAACTGCGTGAATTCTAGGTATACTTTGAGCTACGTCCTTGATTGCCTTTACCTCTTGTGCGTTATACAGTCTTAGGTCAACATGCTTGTGATGTGGGAAACATTTCCTTAGGTTGTTTTCTCCACAAGTCCAACACTTATATGGACCCTTCCCATAACTTTTGGCTTTATCTTGAGTAAGCGACCTCCATTGGTAGTGTTGGAATTATGGTGGTTTTATTTTTTAACGGGGGTTGCACTCACTCCCTTGGTTTCCTTTTTCCTTTTCCCATTAAACTTGGCATTTCCCTTGAATTTCCAATCTGATTTATATTCAGGTCTGTGCATAGACTTCTCATAGTAGTGCTTCAATTTCTATATTGCATCCTCTAGTGAATTGGGCTCATCAAAGTCGATTCTATCCTTGAAAAGTTGTGGCAGTCTATTGAGACACCTCAGAATATTTTCTTTCTTTTCCTTAAGGTAGGGGACATACTTTAGCAATTCTAAGAATTTGGTGGTGTACTCATCATCTATTATTTGTTCCAATTTGAGGTCATATAATTCCTTCACCTTGCTATCGAAGTATCTCTCAGATATATATTTTCTCCTGAAATACCCCTCAAACTCCTCCCAGGACAATTCTTCTTCCCTTATCCACTTTATATTTTTTAGATCTTTCCACCATATATCAACCTTGCCTCTTAGGCTAAAAGTAACTATGTTTTCCTTCATTTTTTTGCATAATCATGGATTCGAAAAACTTCTTCATTCCTAGTGGCCAGGCTTCGAAATCCTTTGATTTCTTCATTTCACCATCAATGGTAGGAGGCTTATCCTTTTTAAACTGCTCGAGTATATAATCTCTTTCCCTTCTTCTCCCATGATGATGATAGTAATGATGATGTGGCCTTCTCTAAGTATCTCATATCATTTCTCAAGGGTGCTTGAGTTCCCTTTTCGGGTACTTTACAACATGCCTCCTTTCAAGGTGTCTTCACTAGAAAATCGGTGCCTATTTCTAAATATGCTTTCATTTCCCCCATTGGTTATTTTTTCCCACCCCGATGGGCTTCACATGTTTCTATGGTTGATCCCCCTCTCATGTTGCCTCTGCCTTTGCAAGTTTAATAAGTTTTGTAGTATGATTGTATTGACTTCGACTTACTTTTATTGTGCTCTGGAAAGCCTCTCATTTTCAGCTTTACAGTTCCTTATTGCTACTCTAATGCTTCTCATCATGTCTATCCAATCATGATAGTTTCCCCCTCCTTATTGTTTAACTGATAATTCCACTTCATGTCCATGTTGTGATTGGTTGGAGCTATACTGCACCATTTACTATTCTTTCCTTGGTCTGTTAGTTCTATACTATACCACCTATTTCTATTCAGATGCTCCTTAAACTTCACCTCCCTTAGCCTTAGTGTATTTTATGTGTTATCGTACACACACATAACTGTTATATTTTACCAAAATTTAGCTACATAATAAACACTATCACATTGGCTTGCTGATGGAAATCTTCTATTGTAAAGATAGTTGCAACATCACACCTCAATTAGTGCATTAGCATTAGTAAATCATATAAATCATCAATACTATGCCACATTTAAATATCACAATAAACTATACCAACCAACATGCATAATCAATACACAAACAACTAGATTCGTACCAGAAGTTTTAAGGCCTCACTAGATCTCACAACTAGTGTTAAACCCTCACTTTCTAGTTCTACGATGATGCCATTCCAGTCTAAGTGTTGAACCTAGAACGCTGATACCACTATGTAACATAGCCCCTGCTAACCTTGGCCTAAACTAAGGGTAGAAGGAGGTAGTTACTACGCTGACCCAATCTCCATGGTCAAGTTATGGAAATGGAGTCCAAATATTCACTTTCTTATACTCTCAAGAAAACCCAAATAGATGGTACCATTGCATCTCGTCGAGACAATTCCGATGACATAAATTTTACTCTAATCTAGCTCTCGAATCCAAAGATATGGTCATCCAAAGGTTATCCATTTAATCAGTGCCACCTCACCAACCTAACACATGACTCCCATGTGATAATCTTAGTCAACGTCTCTTTGCCACATGGAAATATTACCATAGCATTTGACTCGTTCATACTAGTCACATAATAACCTGTTGAGGGTTCACATGGCCCAACATTAGCGAATGAGCATGACCTGAAGTGTATGTGGGTGTGGGACCCTCAAAGGCCACATCACCCTGGAGATAACCATCTCGGAAAGGATCCTTTCCACCTCTCACAATTTTTTCTAGGGATGACCCTTTCGAGATTACATGGAGCCCTAGTAGTCCCTCCTCCATTGTGTCCTCACATTACTTGCAACAACAATGATCTGAACGGAAAGTGGCATCCACTCATGGTATTCATCCACCCATGGTATTTATCCACCCATGTTATTGTCAGTGGAATCTATCCATGGTATTCATTCACCCATGTTATTTATCAACCCATGGTATTCATCTACACATGGAATTTACTCATGGTATTGTAAGTGGCTTCCACCCATGGTATTTATCCACAAATGGTAATCACCCATGGTATTGTAAGTGAAATATACACATGTTATTCATTCACCCATGGAATTTACCTATGGTATTGTAACTAAAAATGGATATAAGTAACAAGTCACATTTTGTAAAAGGACAAATTGTCCACCACAATGTAGTTTTTATTGTTATTCTCTCTTTTAATTAAAAAAAAAAAGTTTCTTTGTGGTTTTTTAACTTTGTTTTCCCCCCTTTTCTTCTTCCATTTCAATTTTTTAGATCTTGGGTGTCTTCCCCCAAGATCTGGATCAATGGTATCAAATTCGGGTTATGAATCCATGGGAATGAGGGTTTGAAGCGTATTTAAATTTCAATTTTTTGTAGCAATATTTAGAAAATTTCATGCAAGTGATATTTTTTTCTATTAGCTCAAATGGGATTTTTACGAAATTTGATCTTGTATCCCGGTTCGAGAGATATGAGAATTGAAGTTACACATGTCTATAACGTTGCACAAACGCACGTGCCATGAATTTATGGAATAGTTTTCTCACTCCAAAGATCATAACGTTTAATTTTTTTATATCACTAGAAATATCTCTTCAACACCTCAAATGGGTCTTTGACGAAATTTGATTTCATCACTTGTAGTAGAACTTATCAGCAAAGTTGCAACAAGAGGTCTATAATGTGAAATAGCCTTTACAACATCTCATTGGATAGGAGAATATACTAGACAAGCCACCATGCTTTTACCATGCAGACTGACAAGAATCATGGTTATGGGTCACCCACAAACCCAAGGTTATGGGTCAACTGCACAAAACCCTTGTCAACGAATTCCATTTGCTAGGCTGCACACTACTATTATCACAATTGGTCACAAGAATTATAGGGTATCTCTATAATCAGATATTTTTTTGTCATGGCTATGGGTCATCCAAAAACCTACGTTTCATCAAAGTCCATTTGCTAGGTCACACATGGTCAGTATCACAGTTGGTCACAAGCATTATAGGGTATCTCTATCATCAAATTTTCATTCATCACGGTTATGAGTTAACCACACAAACCCCTTCTCTTCAGTGGCTCTTCATATTCAAAAAAGGCTTCTCAGGAGGGAACTTCCTGCAATTGGTACCATTGCTTCTTAAGGGGGGAGGAATGATATGAATGGAAAGTGGCATCCACCCATGGTATTCATTCACCCATTGTATTTATCCACCCATGATACTGTAAATGGCATATATCCATATTATTCATTCACCCATGGTATTCATCCATACATGGAATTTACGCATGGTATTGTAAATGGAATCCACCCATGGTATTCATACATACATGGAATTTACGCATGGTGTTGTAAGTGGCATCCACCCATGGTATTCATACACACATGTTATTAGTACACCCATCATATTAATCCACCTATGGTATTGTAAGTGACATCTACCCATGGCATTCATTCACCCATGCTATTTACCCACCCATGGAATTTACCCGTTCTATTGTAACTAAAAAGGTTATAAGTAAGAAGTCATACTGTGAAATGACAATTTTTCCACCACAATGTAGCTTTCACGGTTATTCTTTGTTTTTAATAAAATAAAGTTTCTTTGTGGTTTTGTTTAATGTGTGTTCCCCTTTTTGCTTCTAGCATTTCTATTTTTTAAATCTTGGGGGCCTCCCCCCAAGATCCGGATCAAACAACACGCACTCGGGCCCACTCCTTCCATGACATCCTGAATATAACCTTCTTGGAGGTTTCCATTGGCCCATCGAATCATTTTGGAAGTAATATCTCAGAGGTATCCACTGAGCTATCTCGGAAGTAATACCTCATAGGTTTTCGCCGAGCCATGTCAAAAGTAATATCTTAGCAGTTATGTTTAGGGTTCCCCTCCAAAATTTCCAAAGTTCTTGTTGACACCTAATCTTCATGATTGGGGGGATTTTGTGTAAATAAATAAATTAGGAATGTGAAAAGTCATCGGTAGATGAACTGAACAATCACTCGTATTGTATATAACAATGACCTACCTATGGAATAATAGACGAATCAGTTGTTTGTTTTGTGGAGTTACTGCTTGGCCTGACATGGTATCAGAACCAGCTCCTTTTTAGCTCTTGTTCTTTGTAACTCCCTCCTGCATATTCTTCTCATATTCTACCCATGTTCTACAGGCTGACATGTCTGTCATAACCCTACGAAATCTCAGTCATTGTTTAATATATTCGTTGTGTGTGAGTTCCATTTTGCTATGCGTTATATGCATGGATTCATTCTGAGTTTCCACCCAAGCCTACGCCTGACATGGTACCTGAACGATGAAACGTTCCTCTGCCTATTCTTCTGAATACATTGATCGCTCTCTGGCTGTCCTGACATAAATGTTTCATAATTTTTTAGGGTTGTCCTTCATGGTACTGCATCTGCTCCAGGTTCTGAGAAGTGTAAATGCGCAATCTTTGCCTGTTTGGGGGTGACCCATGTGATTTTTTTAGAGCTTGCTCATTCTTTTTCCGACCCGCTGCCAACATCTTTACATCTCTGTTCAAACAACTATATCCAAAATGGTTGTTGCCCAAAACTTAGAACAAACAGAACTGTAGTAATGCACTCCTGGCCTGACCTGGTCACGTTACTCTATCACTGGTCAAGTGGAGATGTAGGGTATCGTGGAGATGCTGTGAGCTTGGAGTCCATGAATCCCAAACCTGGTTTCCGTTTGAGGTCTGGTGGAGATGCGAGGTCGAATGGAGATGCGAACCCGAGGTCGAATGGAGATGTGAACCTGAGATGTCGGGCCTTCTTTGAGCGGATCGAGGGGATGAGCATGTTCTTGGAGAGCCGTAATTGAACCTCTCTTATTCCCCAAGCTGAACATTGACAATTTATTTACTGACCAGCGGCCAAGTTCCAAGAAAAATTTTCTACTAGAGTATCAAGGGATTAGCGGAAACCGAAATTATTATTGTACGCAGGAGTAAAGAAATTCTTCGGTGAGTGAGTTTATTTGAGCTGTCAAAAGGGAGAAATTATGCTAGCTATCCTCAAATTTCATTATGCCTGACCGCATTACTGTTGACCGCATTACTTGCTTGTTGGGTACACGCTGAAGTCTATGGGTTTATACATATGCCTGTACATGTGCATTTGTAGTATCAACGGTTTATTGAATGTGTATTAACGATGTGGTTTATATGATATTAACGTTGTGCGCTATGGGTTTATATGTGCGCTGTGGGTTTATGCGTAGAATGGTCCAGCATATACACTGAATGGTATATATTGACCAGCATATATATTGAATGGTTTTCATTTTATATGAGGATGCTTTTAGAAACATTGGAGGGATTTGAAGAAACATAGTGCATAAAAGTATTTCAAATATTTTTTCCCTTTTGAGTACAATTTCACTGTATATTAGCAAAAGTATTTTTTCTATCAGCAGAAGTTTTTTTTACAGAATGCATTCACTCATCTCTATGGTAGGAATAGTTCTCACTGGCAAGGAGAAATATCCTGAATGGTCTCAGATGATAAAACACACCCTCATCTTCAATGAATTGTGGAAAGGAGTGTGTGTCGGAGAAGGAGACAATGACCCAGTACAGCCTACCTCAGACAAAGAGCTCGTCATTTGGGAAAACAAGAACAACAAAGCCTATGCATTAATCAAAACATCTATAAATGAAGAGGTGAGTCACCATATTTCATCATATTCAACTACCTTTGAAGCTTTACAAAAGCTGAAAGAACTCTATGACTTACATTCTGCACTTGAAGTTGTTCAGATCATGATTAAACTCTTCACTCTTGAACTGAAAAATAATGATCCTCTTGCTCTTGCATCTGAAGTAAAGTCTATAATGCATGATATCAAATCCACTAAGGTTGAGCTAGATATCCCTCTTATTGCTTTTCTCAAGGCGCTCTATCCTACTTACTCCAATTATCTTGAGTCTTTACAAGCAAATGGAAATCTTATAACCTTTGACTCTCTTGTGAAAAAGTTTGTTGAAAGAGAGAAAGCCTTTGGAAAGAAGATAGCTCCTGAATCTTCTGAAGAGACTGTGTGCCTTGCTCATAAAGAAAAGCATCCTGCTCAAGATTCTACAAGAGGAAGAGGTGGACGAAGAGGAAGAGGAAGATATTTTAGAGGCATGGGGGGCAGACATTCTCAAGGAGAAAAGGCAGACTTACATTGCATTCGCTGCAAAAGAAATGGATCACATGATGCCTCTACATGCAAGCTACCATGGGACAAAATTGAGTAGAAAAGAAACCAACAGAAAGGTAAAACTGATGATATAGACAAAGGTAAAGCACCTGAATCTGCTCACTATACTGAGGCACAATGTGACATTGGAGTAAATGAAGATTTGTTTAATGCTTCACTTGCTTCTTCGAAAAATGATTGGTTGCTTGATTCAGGAGCAACCTGTCACATGACTCATAGAAAATATTTTTTTGAAGATTTCACTGATAATGTTGATGGAGCAGTATAGTTTGCATATCAGTCAAAAATCAAGCCATCAGGGCTTGGCACAATTAGGCTTAAACTGCCTGGTCTTCCAGACTTTCTTCTGGATCATGTTCTATATCTCCCACAGCTCAAGAGAAACTTGTTGTCCTTGGTCCACATCCACCAGCAAGGTCACCCCATTCATATGTTTGATGGCAAGCTTGAGGTAAGAAAAGATTCTGACCACTCACTTGTCATGAGGGGAATGGAAGAAGAAAGGCTTCTCAAACTGCAAGGAACCTCTACTCATGCACAACATTTCTCATATATTTCTCATCATGAAGAAGGTACACTTCCATCAAGTTTATTATGGCATGCTAGATTTGGACATTTAAACTATGACAGTCTCCGCTTATTGAAGAAAAATGGTGTTGTTGGTTTGCCTGCAATTCCTAGGAAACATAAGCAATGCGATGCTTGTATTCTAGGAAAGCATAGCAAACAGTATTTTCATGATTCACATTCAAGAGCACATAGGAAGCTTGAACTCATTCATTCTGATTTATGTGGTCCAATGCCTATTCCTTCTACAAATGGAAATAAATATATCATGACATTTATTGATGATTACACCAGAATGTGTTGGGTTTATTTATTGAAGAACAAATCTGATGCCTTTCAAACATTCAAGAATTTTTATAAATGGGTTGAAAATGATGCACAATCTCATATTGGGTCTATTCACACTGATAATGGAAAAGAGTATACATCAAATGAATTTGAAAACTATCTTCGCCAACATGGGATCAAACATCAAACAACTGTGTCTTATAATCCCCAACAGAATGGTGTAGCTAAAAGAATGAATAGAACAATCTTGAATATGGTACGATCCATGATTTTCTTCAAAAATGTAAATATAATGTTTTCGGCTGATGTTGTTCTATGTGCTGCATATATAAAGAATAGATGTCCATCTAATGCTATAAGAAACAAGACTCCTTATGAATTATGGTATGGACATGTTCCTTCAGTAAAACATCTCAGGATCTTTGGTTCCACCTGTTATGCTTTGATACCAAAGGTACATAGAAACAAACTTGGTGCTAGAAGTCGTAAGTGTATCTTCCTAGGGTATACAAACACCTCCAAAGCATATCACCTCTATGATGAAGTAAATAAAAATTTTGTTGTATCCGGAGATGTAATTTTTCTTGAATCATCCAAATCTGACAATGTTGTTGAGAGGCAACTTGATCGCTTGGATAGATTCGCAAAAACGAAATCATTTCAATAATTTGATAATCAGATTCCACATCTTGAAGGGGGGATTCCTATACTAGATCAACATGTGGAATCTTCTTCTGAAGAACACTCTCCCCCGAATGAAACTCCAACAACGGATGATGCTTTAAGTGATGTAATTGATAGAATTGGGAGACTCAATCTTGATTCAGTCCCAACTCAATCAACAGAGCAGCCTGGACCATCTCAGAAAGGTCCCCCAAAGTGGCTGACAAAGACACTTGAAAGTGTTCATCCTGATGAAATTGGAAAAACAGGAACCAGAAATTCACACCAACAAAATTGAGGTGATGTAGATGACTCTAATTCACCTGTTCATATGGATGTTTCTTATGATTGTGAATTGAACTTGTCTACAGATTTTGAACCAACTTCCTTCAAAGAAGCTGCTTCTCATGATGTATGGAAAGAAGCGATGCAAAAGGAGTACGATGCCCTCATAAAGAATGGCACTTGGAAGCTGGTTGATCCTCCATTTGGAACCAAACCAATTGGCTACAAGTGGGTCTACAAGAACAAGTACAAAGATGATGGCTCACTTGACAAGCACAAAGCTAGGCTTGTGGCAAAAGGTTTTGCACATAAGGAAGGGGTCGATTATGAGGAAACTTTTTCCCCCACAGCAAAATGGGCCACCATCCGGACACTCTTTGCACTAGCAGCTCAGAACGGTTGGAAAGTCCATCAAATGGTTGTAAAAACTGCCTTCTTGAATGGAGATTTAAAAGAGAATGTTTTTATGTCCCATCCTGAAGGATTTTCTATGAAAGGATATGAACATAAAGTATGCAAACTTGTGAAGTCCTTGTATGGCCTCAAACAAGCACTGCGGGCCTGGTATGAAAAACTAATTGATCATCTTCTGAAACTCAACTTCAATCATTTTGATCTTGATGATGCAACTTTATTTGTCAAGAAATTTGGCAAAATAGTTGTATATCTTGTGGTATATGTAGATGATCTTTTAATGAGAGGGAACAATGAAAGCTACATTGCATCCATAAAGAAGGAATTGGGGAAAAGTTTTGAAATGACTGATTTGGGTTATGTTCATTACTATCCTTGCATTGAAGTAACCCAACATCCAAAATCCATATTTCTTTCTCAAAAGAGATACATTGGAGATTTGTTAAACAGATTTGGCATGATAGAGTGCAATCCTCTTTCTACTCCAATGGAACAAAACTTAAAGTTCATATCTATTGAAGGAAAGGAATTTGAGGATGCAACAAAGTATAGACAGCTTGTAGGAAGTATCATCTACCTCACTACTACCAAACCAGACATTTCATTTGCTGTTGGAATCCTCTCCAGGCTTATGCAAAAGCCTTGTGAGGGACATTAGTCTGCTGCAAAAAGATTTCTAAGGTACTTGAAGGGAACTCAAGACCTTGGAATCAAGTATACACAGGTGGACGACTTCAGCTTGATTGGATACTCTGATTCAGACTTCGATGGAGACAAAGAAATTGGGGTATCTACTTTAGGATATGCTATGAGTCTTGGATCAGGAGCTGTCTCCTGGAGATCATGCAAACAATCAGTTCCAGTAGATTCCACAACAGAAGCAGAATACGTGGCAGCAGATGAAGCAACGAAAGAAATTGTGTGGCTCAGGAAAATTCTTGAAGATTTGCAGGGAAAACAAGTACAATCAACTCCACTCATGATTGAAAACACCTCTGCAATAAAGTTGGCCAAGAACCCAAAGTTCCATGATCGAACAAAGCATATCAATACTAAATATCATCTGATTTGACATCATGTTGAGGCCAAAACAATCCATCTCCATCATTGTTCCACAAATGAGAAAATTGCAGACATCTTCACCAAAGCACTTGGAAGGGAAAAGCTTGAAAGATTCAGAATGATGCTTGGACTCACCAACATCCATTCAGATTAAGGGGGGGAATGTTGACACCTAATCTTCATGATTGGGGGAATTTTGTGTAAATAAATAAATTAGGAATGTGAACAATCATCGGGAGATGAATTGAACAATCACTCCTATTGTATATAACAATGACCTACCTATGGAATAATAGACGAATCAGTTGTTTGTTTTGTGGAGTTACTGCCTAGCCTGACAGTTCTAAAATTAGTTTATTAACACTAGAATATCCATGCTAAAAAAATTTTAAGTGCTATTGGCATATATCATAAATTAGTATTATATCTTTGACATAAATGCTAATTGTGGGGTAGAAATCCTGATAATTTTTATTTAATTTACAAAATTTTACTAAATAATATATCATATGATAAAGGTGTACACTAGCCATATTTAAATTATTACTATATCTATCATGTAGATTTTATATGTAATTATCATTTTTTTTTCTATATAAACATATTAAATACAGGAATAAAATCCAGTGCAAAATTTAAATGATAGGATCTATGGTATTTTCGATGAAATGTTTACTTATGATGGTTAGTATTTCTTCTTGAATATTATGTCTTAAATTTGTTTATGTATAAATATATTTAT
Source organism: Pinus tabuliformis (assembly GCA_031772625.1). NCBI lineage: Eukaryota > Viridiplantae > Streptophyta > Pinopsida > Pinales > Pinaceae > Pinus > Pinus tabuliformis. Next base: position 1,279,302,105 of record CM062811.1, on the reverse strand, counting down.
CAAAACCAAAGAGAAAAAGACTTTGATACTAACTAAAACTTCAACCATAACCATAATAATTTCAAATAAAACTATTTAAATGTTAATAACATGTGCATATTCACTACGCAAATGAATACTATATATTTTTATATGTAAATGAGTAGATATCTTCTTATATGCATGTATCATTGCAGTTGATATTCTCCTTGTGGTTTTTGATATCATTCTTAAACAACATATTAAAAGCAGATTTCAAGAGCCATTCTCTTTTTCCTAGCAGGATCGAGGTATCTCTGGGGCAGATTGATATATTCCCTGAGGGTTGTCTTTGTTTCTGGACATTTCTTTTCCTCACCATAAGTTTTGAAGGATCCTCATCATTTATATGAATTTCCTTGGGCGTTCTCTGCAGCTGGAGTGAAATTCTTTAGATGGATTATCCATTTTGATCTAGAAGAAATGTGAAAACCTTCAGCGTTGAATTAATTCCTAGCATATTTCTTGGTCGCAGGATCGAATTCTCTTGAGGAGCCACTTCGCATCTAAATACAAACTCCGGTGGTTTTCTCTATGGTGCAATGGATATTCTCCTTGCGGTCATCGATATCATTCTTAAATAGTAGATCCGACCTACTGGAATGCTCCAGGTATATATTCCAATGGAAAACCAACACAAACCAACCAAATCCAAAACAATGATATCCACAAATTTGCGGTCACAAAGCCTAGATCTAGCATTATGGTATTATAAAACGACGACAAACATCCTACTACCCAGCTAAAACGTGTGTCTACGAATAGACAAATCTAAAGCTAAAGCGTTTGTCTATCCAGAACAAACAGATCTAAGAGGCGTAAGGCCAAAATTTCATGTGGGGAATCTTTTAATGATTTTTCACTGTTCCTTAAATACAAACTCTGGTGGTTTTCTCTGTGGTGCAGTGGTTCTTTTATCTCTGGCGACCTCGCAAATTTATAATTGTCTTGTGGCCATACAGTTGCAACTTCGATCTTCAGCATATCCCTGTGGTGCGATGGTTCTTATGTCTTCGGTGGTTCACATTTGTACAGACTTCACATCTAAATACAAACTTTGGTGGTTTTCTCTGCGTGCAGTGGATATTCTCCTTGCAGTTGCTGTTATCAGGTGCACACATTATTTATCTTTCTTTAATACATATTTGCTTATATATTTTCAAGTATGAATAATTCACCACAGCTATCAAAGATTACCAAAGGTAGACCTAGCACAGTTACTCTAGAGCCTTTATGAGTATATAGAGTCTTTAGAGAAACGTAGAGAAGAAAGAGACGTCAAGCTACAAACAGAGTTAGAAGCCATGATGGAAAATAGATTCACATCTCTTCAAGGCAAGATTCAAAAACAAAAAGAAAATAAAATAGAACTATTGGAGAATAAAATGGAGGCAATGGAGACTAGGTTACATGTTATAGAAAAAAAACAAAGATGTGAACCAAACATCCCAGCAAGGAGATGATGATACTTTAGAGAGTCTTAAAATGAAGGACATAATTAAAGAGCTAGAAGAAAAAGTTAATAGCAGCCTCACCCTAAATAGTGTGGTAGCTAAATTAGATATCAAACTAATTAAAGATGAAATGAAAAAATCGATGGAATTAAACCATGAGTGTAAAAAAAGGGCCTTGAACCTTATAATCTTCGGTTTGAAAGAGGAGGTAGACGAGGATACTTTAGACATAGCCCATTTAGAATTACATAATAGATTACAAATTGAAACATTGTGTCTCACAGAAGCAACAAAGTTGAGGAAATTAATTGAGAACAAAGGAAGGCTGATCTGAATAAATGTGAGCTCTACTGACCATAAGTATGACATACTTAGTAAAACCTCAAGTCTAAAAGAAACTGGAATATTTATAAATGAAGATCTCATTCTAGAAGATCAAGCATAATTAAGAAAGGAGGTTCAAAAGGTAAAAGAAGCTAGGAAGGAAGGAAAATGGGCAATAATAAAAAATAAAAAAGTCATTATTCGAGATAGAAACCAAAAAGATAGTAATAAATAGAAATTCAACATGCTCCAGATTCTTTCTTGGAATTATCGGGGCTTTCCATGGAACAAAGGCCCCATGTTAAGTTGGATCTCGAATGATGTTGATATTATATTGCTTGTTGAAACTTGGGAGGATGAAGAATCTAAGGTCCCTAACATAGATGGATTTTCACTATGGTCTACCTGGAACAAGCAATCCTCCCGTAGAGGCATTGGGGGTATAGCTTGTTACATTAAGAAGAACATGTCCCCCCATGCTAGGATTTATAAAAACGACCCTTACAATCAATATAGTTGGATAGAGATTACTGGCAATAATGATAAAAATACCTACATAGCAATCTGTTATTTCTTGCTCGTCAATTCTAACTTCTATAAGAAAAATAACCTAGATAAAAATAGTCCTTACAAGGTTTTAGAGAGTGATATTTCTAACCTAAGGAATGAAGGTAATATCCTTTTAATGGGTGACTTTAATGCTCAAAATTCAAGCAACCAAGCTATTCTTCTAAGTAATCATTCCAACCCTAATCCTCTTTTGTTAGACGAAGACCTTACTCTGGTTAGCTGGTACAAAAGGAGCTTTGAAGACCTCGGAGAGAATTTATTTGGGTTAGAGCTAGTCAAGCTCTGTATCTCAGGATCTCATAATTTGTAATGGTCTAAAGAAGTGGCCCAATTCTAGCCAGATGACTTGCATCCATGGGCTTGGTAGCAGCGTGGTAGAATATGTTATTTCTGATCTCCCTTTATACAATGAAATAATATCCCAATTTTAGATGAAAGAACAATATTCCCACTAGTGGGATGCTATCACTAGGATACCTAATGTTAGATGGATGCTATCGCTAGGATGCACTAATGTTGGATGGAAGAATGATCTACCCACTAGTGGGGTGTTATCACCGTGATGCTCTAATGTTGGATGGATGTTATCTCCATCATGTCCTAATGTTGGATGGAAGAATGATATGCCCACTAGTGGGATGCTATCACTAGGATTCCCCAATGTTGGATGGAAGAATGATATGCCCACTAGTGGGATGCTATCACTAGGATTCCCCAATGTTGGATGGAAGAATGATTTGCGACGATGTCCCTTGGGATAGTTTGATTCCTAGAAAGGTAGTTCCCATCCTCAACCCCTCCCAATGAGATTTGAACCAATGACTTGATGGGGACTAAACCCCATGCAAACTAATTGGTCTACACCTCATGGGGTATAATAAATAGTGAAAATTCAAGTCTATACATTAGTGAATATGAAGTATTATGTATTAAGTTAATGATGGGCTTATTGTTTTTCTATTTTATTTATTAGATAGGAATAATATGGTATTCAATGATGTAATGAATTAATGGTTGGTTTATTGCGTGATACTTAATATTTTCCAAATAAACTAAACCAAAACAAAAGTTAAATTAACTTTTATTCCAAAATTTAAATTAGAATTTGTTTAAATTTAAAATAAATCAAATAAAGTTGTAACTTCTCTTTCCTTTTTTTTCAGGGAGGGGGAGGGTTGGGGGGTGTTTAAGGTGCTCATAAATCTGAGTGACTCTGTTGTATGCCTTTGTTGTCTTGTTTTTCTTCCATGGAAAAAGTCGTAATTTCTATTAATATTAAGAAATTACATTTTGGAGATGCCTGATCATATGCATATTGAGGCAGGTAGCCTCCCAAAACATGAACAACAACAAAAACATGAACATTGTGCATTAGTCTCCACGTAGGGAGGTCATGACAAAACTCAGAAACAAACTATATCCAAACAGGTAACTGAATGTACCAAAAGATAGCCTGAATTATCCATGCAGGGAGGCCGCATAGTTCTCAAGAACTAACAAAAATATAAGTCTTTGAAATAGAACATGTTGTTTGACTATCAAAACTTTTCTGAGTAGCTCGTAGAAACCATAAGGACTGTATATATAAATAAAAGCAGTTACTGTCTAGAACCGTGATATGATAGAAAGTATATAGACAAAAAGTAAATGTGATAGATAGTTTATATATCCTGATGTGCATGTAGGTCTATAAACGGTCTGTGGTAATATCGATGGAAAGTTCCATTAACCTCTTCCTGGATCAGCCAGTCCTCTTCTTGCCTACGCGCTGCCTCCTTTGATAAGTAGTCTGCCCCTGAGTTGTGCTCCCTGTATATATGTTGACAGATAAAATTGTCAAAAGATGTCGTAAGCCTGAGAGCCTCATCCAATATGTGTCTCAAAGTAAAAGTAGAGTAGTGAGATGTTCTATTGAGCCAATTGCAGACAAGTTTAGAGTCCCCGAACAGTTGGAGATGAGAGCAGTGTTTCTCAAGGGCAAATTGTATGAGATGTTTGGCCGTGGATAGTTCTGCAAAGTTATTTGTGCCTCTTCCTAGGTTCATTTGGATCTTAAACCAGTGGCCTTCCCTGAGGTAAAGAATGCCCCCCCCCCCTGCATCCCTCTTCTTGGGCTGAGCCATCAAAATAGGCCCAAGGGTGTGTTTTTTCTATGAGTTCAGGATGGATGGTCTTGGGGGGAGTATGGGTGGAGTCTTCAGGCAATAAGTCAAAGTCTGCAAGGATACGTGGTCCGATGGAGCGCCATAGTGGGTCCTTATGGTAAAAAATGGCTCGGTTCCTTGCTGTCTAGAAAGCCCAGCACATAAGGAGGGGCAGATTTCTGTCTCTGCCCTTGTGCCTCTTTAACCAGTCTAGCTAGGCCTCCATGATGGATCTCCCTTGCCATCGATGTAGGGAAGGGGAGGATGCCATAATGAGATTCCATTGCTCAGTGATAGTGGGGCAGTGCAAGAATAAGTGTTCCATGCTTTCCTCATTGTTCCTGCATAGGTGACACCTAAAAGGCCCATGGAAGGATCGCTTCATCAAGTTTGAGCCAGTGGGGATTTTGTTGAATAGGATGGTCCACATAAGCATTCGCGTTCTGGGGGCTGCTTTGAGCTTCCATAGATTTTTCCACCATTGTTGTACATGCTCTAGCTTGTCATTTTCCATGAGTTTCAGATATCCTTCCTTAGGTGAGTATCTCCCATTTTTTGCATATGCCCACACTATCTCATCCTCCCCTTCTGTTATCCTGGTATGAGCTTGTGTGAGAGCCTCTTTGAAGCCCTCCCAAACCTGATGCCAATGTCCTGGGATGTGGAGGGCGTGGGCCGACTTCCAGGCTTGCTGGAAAAGAGTGGTGTTTGCCTAGTCTGCAATATGGGATAGATGTGAAAGTCCCTAATCCTCTAATAGTTCTATCAGATCTACAGGGAGCCTGTGGGCATTCCCACATCTGATCCAGGTATCCACATCTATACGAACAATGCTCGCCTGATGGATTCTCCAAGTTAATCCATCCCGAATAAGGGGGAGGGAGGTTAGGATTGCTTTCTAGATGATGGACTGGCTGCCACTTACCCTCTGGTCCCTCCGAAGCCAGTCCATAATGTTTTTAGGGGAGATGTACTTTCATAAGCTACTTTGGTCCAGAGGCTGTGCGAGGTAATGATCTGCCATCCCAGTTTTGCAGCCAGTGATTTGGCAAATAGATTCAACCTTTTTATCCCCCAACCCCCCATCTCTTTGGCCTTGCAATAGTGTCTGATTTTACCCATGCAAATAGATTCCCCTACTTGTTGCCTTTCCAAAGGAACCTGCTATAGAATTTTTGTAACTTGGTTAGAATTCCCCTTGGAATCCAGGCCAGAGTCATCCAATATACCAGTGTCGCTTCCAGCATAGCTTTTATGGGAGTGATTCTACCAGCTCGGGAGAGGTATCTATTGTACCAGGTATTCAGTCTCTTCTCTACCTTAGAGATGATCTAGATCGAATCTGCAATTTTGTAACTTGAAGGTTTCAGCCAGAAACCTAAGTATTTCAGCCTGTCCTCCAAAGGCTGTGATGCAAAGGGGAAACGGTTGAGAGTGAATTGAAATTCAAGCTGAGAACAACCTACTGCCGTTAGAGTAGACTTGTGAACGTTAATGATCATGCCTGTTTCCTTTGGAAAAGATCAAAAATATGTTGTATGGTTGTGGTGTCGCCAATGCCACCGTTCAAGAAGATGAGCACAACATCCACAAACAGAAGGTGGGTAAGGAAGCAATTGTCCATCATTTTTATCCCCGCTAACCCGCCCCTTCTATATTCTACCCCTATCAGTATGATAAGCCCCTCCATGATGAGAAGCAAGATTAGGGGTGAGAGGGAGCATCCCTGCCTAAGACCCCTCTCCACTGTAAAGAAAGGAGTGGGAGCTCCATTAAGGACACTGTATGACACATCAATAATACAACTCATAATCCATTTGATGTACAACTAGGGAAAGCCCAGATGCATAAGAAGCAGGCGGATATAGAGCCAATTTTATCTATCAAAGGCTTTGGATAGTTCCACCTTTAAGATCATCCCTTTTAGGTTCTTACAGTGCACCGAGTGAAGGAGTTCTTGGGCAGTTCCAATAGCTTTGTGAATCTGGCGGTGTTGAAGGAAAGTGAACTGTTCAGGGGATATGTGAGCTGAGAATATGGGCTTGAGTCTGTTAGCCAGGATTTTGGCTATGATCTTGTAGAGGCAGTTGCACAACGAGATGGGCCAAAAGTCATTAAAAGAGGTAGGCTTATCATATTTGGGGATGAGGGCAATGAAGGTGGATTTGATGGCCGGGGGAATTTTGCCTGAAAGACGACTATGATTCACCACCTTGAGAAGATCCAGACCCAAAATATCAAAGAAAGCTAGGTAGAATTCAATGAACTAGCCATCAGGTCCCGGGCTCTTGTCTCTTTGAAAGCCATGGATGGTGGCCTCAAGCTCCCCCAGAGATACTTCCTTGATTAGCTCCTCCCCATCCCCTGCATCCACAAATCTGGGAAAGAGCTCAACTATTCTCATAATCTCTAGCATATTGGCTTCCCTCGGGGCTGCATATATTTTCTTGAAGTGTGAGGTGGCCAAAGATGCAAGCTCTCTAGAGGTACAGACCTGATGCCCATGTTCATTTTGAAGCTCCTAGATGGTGTTGATGGATTTCCGCCCATTGGAAAAGCGGTGATAGAACTTGGTTTCTTCGTTGCCCTCCTTGAGCCAGATCATTCGGCTTCTTAGACGCCAGCTTGCTTCTCTGTCCTTGAGGATTTGAGTCCTTTGCTTGGTTATTTGTTCATAGTGATCTTTCTATTCCATGGAGATGTATGTACCTTCCGACTGTGCTTCAAGTTCTGCAATTGCCTTCTTGGCTTGGGTTAGGATTAAGTCTTCCTGTTCTCTTTTCTTGTGCGCCAAAACTCTGGAAAGGCCCTTTAATTCAAAGAGGTTTTTGAAAAATCCTTTTGCTGGGTCCTCCTCCTCGGGGATTGGATGTGATTTCCAGAAATTTGAGACGAGCTTGATGTAGGAGGGGTCCCGAAGCTAGGTAGCATTGAATTTGAAGGGGGTTGTGATCTTGTGGCTCCGATCCCCCACTTCAGATAGATAAGCCGATGATCTAAGATTCCCCCACTGCCTACCCATTGCCTGGACCGGGAGTGGTTATTGTGGAAAGCTTATTTGATAATAAAACGATCCAATCTCCTGGCCAGGCTTTGGCTGCCATTTCGGTTGTTTTTCCAGGTATGTTGAATCTTGGCAGAAGGGATACCAATCCAGTGGTGATCCTCTAATATTTTCATGAAGAAGTCATATAGCGGGTCACTTTGTGCCATGTGTCCCTAGGATTCCATGAAGCCCAGGGAGGAATTCAAGTCCCCGCCTAGGATCATGTTGTCAGCTTGGAGGAGAGAAGAGCTAAGGAGCCTTTGCCAAAAGGGCTCCCTGTTGTGGTAGGGTACATAGACATTGATGATCCTAAACCCATCCTCCAAGTCCTTGGAGTAGATGTATGCACCCAAAAACCCCCAACCCTGTTATAGACATTTTTGTGCCTTACAGCATGAAGCATGAAATGTCCATAATCTAAGGGATCCAAAGTCCCTAAACATGTTGTTCCTACCCCTAGAGGAACAAGGTCAGCAAACCACAGCACTGAATATCAGTTCTCCACCTGAAAACACTCAAAAACAAGCTAATTCTGGATCATGTCAACTGCTCCACTGAGCATCTGCGCTGAATGTCAACTGCTCCACTGTGTACCTGCGCTGAATGTCAACTGCAAAGAAGGATACCTGTGCTGGGCGAGTTTGGCCAAGTGGCACAGTCATTCCTCAAGGTGTCAATGCCCAGGAAGCTTCCAAAATGACACTTGGATCAGAGAATTCGCCTAGTGATGAGTAAGAGGGTCTAGATCTCCAAGTGGAAGCAAGAACCTCCAAGTGGACTCAAGAACTGAAGAATAACTGAAGTGGGAGAGGAGTCAGCTCCATGCCAAGCTCAAGCTGACTCATCCTTTCTCCAAAAATCCTATATATAGATCTCTCTCATGAGGTCTAAGGGGGCTGGAATCTTGTGAATGTAAGGAAGTGTTGTTGGTTTGAGTATAGAACTATTGGGTGATTTGCTTGAAGGAGGTGAAGAGGAGATTTCTTTCTGCTGGGAGGTGATGCTAGATTGGGCCTTTTATGGTTGTATCACTTCCTAAACTTTACTTCTTCCATTAATAAAGCATTCGAGGTTCTTCTATATGCATGTGTCTCAATGGTGTATTGTTATACTTGTATATTTGATTTATTCTAATCCTTGAATCAGTTATGAATGTATGCTTCTTGTAGTTTCCCTCTCTTGCCATTTTGCAGGATCTTGGTGTAGCTGGGCCAGTGAATGAGCAAGGAGCTGGGAGCAAGCAGCAAAGAGAGAAGATTGGATCAATCATTAGCGGAAGACATCGGTTAGTGGATCTCTTCCTCCTCTCTCTTACATCTCATAAAGAAGTAATCTCGAATAGCTTTGCTTTGATTGTTGCTGAGGTATTATCACCCTTAGAGTGGGATAGGGTCATTCCATATTGGATACTTTTCCCAACAACAAATTGGCGACTTTGCTGGGGATCGTATCTTGTCGGTTGTTTTTGTTTTTGCTATTCATTTCATAAACACAGGGAGTACCGAATCGAACTTCATTTGGAGCTTTCAAATGCAAAGTAGAGGGCAGCTACTCTAGCTCAGTTTCTGGGCATGTTTATGATTTGAAGAGCTGATCCACAAGGACTCTAAATAGCTCTTAGTGATATCTTTTCATCCTCCTTTTCATCCCTTAGTTTGTACTTGACTGATAGCTTCTGATTTGGCCAAAAACTGTGAATTTTTGAGCAATCTGTGACCCGAAAACTGAGAAAAACGAAAGTTTATCTCTTCAGTGCAGGCACTGTGAAGGCAGTCTGCATTTCAGCGCAGTTCCCGAAGGGGCTACCTGCGCTGAAGGTCAAACTGCCAGCGTTCTACCTGCGTTGAACCAGTTTTTCCTAGTGCTACTGGGGTTCCCTCCTGTTTATTGCCCTGTTTTCACCCTTGTTTTTGCAGCCTGTTACCAGTCAATGTACCTATCTGAAACCAACTTTCATTGCCACTATTCCACCTCGGTTGTATAAAGAAACTGTATTTTTTCTTTGTGTATTTCTTATATCATTTGCAGTTTCCCATAAGGAAAGTGAACTAGTCTTGTTGTGGCCTCTTAGATCTAGACCTGTGATAAGTGTCGTTTTAATATTAAGAGTTAGTTTGTTTGCTGTTCATAGCTGATTGAGCTTTTGCTTTCGTCATATGGTTTGAATTTATATATTTCTAGTGTCGAAACAAGTAAATCTTAAGGTGTCTTTTGAATTTGGACAAGCTTGTTTGCTTTCACTTGAAATTGAATTCAAAATTATACAACAGCTTTCTTTTTGTATTACATCAACATTAAGAAAGAGAAAAGAAATACCTGCATTGTGCATGTGCATTTTGACAGTTTTGCATGTTGATTTAGGAAAAAGTGCATTAGTGTGTGCTCTATGATCTGTGTGAAAAGATGATGTCTTTCTTTTCCCTCAGTAGTTAAGATTTTCAAAGTTGAAAGATTGAAAAGCTTGCTTATCATCTTAGACTGCATTTAGGAGTGTTACTATACATCTCGTGGTGATCCATAAAGGCAAACTGCTAAACAAGATCAACCTTAAAATAATTTGAATTTACATAACAACGCATTGAAACATAACGCAAACACATAGAGGTCTAAGCTAGAGACGCGTTCCGGCATCGTTAAACGTGATATCTTAGTGTTGAGTGGTTGGGTGATTCCTCCACGGTGAAGCGATAAGTATCAATACAGACTTGTGCTCCCACGTACCGTCACGTATATATTGGGAGACCCCTATAGGAACAAAGCCTTTATCCATAGGAAGCCGTGTCGGCCGCCCTACTGATCGCAATGCAGTGAACACAACATTCACGAAGATCGACCACTCGTACCGTAAAACGTATTCTGTGGTTTTGCGAAAGGTTTGGCACACCCTCTCCCTAGATCTCTAGAGCAGTTTCTTTTGGCCTTTTTCAAACTCTATAACTGAAAAAGTCCATCCGAGCATTTGTCACTTCGGGCTCGTTAAAACATCGAAGGAGACTAGAGTCATCTTTAGCTTTTTCTCGACTCTTAAAAAGTGAAAAAGCAAGTTGTGTCTAAAGCGTCGTTATAAAATTTATTTTAAACGGAACATAATCACCTCCTATTCCAGCGTTAATCTGTGGGTTGAGAACATGGAAGATTGCCCGGTTTCACCGTTGAGACTTCCTCCTGGATACAAAAAACTCGTGCCAAGTCCTTCGTTGGTTGAAAATACAGTTGGCCCGCTCAAGTGGTCAGCTGAAGCGTCAGTCATTGAAAATGAACCTACTGAATCCAGACCAAACGAAAGTCTAAAGGTCGATACGGCAGTTGACCCGGTTCTTCCTTCAGAGGTTTCATCCTCAAATGACACCGTCACTGAAGATTCATCTTCAAATGACACCCTAACTGAAGAGAATAAGGATGACACCATCTAGATTCTTTTCATCAACACAGACTCTGATGAGCGTCAGGGCAATGTGCCCATTCCTTTATTGCAGGAAGGAACATCGTCAGGATCATATCCGGCCGTGTATTAGGTCCCACCACCAAGCAACCTGGTTGTGTCCTTTGATTGGAACCAACTAGGCAGACCCCGGTTGCCAGCCAGTATACCATTCAGAATCATAGTCCAAATTTATAGAATGGTAATGGCCGGCACTATCATTGATGAAGGGGCATCTGGGAGTATCCTTTCCTCTATTGCTTGGAAAGCACTGGGTTCCCTGGCGCTTTTGCCTGAGATAAGAAATCTCTCCGGTTTTGATAAAGGAACCAGTTGACCATTAGGGATCCTCCCCAATGTGCCTGTTACATTGAAAGGGAAGACCGTTCAAATGAACGTGATGGTCGTTCAAGGACCCTTGGATTATAACCTACTCCTTGGACGAGACTATATATATTGCATGGGAGCAATAGTCTCCTCACTCTTTAGAGTAATGTGTTTTCCACACGAAGGAAGGATGGTCAAGCTCGTAGACCAACTTTCATTTCCGGGATCACGCATCGCAAATAGTCACATACCAACCCTGAATGGTCTATTCAATCAAGAAATGTCTCCACCCCCAGTCCTCCTTCCCGATGAGTGCGAGTGATTCAGAAAGATGGGACTGGAATCCAGGGGGCATGCATCCTGGTCTGCTTCGGGCAGAGAAAACCTTGGGTATAAGATAGAATTTCTGCGGGAGAATATGACTAGTCCGTACCCCGTCCGTGGTTGGAAGAGGGGTTGTTCTAGAATAGGATTCTTTTGTCAAAGTTATGTGTTTGACAACAATCATTCACCCTTGTCTATTTCGGTAGACATTGCTGAGGAAGTGTTCAGTTTGAAAGATTAACAGAACAATCTTTGGGTAACCTGAAATAGGTAAGCCTCACCCTTTAAAACAAATGTTTTGACGGATAAGTAGGGGCAGCCTTGAAATTCTACTTTATACCTGGGGGCATGCAAACCTTTTGGAGTGCAAGCCAAGAGCGGTTATTTATCTGTTTTTGGGATTAGCCGTTTCCGAACTTGCATAAAGAAAGGATATGGAGTAAAGCTTAGTGAAGATGAAACTCCTTAAAAAATAGAGATCTCACAGGAGACATTTCTTATCTTATGACTGGTATATTCGAGCAGTTTTACCGCGGAATTTATGCTCGTTAAAAAATAGAAAAGCGAGATCCGAGCAGTTTTAGTACATAGTTCATGCTCGTTAAAAAATAAACATAAGATTGAGCAAGAGTTTCCTCCAGAGTTTAAGCTCATTAAAAAATGAACCTATTCCGGTAAATAACCACTGTGATCGTAAATTTATTAGCCATAAAAAGCCTTGGTCGTGTTTGCACCTGCCACCTCCATTCCATTTGGCCGATCATTCACCCCCATATGATTGTTTACCCATTTTGAGGAACAGCTGCGAAGAGTGATTTCACCTAGCCATCCTTGTGACACTGCCGTGATTGGAAAATTCCAACCTGTACCTAGAATCTGCTGCTATCCCTGTTTATCACTCGTTCCTCAAAAGACGAGTCTTCTTTGAGCTCTTTTCATCTGACTCGTAAAATATGAAAAGTTTGCCGAGTTTTGGCCTTCCAACTCATTAAAAGTGACCGGAAGAGCTATCCCTCCTCTAGATTTTAATATTTTTGGACCTGAGGGATTATTGCACAAAAAGGTCGAGCGCTTGTTTTATTCGGCTCGTTAAAATTATCGAAAACTCATCCCTTCTGTATTGTTTTATACTTTTTCGGACTTAAGGGATTAGATGACGAAAAAGGAATTTTGGAGTTAACTTTATGTACCTTTTCAGACTCTCTAAAAATGAAAAGGACCGAGTTTTCCTTGTCGTTAGACTCGTTAAAATGATTAAATAGCGACAAACTTGTCTTTAGACGAGAACGAGTTTCCCTATCGCTAGGCTCGTTAAAACATAGCGATGGGCTTGCCCGAAGGGCAGGTTATAGAACAAGCATATGTTATCCTCCTCAAGCTTGACAAAAATAAAGAGGTACTGGTCAGAAATGACTGGGGAAAAATTGGGAGAACCTCAAAGCTTTAATGGTAGCAAGTCGCTCTTGAACATGACACTTTTCTTCCGTATCACATCGGGTTGGGTTGTTTCATTCACTGGTCTCATCACCATGGTCCTCGCCAAACCATCCACATTTGGGGTAATGCTACCGATCCATCGCATCAGTGTCGTTATATGTTCAAGAGATGTTGTTCAGAAAGAGTCAACCGTGTCCCATCCACTACCATACATTATCCTTCATCCACCCATGATCGCCACCCTGAATCATATGTCACAGATTATTTTCACCTCCACTAAAATCATTAGCCCCGTTCCGTGTCACTGATGTGGGATTCATTAAGGCCCTCCTTTGACGGAACGCTTCTTGTCGACTTCATCTCATTATCCAAGAAGTTGATCTAGGAACACCCCCCTCAGTACTTTGAAGCTTGCATGCCTCCATGGCAAGTTTCTCACTTCCGGCGACAGGTATACATCAATGACCTTCGACCGAAAGATTTTGCGTGGTGTTCGACGCCAAGTCCTTTATTCACACCACGTGAATTGTACTGCAGTACCTTGAGGGTCATTATCATTATCGGTGATTCCTCTCGCGCTTGTTAACGATTTACATCATTGACCGGTAATCAAGCGATGTCTTTCCATGTTCGACTTCAGCGCAATTCTCACATGGATCGACTTGTACTTAGAGTGAAGATCGAATGAGTTTGAAGACCCCGGATCTAGTTTCATCCATCCGGGCTGCGATATGTATTCAGGAAAAATAAAGACATTTGACATGTACATCATTGCAGCAGATGATCATCCTACTCAAAGGATGATAATTTCAGCAGAGAATTATCAGTCTATCATCAGACGATCGTCTGTTCTATGTACTAAAATGAATTTATAAAGCTGAGCATGGGAATGCCCACCTCAGCTAGGTCATGAAAGCAGAATGAAAAATAATGTATTGTATTGTATTTTATTACAGGTCACCTCTCAGCGATTGAATGAACTTCAGATCCTCCTGATAAAGCATTTCACCCGATAAACGACCTCATAATTTAGGGGGCAACTGTTATAGACATTTTTGTGCCTTACAGCATGAAGCATGAAATGTCCATAATCTAAGGGATCCAAAGTCCCTAAACATGTTGTTCCTACCCCTAGAGGAACAAGGTCAGCAAACCACAGCACTGAATATCAGTTCTCCACCTGAAAACACTCAAAAACAAGCTAATTCTGGATCATGTCAACTGCTCCACTAAGCATCTGCGCTGAATGTCAACTGCTCCACTGTGTACTTGCGCTGAATGTCAACTGCAAACAAGGCTACCTGCGCTGGGCGAGTTTGGCCAAGTGGCACAGTCATTCCTCAAGGTGTCAATGCCCAGGAAGCTTCCAAAATGACACTTGGATCAGAGAATTCACCTAGTGATGAGTAAGAGGGTCTAGATCTCCAAGTGGAAGCAAGAACCTCCAAGTGGACTCAAGAACTGAAGAATAACTGAAGTGGGAGAGGACACTAGTCAGCTCCATGCCAAGCTCAAGCTGACTCATCCTTTCTCCAAAAATCCTATATATAGATCTCTCTCATGAGGTCTAAGGGGGCTGGAATCTTGTGAATGTAAGGAAGTGTTGTTGGTTTGAGTATAGAACTATTGGGTGATTTGCTTGAAGGAGGTGAAGAGGAGATTTCTTTCTGCTGGGAGGTGATGCTGGATTGGGCCTTTTATGGTTGTATCACTTCCTGAACTTTACTTCTTCCATTAATAAAGCATTCGAGGTTCTTCTATATGCATGTGTCTCAATGGTGTATTGTTATACTTGTATATTTGATTTATTCTAATCCTTGAATCAGTTATGAATGTATGCTTCTTGTAGTTTCCCTCTCTTGCCATTTTGCAGGATCTTGGTGTAGCTGGGCCAGTGAAAGAGCAAGGAGCTGGGAGCAAGCAGCAAAGAGAGAAGATTGGATCAATCATTAGTGGAAGACATCGGTTAGTGGATCTCTTCCTCCTCTCTCCTACATCTCATAAAGAAGTAATCTCGAATAGCTTTGCTTTGATTGTTGCTGAGGTACTATCACCCTTAGAGTGGGATAGGGTCATTCCGTATTGGATACTTTTCCCAACAACAAACCCCTAGATGTTCTTCAGGACAATGGATCTGTTCTTAAAACCTACTGCAATCCCCCCTGATCAACCCGAGACATCCAGGGCATGGAAGGTCCAGCCCGACAGCAATGAGGAAAGAAGGGGGATGATTGATTCCGCCTTACATACGGTCTCTTGTAATAGGATAAAATCAACCAATTGAGAGAGAAACAATGGTTTCAAGGCCAACTTTTTATCTGGGCTAGCCAACCCTCTACAATTAAAAGACAAAATCTTCAAGGAGGAGGGTGGGGGAGGGTGTCCTTTACTCTAAGAAACCTTTCAATGGTTTTTTGTTTACCTTGAACGACTTCGTCACCAGCTTTTCCTTTGGCTTTGTGAAGTATGGATGGTCTGCCTCTTCCTTGTCTGGGGGAGAGGAAGGGAGGAGCATCATCTAGCATGATCGCATCCGGCTCTCTTTGCTTGGCTATGGAGCAGGTAGTATACCTCGGCATGTGATCCCGATTTAAGCAGGAACGCAATAGATTACAAAGATAACCATAAATACAAAGATTCAGTGGAAATAATACTTCATTTCATTAATGGAGAATACTGAAATATGCTTACAAATAGAAATAACCCAGCTAGGGCAATGGTAGCTTATCTCTGAGAAGAGATGTGTCAGCTACATGCCTCTCGACTATTTCAAATTGTCTTACAATGAGGCTCAAGGGCCTATTTATTGTTGAGAAACAATGGAAAACCCTTCACATTCCAAAACCTAACCCTAGAAGATGAAACGCCAAATTGTGGGCCCCATTTTTGGGTAAGTTGGTACATCAACTTCCCGGGGTCGCGAATTGGTCGTACTATCTCCGTTTGACGCGCATGATAGCCTGTTGGAAATATCTCTCCGAGGACTATGACGGAAAAGACGATTTTAAGACAGAAAAATCGTTGGCGACGGATTTCCCAAAAAACGTCATTTAGGGCCTCAAAATGGCTCCGGAAGTTTAGGACCCGAAAAACTGGTAAAAATAGTAAACTGTGCTATAATTAAGGAAACAGAAAAACTGAAAGAGATAGTTGTGGGGGTCCAAATGGGATAGGTGGGTGGCCACCAACATCCACCTGGATCATTCCTCCCCCCTTAGGAAGCAATGGTCCCCATTGCGTTGAGTTCCTCCCTGAGATGAGGAAGCTTCTGCTGAGCTGGGTCTCTGGTGAGCTGTTCTACAATCTCTGATGTGTCCAGAAATGGTGGGGAGGATGGTTGGTGATGGTCCACATTGAACACTTTGTGCAAGCGAAGGAATGGAGGAATGTTATGCTTCAAAGCATTGTTTCCCGTAGCCTTGTTACTGGTGTAAGGACCATGTCGAAGTGTTCTGATTTTCTGATGGGTTCTGGTAAGGCGCTCCCTCTACCAATGTAACCAAACTTTTTCGCCCACCTGAAGCTTGTGTGGTACCCCTCCGGGTAAGGAGAAGTTGTACCTGTATTCTGTCACGATTGTATCCCTTTGTTGCTACTGCTGTGTGGAGGAACCCTTCGCGGGGGTCATGGATGTAGCAACGATCTTCTCCTTACTTTGGGAGCGAACCAGACAGAGAATAAATTTCCTAGTCTGTGAGATGAGCTTGATGCCTTTCTTAGCAGTGATCAAAGAGGTGGCAGTAGGTGGGGCTACCTCCGGTATCCTATATAATGAATTATCCAAAGAAATGATGACAGCGCGAGGCCTTGACTCATACACAGCATGTTGCCTCCGCAAGTATGGCTGGCCTAATAGTACATCACAAACATCCAGAGGTGTAACATCACACAATACCTCATCTGTGAAGGGCTTGATGCTGTAGGGAAGGCGGCACTGCTGGCAAACTTTGAGATCTTGTCCTTCGTGAAGCCAACCGATACTGTACGGCTGTGGGTGTGGTGTAGTTGGTAGGCCCAACCGCTTCACGACCTCTGCTGAAATGAGGTTCTTTTGGCTGCCACTATCGACAATGAATTGCAGCGGCGAACCCTTCATCCACATCTGTGAGTGGAAAAGACGTTCCCCCTCCTGTGGATCTCCGTGCTCATTTTTTTGGATCTTAGCAGTAGCAACAATGGCGCTGGGATCCGCATCAATGATCTGCTTCCCTTGTCATTCCCCTTGTCGGGTTCTGACTCAGAGTCGGAACATGCATATGATTCGGAAGCCTTCAACTCGGCCACTAGCGACTGCTTGGTCCGACACTCACTTGTGTTATGAGTGGGACTCATGTGGAACTCACACCACTTTCCTTTGTCCTTCTTCGGCTTCACGGTGTTTCGCTTTTCTTACGGCTTCGACGGGTTGTCTTGGGTCACCCCGCCTTGGCTTTGTCCTTTGGGCTTTGGATTTGCAGATCCAAAGTCTCGCTTCTTCTGTTTGAACTTTTGCTCGATTTTGACAGCGTATCGGTATGTTGTGCCGATTGAGGATATGTTCAAGAACTCCATTTCTTCCTGGATGTATCTGTGTAGGCAACTGCGGTATTTGAGTACCAGATGCAACTCAGAATATTTGATACCCAATTGTGTGCGAAGGGTATGAAAAATGTTTGTGAAATCTGGCACATCCTGGTCTCGTCCCTACCGCAGTGTGGTCCATTTGATGTATTTGTCCTCATAGCTTTTGACAGGGTAGTACTGCTCCTTGATGGCATCCCGGAAGTCATTCCAAGTGGGTGCGGCTGAAAACAACGAGCCTGTACTTTCATCCTTCTGTTTGCAGTAGGTTTCCCACCAGTCCTTGACGTGGGGGGCTGCTTTGAGAAGAGCGAAAACAATCTTTTCCCGACTTGAAAATTCATGAACAGAAAAATACCCATCGAGCAGATTTAACCATTTATCTACGACATCTGCGTCTATTTTACCCTCAAATATGGGGATTTCAAAATTAACTTGTACCTTAAACGGTGTGGCATTTCCAGAGTAGCTGTTGGAAGCCGATGCGTTGCCTCTAGGTAGCCGCTGAAGGATTTGGGCAAAGCTGTCCATCATCGCGTTCCTTTGTCGCTCGAGGGCTTCTTCGAGCAAGATTTTGATAGGATCTCCTGCCCCCTTATTTTTCTTCTCATCTGCCATAGGAGGTCGTCGAGATTTGCGAGGCTGGTCTTGCAAAGGTTCAACCAATTCCAGACCTAACTCCTTATATCTCGACCTCGTTGGGGACATGCAAAGAAAACCAGAGAAAAAGCAGACCGCTCTGATACCACTGATCCGGATTTAAGCAGGAACGCAATAGATTACAGAGATAACCATAAATACAGAGATGCAACGGAAATAATACTTCATTTCATTAATGGAGAATACTT
This sequence comes from Pinus tabuliformis, assembly GCA_031772625.1. Lineage (NCBI taxonomy): Eukaryota > Viridiplantae > Streptophyta > Pinopsida > Pinales > Pinaceae > Pinus > Pinus tabuliformis. The sequence goes on along the minus strand of CM062811.1, from coordinate 1,279,283,632 downwards.
AAATATGCTTACAAATAGAAATAACCCAGCTAGGGCGATGGTAGCTTATCTCTGAGAAGAGATGTGTCAGCTACATGCCTATGAACTGTTTCGAACTGTCTTACAATGAAGCTCGAGGGCCTATTTATTGTTGAGAAACAATGGAAAACCCTTCACATTCCAAAACCTAACCCTAGAAGATGAAACGCCAAATTGTGGGCCCCGTTTTTGGGTAAGTTGGTACATCAACTTCCCGGGGTCGCGAATTGGTCATACTATCTCCGTTTGACACGCATGATAGCCCGTGGAAAGATCTCTCCGAGGAATACGACGAAAAAGACGATTTTTAGGTGAATTTCCCAAAAAAACGTTGTTTAGGGCCTCAAAACGGCTCTGGAAGTTTAGGACCCGAAAAACTACTAAAAATAGTAAACTGTGCTATAATTAAGGAAACAGAAAAACTGAAAGAGACAGTTGTGGGGGTCCAAATGGGATAGGTGGGTGGCCACCAACATCCACCTGGATCAGCATGGAAGTTACCGAGGGGGAAGGAGGCAAGAGGGAGGAGATCGGGGTAGAGGAGAGAGAGCATGAGGTGAAAATGGGCGGCGACGTTGGGAGGGAGCAGCTCATATAGGCCTGGCCTGTCCACTGGGGGAGGGGAGGGAGCCGAGGATCAGCAACAGGGTCACGTGCCTTCAATGAGGGGGGGAGGGGATGAAAATCAAGGGAGGCAACTGGGAGGAGAGTGATAAAAAAGATGAAGAAAGATGTGAAACAGAGGCATTAGAGGATTGAGACATACCCGAGGAGAAGACGTCACCCTTTTTTGCCTTGGAGTACGTCAGGGGAGGTGAAGGCAACCTAATGGGGTTCTTGCCTCTTTCCTTCAGCGCGGGTGCAGGTGGCGCCTCCACTGTGTTCGAATTTATGTTTTGCTCCGCCATCTAATCCATAGCAGTTTGTGGAGGGGGATGTTCGATCACCGGGTCTAGGGCCAGCTCTTGGAGATCCTGATTATTCTTCTTGAGAAGGGGACAGTCCTTGTAGGGATGACCCACTTGGTGACACCTCCTACAGCGATAGGGGATGCCTTTGTAATCCAGCAACTGTTTCCTCAAGAAAGATCTCCATTTGATGATGATATTTTCCTGCAGGCCACCTTTGGTATCTAAGTGCACAAGGATCCTAGCATAGGCCATCATTCTCGTGGATAGGTATGACTTATCAAAATCCATGAATGTACCCAGTGAGTTCCCAATTTTTTGGAAAATGTCCTCTGACCAGTACTGAAGTGGCAGTCCCGGGAGCTTGATCCATACTGGCCCTACCCCCACCTGTTCAGTCTCCGGGTCGAAGAGAGGTGTCCACCTCTTGAGGAGTACTGGCGCTTTTTCAAAGTGCCAAAATGACGAGAGAACCCAGCTCATGTGATCGGCCCTAGAAAACCGCAATGCAAACCATCCCCGCACGAAGGTCTGGACAAAAGGGATGTCCGCAAAATGCTGTCCCTAGATCTCCGTTGCCCACGATTTCATTCTGTCTACGGTATAGTTCCTGCCTCTGATGCGTCCCACCAGGACTCTGTCTGCATAATCCATCGCGTCCCCCCATTGTATATCTTCTTCGAGCCAGAGAATTAAGTCTGCTGGCCTAGACTTGAAGCACCTTTGTTTCTTCGAGGGTCAGGAGGACATACGCTTAGGGATTGCTGAGACCCTTTCCTCCTCCTAGGTAGCGGGGGGGGGAGGGTTAGGGTTTAGGGGAAGATCAGGGACAATTTTAGGAAGTTTTGAGACCGAGTTATAACTGTTGGAGGGAAAAGGGGGGGAGGGGGGGGGAGCCAAGGGTGGGAGGGGAGCTGTCGGGGGGAGAGCTACAGGTAAAGCACCGGGCAGAGGTGAAGCCACGAGGCTTGATGGCTTCGAGGGACCTGCGCCATTTGGCAAGGATTGGAAGCAGTCCGAGAGAAACCCTAAGGTGGTCGGGGAAGGCACAAAGAAGGGTGCCTAGGAGGAGGGTTTGTTCGGCTGAACAGAAGCAGAGAGAATAGGGTCAGATGACTAAGGGAGCTCATTGAAATTAGCAGATAGAATTTCACTGTCAGACCTCTCGAAGCCGCAAACGTGGAGCACCAGATGGAGCCTTCCACCAGCGGAGAGTCTGAGTAATCCACTTCGCCTAGATCCATTACGACAGCTGCTGAAAGGGTGAACCACCTCGGAACGAGCTAACCTTCGGCAGACCGGCACCAATAGCAATGGAGGATCGAGATTGTTTGAGAGAGATAAAAGCGGGGACAAAATCCTATATGGATCAAGCAAGCGGGTTACCGACGGGGAGGGTGCAAGAGCCTGCTTGTGCATAGCCCTTCTCTTGGCAATAACTAACCTCAAGTGGCAGTGAAAACGATAGGGGAAATAAGAAAAGGAGATAGTAAAAACCATCCCAATGAGAGGTGTGATGAGTAAATGGCAAGAGCAGGCCAGAGGTGCAGGTACCGAGGCGTGTCAGGGGAAGCTACAGGACTGATGCCGGATTGTAGAACCCCATACCCTCTAACCCCATTCTCAAACCATGACGTTCAGGCTTTGTCATTCCGTAGCAGAGCCATCTAGACCCCAACATCTAGGTCAGGTCTGATAGTTTAATTAAAACTCTTTGTTGTCTTGTTGTTCTGTGCTTAAGAAGATTTTAATGAATATAGAATTTACAATAAGTATCATCAATGAAATGCTAGGTATTTCAAGATTGTGTTGACGATCTTTGTTGTAATGGTAAGCATTCTCATCTTATGTGTATTGCATATTATCTTTATAGTTGAATTTGCTCAATGTAAAATGGGAAAGTAGATTTTATTATATACAAAATTGTGTTGAATGATATGTGTTAATAAATTGTGATGGTACATATAAAAACAATAATGACGTCTTAATATAGAAAAACTATCTTGTATATGTAATCACCTAGTTGAGAGAACATATCAACCACACACTAATTTAGGAAGCATCTAGTTAGGGAGTTGGAGAATATATCTCAAATCTTACTAGGCCTAACAACTTACAAGAGACTAGGAACAAACTCCTCATAGAGATAACCTCTAACTAATAATGACTAATAATATTAAAAATAAAAATATGATCATGTACATAAGATGACTAGGAGTTACACATTTCGACACTTTGTCTTAACAATCACTTGTTTTAAGCTCCACCAACTGAGGTCTTCAACTGCATCTTCTCTATAGTACATGCTCCACCATGACTTGAAGAACCTTCTTAATACCTAAGTCTACCTTTGGTCCAACCTAATATTTTCACCTCATACTTTGATAAACCAAATATCACCAAATTTTCATCTTCATTTAAAGGAACAACCATTTACTTGAAGGTGTGTGTGTGTGTGTGTAACCATTGGTTTAATAGGATGTCTCTTCATGTACATGGTTCATTTAACTTTTATGGATTCCCCCTGAATGTAAAACTTCACCTTCTAGAGTCTACAACCAACAATATGGTTCACTCATAGAGCATCCAACCAACATTCATCCACTTCTCCTCCATGTGTTGAAGAACTCCCTAATAGATGTTATTACAATAAACTAGACAAGTTATCAAAATGATTAGGGATGCATGACAAATGGGTATGCATGCCTCTCTACATGTTACAATGATATGCTACTTACATATTACATACATAGATACAAGTAAATGCATTATCTATTCCATGAAGATATCGAGTAAAAACTTTTCAAGGAGCACTACATCAAATAAAATACATGACATATAGACTTGATGCAACTACAAAGTGTCGATCACGTTACAATACAATATGGTCATGAGTATGTTTTATTCCAAATAACTTACACAAATTTGTTTTTCCACCATCATCCAATCTCTACTACTTCCCTAACCAATACCCTTTGCTGCCATAACACTTTCATAGTAATTGTGACATGCATCTCTTAGACCAAGCTCCAAAGAATTCAACCTATAATCAATCTTGGCTTTTCAAGTAAGAATAGTGTAACTTGCATCCGTTTCAAGGAGAAAAAAGTGTCAATGCTCGTCCCTACACATACAGAATGTTGTTTTATATGAAGAATAGATAGAAACCAACTACACCATTGATATCTCAAATCAACTAGAAACTTGTTGTACTCCACGACCTAATATTTATATGGACATGCAAATTCAGTAATTGACCATCGTATGGACATACTTCCATCTACTCAGATACATGGGTGCCATCTTGTTATAGCTCCAAATCTCACTCTTATTGTTTGTGATGCTGCACTCATGGCCTAGGGCAACCCTTCCTTCCAGACTTGGTCCAAAATTTTAAAAACAATGTTTTATTCCCTATACGCGACATTTCCCTAAGCTAAACGCGTGTATATGCGGGTCTGTGTATACCCAACCCGCGTATATGTCTTAAAACACTTTAAGAAAATTAAATATCCTTAATTTCAGGCGGAGATCGCGGGTTTTACCTGCTGATCACTTGTTAGTGCCCATGGCCCAACTATTCCCAATGAATTCCCAACTAAAAAACTACTTTGTGAGAAGTATAGAAAGGTGTCAATGGGAATGCCTAAGGGATGAGAGAAGAGAGAGCAAGGTTATTATGTTGAGATTTCCCTGACTAGGTTTGAAGATCCTAGTGCCTCCTACACTTCCCCCATTTTTACAATAAACCCTTGTTTCCTTGTGTGATGATGTCCATCTACTACTTGTGATATCATGGAGTAAGTCACGGAAGGAGTTTGTTAAAGGCTTGAGACTGGATGAATCCGTAGGTTGGTTCTGCTTGGAGCCTGCGAAAGGATGACTCAGGTGAAATTATTCCTTTTGTACTTTATTTGTCTATAATAAAAGAAACACATGTCTTTGTTCCCGATATAAATCTTATTCATGTTTATGATATTCATGTTAGAATTCATATGTGAATGGTTGTTTAATTGCATAACTAACTACCTTTCTTTATAATATGAAGATGGTTTCTTTATAATGTTTAGTCCATATATTGTTGTACTTTCTTGAATTAATTGTTTTGTAGGTCAAAGGAGCAAAAGGAACTCCAAGAAGGGTTTGGACCCTAGAAGTACCTTCTCAAACTTAGGACCTCAGGTACGGTCCTTATCGTAGAGTTTGCTTATATTAGCATTATGGTTGTATGGAATGTGTGTTTCTTTGTATAAACAACTTTCAGTCTGCTAGGGTATCAAAACCAAGACCCTAGGGGAATTTTTCCCTTAACACATCTGCTATACTTGCCAGTTATTTAGGAAAATAGTTTGGATACAAGATGTATCCAACTCAATCTTACATTCTCTGCACTTGCCAATGAAGACTTATAGTGCAACATTCACTAAATAGTCTATGGAGCAAAACATATAGCTATAACTCCCAACAATAATACACCTCCAAGTAAGTGAAGAAATGATTTTACTTTACAGAACATTGCAACACTAAATATATTAACAAGAGATGCATGACACAATTACAAAAATACCATCTTCCTCCTATGTAGTTATTCATTTTTTGAGCATCTTTTTCTTTGGCATCTTTAGTGTCTTTTTTTCTTCTTAAACCAGTACAAAATTTCCATTAATAAACAAATTGACATATTCATTGTCACTTATCCAATCATTGTCATGAGCTTCCATGTTCACATGTGTGATTTATGAGAGCATTCAATTGTAAAAAAATCAGTACACTTTATATTGAGTTAGGCTAGGCTCAATACATTGGTTAACTCTATTAAATTCCAAAATAATTGCATTTTAGTTCTACATCAATATGTATTTTTCACGCACTCCAAATAAATTCAAAAATAGATTTCACTTTACCTTGAAGTCCTTTATAACTCATTGCATAGTTACAAAGTTGGAATTCAAATATGATGAAATAATTTGATTCAAAAATTTTCAATTCTTAAAAAAATCGCCAATATACTTAACAAAAAATCATTTATATGTTTCAAAATATATCAAATCTACTTATAATCTAAATAAATGCCTCCTGTTTTTTAACAATTTAGGCAAAGAATGCTCATTAAATCAGTTAAAACAACTTTGAAATATCCAACCCATATTATTCTTATTTACTGTAAAACAAATCGATCCTTGACAAATAATTTGGCCAATTTAAACAAACTCACAAATATTCATTTTTTTTTTTGGTCAATTCGCTCAAATTTAGTAGCTAATTGTGAGGCTTGGATTCAGGGTTCTCCAATTTCCATGACAACAAGAACAATTGAATTTATCATGAAGTTTAGCCTAAAAATTTATGGAGACCACCTCCACCACAATGGTTGTCCTTCAAAGAAGTTCTCATAAAAAAAAATCATGTACAGTATTTGTGATGCAATCCAACACAAGCTTGTGCTATGGTGTTTTGTCAAGCCCCTCCTCCTCCACAATTTGATCCTAGACTAGATAATCGTACTCATTGTCTATTCTTCACAACATTTAATAATAAAACCTCTCTCTCAACAATCTCATAACACATGAATATCTCATTTGAGAGGTAAATTAAAATTAAAACTATAGGAACACTCATATTTCCTCCTTTAAACATATTTGTAGCTAGTAAACAAAGCAGTGGCTCTTCTCAGTGTCCTCAGCTCCCTTTTCATCATGCTCAATTCCAATACACCAAAATCCACATAGCTCCATGTACTTCAAATTCCGTAGCTCTGGAATTAGACTCTTTTCAAGAGTTCCATAGCAATTGACGACGTTGGATCTTGGCGTTTCTCAAATTCTGGGCAACTTTCCTTCTCTTTGCTTAGAGTTCACGATGTCTAACTCCTACACTTGTAACTGCTCCACTTCACTTTGAAGTTTTGTTTTTATTAATTTGAATCCACCACTCAACAATGAAGCGACAACAAAATTCCTCTGCATCTATGGTTCCCCATCTCACCCACATGGTGTACATCATGTTGAACTGTCGATCCTATCATGTGAACCTTCACTGTTGGGTGGAATGACCTAGGGCACCCACCCATATTATATTGGATTGGCAGGGGTAAGGTTGGGTGGTGACCCAAGCCCTTGGCTCATGATATTGTTGTTTTTTAACCTATCTAAAACACTCTTTGGAGTATTGGATCGTTGGTCACTTCACCTATATTTTTGGCAACAACAAAAATCACCTTCAACCATGTGGATTTTTAGAGGCACGTGAATGACCTACTCTTGAGTCTCAACCACTATAAACAGATGGGAAAACAATGTACACCCATGGATATGACTGCTTGTCTGTCAATTTTCTCTCCCCACCGACAAGTCCTCTTCCATGCTGAATTTTCACAATAGTGGTGGCGCAATTTTAATACTCGGGTGACCATCAATAGAACAACGGTTCCCTCATTCACATGAACTTCCTTCAAAAGCACAAGCTCCATCCTCTCATTCCCAGGTCAAACATGATGGGCTCTTTTCCTGTGGTGGTCTAATGGAAAGTCACATGACTCTGAACAAACATAGACTATACTCTCCAATCTACCATAATCCATAATTTGGAGGGAGTCAAGTTCAAAGTTTAAACATGTTACTCTGATATCATGTTAAAATGGAAGAGTAGAATTTATTACACATAAAATTATTTCAACCATACACAAATTTAAATATAGGAAGCATCTAATTTGAGAATCAAATCTCCAACTACTCTTGACAATTTCCCAAAAGCAAAGAATAACATCTTCCTCATATAGTTGAAATCTACTTAATAATGACCAATATTTGTGAGACAAGTAGGAGTTAAATACTCCAGCACTCCATGTTCAATGGATACAAGGAATCCTGCATAATCATATGGATGCCTTGAAATGTTAGATACTCCAACACTCCATGTTGAATGGATGAAGGGAATCCTACATAATAGTCATATGGATGTCTTGAAATGTGAAAAAACATTGAAAGTTTCTTCATCAAATTAGTATGATTTTTTTTTTTTTCTCTCTGTTTTTTTCTTTGCTAATTCATTTGTTTCTTTGGTAGTTCATTGTGACATGTCTGACTAGCTCTTTGTTCAAAAGCCCTAACGAATGGCATCTAGGTCATCAAAATCATCTTAGATTATACTCAAGCCAACCCTTAAGATTGTTAATTTTTTTGTACCTATAAGATTTTGAATAGATAACATTGACAAAAAATACATAAAACACTTTATAACTAATATATTCTACATACGTTAAGTTTCTCAAAATTTACACTACTAATAATAGTTATCAAACTTAAATATATTACATTGCCTAAATTATTGTCAACCTTCACACAAGAAATGACACCAAGAATGCACATAACATCCCTCTATTCTACATTTTGTGGGTTTCCCAAAATTTATATTATTGATAATAATTAAACTTAAAATTAAATTGTCCATTAAATCTACCTTTTTAATTATACTCATAATAAAATATTTTCCCATTAAATGAAAAGTTTTAAATTAAATAATGGGAGTATATTACATGATTGAATTCGACCGTTTACGTTATGGGAAAAACTCTGTCGTATACGTAAGGGAAACGATACGACTCCACCTCCCCAACCTCATATTTTGCTGCAATTTCTACGCTATTTGTTACGACGGCTTCTCTCCTCACATTGGACCTCATAATCAAACTTCTTAATACAGAGCCGTCTCTACCACCTTGGGCTTAATCCAATTTTTAGTTTTTAAGTCAGAAAGTGGAAGGGTGAAGAGAGAACCAAAGAATCATGAGATCAAGCAGACGTATTTTAATGAGGAACGGAAGGAGATTAAGTAGAAGTATTTCCATGGAGAAAAGCCTTCGCAGTGACCAGGCGGACCGGTTGCGAAAGGAAATTAAAAACAAGTTACTTGAACGTGGGTTGCTGGAGGAAAAAGTAGTGAAGGAAAAGCTGGCGCTCTGGAAATATGACGGTCTTGAGTACATTGAGGACGTAACGGTGAGTTTTATTGGGAAATTCCTATTTCTATCTCTATAGCTTCATTAATGCGCGGTTACATGGTTGGAGATAGGAGTTTATAACGCCGTCGGGGTAATACTTGGTTTTTTTTATTATCTAGTCATTAATGACTATCTCCGCGCATGTAGCCCCGCATTAATGAGGCTATAGAGGTGGAAATAGGAGTTTCCTTTCTATTACACCTGAAAGCACGTGAAGATGAATTAGGATGTGTAACATAAATATTTTAGGTTGATGGTAGATTTCTAAAATATTTTGGAATTTGATAATTTGGAAAAAAAAAATTAAATTAGAAAATTGTTTGGTTTCTTTTAATTATCGTATTAAATTAAATTATATATTTTTATAATACACATAAATTCAAAAATATAAAATAAGATGAAATAGGGTGTGTAATGTTATATTTATTTAAATTGTAAATTTAAAAAATATTTTAAAATCAAGTTCAAATCATGTAAATTTTAAAAATATTTTAGAATTAAAAACTGAGAAAAATAAAAAATATATTAAACAGTTTTTTTAATAAGAAAATGGCAATATATTGTAGTGTTTTTTTTATCTATTTAGTAAAGAAGAAAGCAGAAAGAAAGAAAGAAATTATTTTAATTTTCAAGAGGTTAAAGATGGCCTATAAGACAATTGCTTTTTCATAAACTTTGGCTTCTTTTTCACAAACCCTTCTGTGAAGCTTCACAATAAATGCTCCCAACTTCTCTGGACAAACCTCTAGCTAAATAGATTATACCAAGAGGTAGCTGCCAGCTTAATTTTCCCTGTTGTTTTTGTTTTAGTTTTTGAAGACCACTAATTCTAAAATGAAATGTTTTTCTTTTTCCACTTTTGCGGAAGAACAAAAAATGCACTCTTTCCTCCCACGCTTTTTTGGCCTTTTCCAGTTGGTTGTTTCCCAACAGAGTTGATAGAATTAGTTCTTGACTGAGCAATAAGAATTTTGGCTCTCCAAGAGATATTGGCCCCTATGTATGCTTTTGGTTGATGATTATGAGTGGGATTAGTACTTTTTTTGTCCTAACTCCTTATTGCCAAGTACATTTGTGGAACTTTTCTATAACAAAAGCTTTTATCTCTTCGATGTTTATGAGACACACGTTCAAGCAAATACCCCATTTACTAAATTATTTGTTATTTTGCTCCATTTAATTTTTTTAATGCTAAATAATATATACATATATTGATTACTTAGTTTATTTAATAAATATTTTAGGCTTTTTTATTTGAGGATGATATTTTTTTATTTTTTCTACCTAATTAATTCTGTTATGTATTTCTATTATTAATTTTCTGGATAGAACAAATTCTATTTTAGTTCGGAAAAATGATTTAAAAATATATGAATCTTAATTTTATATACTGACTACTTATATAATTTTTATATTTTATATAGAATTAGATGTTTGTAATGTGATTATTCTTAACTCGATTATAAATTTAAATGATATAGCGATAATGCATAAAATTTGTGAGTTGCTTTCTAGCTACAACAAAGGCATGATAAATAATAAAGAAACATAAAAAATAATAATAATAAAGAGAAATGGTTTTTGGTTTTTAATCAACAAATTAATTTAACAATAATTTTATAATTATCATCAACAAATATTGATTTTGAAAATAGCAAAATTATATAATTATATATATAGATATATGAGAATTTCAAATTTCAATTAAAATTGTTTTGAAAACATTTCTAATTGAGATTAAATATTTAAAAAGACTTATCAATTAGTCAACTAAACCTTAAAGCTAAAGGTCTTAAAATACCGTTTTAAAATGATTGAATTAAAATTATTTAATATTTTTTTATGAATCAAGGATGACATTGTAATAAACCTGGTTTCTATGTTTTTTAACAAAGCCTGAGTGGTGCTCTCGAGATTCAGATATCTCTTCGCTAAATGGATGTGTTTTATAATTATTTTTCATATAAAGCGGTCATATGTCTAATGCATAGTTTCTAATGTATAGTTCCGAATCCAACAACACCCTAAATGTTAAAAATTCTATTGATTTTAGAGACTGTTCAGGATGGAGTGGTAAGAGAAATATGTTCTATGGATCATCACCCCAGCATTACAATATGGGAGAAGATTGTAATTGTAATAGTTCATTGTAACATCAAGGAGTGGTAAGAGAAATATGCTTTATGGATCATCACCTATTACAATATGGGAGAAGATTGTAATGGTAATTGTAACATCAAGGAGTGGTAAGAGAAATATGCTCTATGGATCATCACCTAAGCATTACAATATGGGAGAAGATTGTGATTGTAATTGTAATAGTTCATTGTAATATCAAGCACATGGAAATGGACAGATAAACTTATCTTTCAATTTTTTTTTTCAATTTTTTTTTTTTATTTTTAAAATTAAAATAACAAGATTTAATTTTTATGAAACTTTTTATATAGTAGTTAGAGAGATTTATAGATCAGAAATTTGTATATTGAAAAAAGTTTTCTCATATATATATATATATATATATATAATTCATATATTAAGTTATTTTATATTTATTAATAATAATTAAAATTATAGTTTAATTAATTTTTTTTTTGGCAATGCTAGATATCATCATGTGAATGTTTTGATACATTTCATAAATTAATGCTTATCAAATTTTACCAATCTCTAATTGATAATTAAATTAATTTTTTATACATTTAATTAAAAAATATCAGCGTCAATGTAGTTAAAATATATTTTAATTTGGTTTACTGTAATTCTTTTACATTTTAGCCTTTCATATATTAACTTTGCTTCATTTTTCCATGAAATTTTTCTTAAATATAACCAAACATATTTTAATTATGGAAAAATCCAAATCTCACCAAAAATTATATTAAAAAAAACCAAAAATATTAAATAATCAAACTACTTTTAATTCAATTTATTAAAAAAAATGTATAACTCATTCTATATTAAATACAGATATACACTACTTATTTTAATAAAAAAATCCAAACAGTAAAATATTTATTTATTTTCCAGACATAATAAAATAAAATAAAATTTAACTTTAAATAATTTTTTAAATAACTTTTAAACATAATTTAATGGTTTTAAAAAATAGAGTTTTGAAATTGATGCTTTAATTGTCGAATATATGACCTTAAAACGAACCAAACAAAATTGAATATGCAAAATAATAGTCAACATGTAAACAACCCACTTTTGTAATATAAAAGGATATTGCAAAATTGAAACGGTGAAATAATAAAGTAATGACGAATGAACAATGTGGGTTATATATAGTTGTTATATAAGTATTGGTTTTTATACCACTACAACTCTTTTTGATTGTGTGCAAATACTATGTATCATTTATATATCATTATCATTTGTATTGTTTAAAATATTTTCTAATTATCAAAATTATATTCAATTCATATCATATTTGTTATTATTATTATTAAAAAATATATATAAATTAAATAATGTTATATTTATTTATTTAAAATAAAATTATAGGTAATTTTGAAATATTTTCCTAAATTTTGTAGATAGTAAATTGGGTAAATCATTAGTTTGATTAAGGAGCCTCGTCTCAAGGGAATTGAAGAGAGTTTTGAGCTAATTTTTGGGTCTTAAAATTTTGGGAATGTGATACTGCCAAGGTAAGAAAGTCAGTCTCCCTCTCAACAAGGAAAGAGAGATGTTATTGGTAATAAACTCACCCTAAGTATAGACTCACATAAGAGTGCAACAAAGTTACTCTATTCTAGTGGCTCTAGACCACTTGACTAACTCTTGGGACTTAATATTTTGGGAAATGGGTAAGAAATTCAACCTCCCGATGAAAGAGAGGTGTTATTGGTAATAGGCTCACCCTCACTATAGACTCACTTAAGAGTGCAACAAAGTTACTCTATTCTAGTGGCTCTAGACCACTTGAGTTAACCCTTGGTACTTAAATTTTGGGAATTTGGTAAGAAAGTCAGCCTCCCTCTCAACCTGAAGGAAAGGGAGGTGTTATCCGTAACATATGTTATTAGTAATAGGCTCACCCTCAGGAGTTCAACAAAGTTACTCTATTCTAGTGGCTATAGACCACTTGAGCTAAGAGTTAGGGCTTAAAATTTTGGGCATTGTGTACTTCCTAGGGAAGAAAGTCACTAGGCTCACTCTATTCCAAAATGTCAGCATATCAACTTAATAGAGATGATAACAACTATTACAACCAACAACCCAAACTAAACTCAATTGACAATGCTACATCACCACTGAAACTAAGCTCAATTTACGATACTACATTTATTTATTAAAATAAAAATTTATTAATTAACAATAATAATTATATTTTATCTTATAACATTATAAAAAATATAATTCTAAACCATTTATATTTCAATATACTTTATATTTCAATACACGGTTAATATCTCAATCTTCTCATTTAACCTTTACAATTTTGTAGTCATCCACTATTTCTACCTCAAAACATTTCACCTATAATATTCACTATGTCAAGGTTTGCTTAACATTAATTTCAATATGCAGTTGTGAATACTAAATCTCCAGGGACTGCTACTGCTGCACCTGTAATTTTCACCATTACCTAAAGCTGTGAAGGTTTGATTTTGAAGTGGCATGCTTCTTATCATAGAGGTTAACAAGATCTGACACAATTGATGCTGTGACAATATTGCAGGAATATGTTGTTACTCTAGTTTGTGCAAACATGCGGCCTGAAGAAATAGGGAAAGACTTAGAATTTTTTCTCGGCCAGGGCAGTGCCCAAATTATGGCTTGGTACTTAATTACTCGCACTTATTATCTAAGAGTAAAAGAAGCATCCCAATCTTGTGCTGGTGACATTAAATAAGCATCCCATTCTTGTACTGGTGACATTAAATATTTATAATGTGCAGGCTATGGTACGATCACATTGCCTCCCACATTGACTTTTACTCTACCGATACAATGTCGGGGGCAACACAATATGAAGCACAGTCATCTAATACTACGTCCAGGGCAACACAATATGAAGCACAATCATCTAATACTACGTCCAAGTCAACACAGTATGAAGCGCAGCCATCTAATACTACTCCCACTACAACTTCCAGGTCAACACAGTATAGAGTATCTACTAGTCCCACTACAACGGCCAGGTCTACATCCAGTACAACGTCCAGTTCAAGCCTAGTACGTCCCACTGGAATTTTAGACATTCCAGACGAAGATTGGGACATAATATGGGAGAACTGAAGGATAGTGTCTAGGTCAACACAATATAAATGAATGATATTTTAATGTTCACGACATTAAATGTGGTTTATAGGATTATTTGTTTTCAAGTTTTTTGTTTCTTGTAATTTTTTTTTTTTATTCAAATTGATGATGTGTTGATCTAATTTTCTAATAATGTTTTTATTGAAAAGACAATGTCAAGAAATTGATGTTAATATATTGCCATAACTATTTCGATATCTCTAAAAGCATCACATTCCAAAATGAAATGTTTTTCGATTCCACTACATGAAAAATGTAAAATATACATACCCATTCTTCCCAAACTTTTCTAGGTCTCTTCCACCATCAATTTCACATCAAAATTGATGTGAATTACTTCTCAACTGAACTATATTTTATTTTGCAATTTTTGCTTTTTACAAAATGCTAATTATATATATTCATATAACCATATAAACCTCCATTAAGACTCCCAGGCTCCGGGTATGAATCACAGCCATCTAACACTGCTCCAAGTACAATGTCCAAGTCAGCACAATATGAAGCACAACCACTGAATACTTGGGATGGGAGACCCAAACAGCCGTCACCTCCGCCGCCGCAACAAGAGGCGGCCATTCCTGGCGGTTATGATGATTAGCTTCACATGCCTCCGCTCTCACTAGAACATTGGGTAACTGCCAACTCAGCATCTGCCTCAGCAACCTCTCTAGCTATTGGTGTCGCGTCTGCCACTTCAGCAATAATTTCCACTAACCCAAATTGGAATAAGAAACTGATGTGGGAATCGACGAGTTAGGATGTCTAGTCATGTTTGTAAGAACTTGAAGTGTATGCAGACAATGAAACGAAGGTTTTTATAAAGGAGTTTTATTTATTTATTTTTTAAATATGGTACGAAACCTGCAGCTGACTTATTTATTTTTTTAGATGTGGTTTGAAATGCCAAAATTCACGTGCCAGCAAAATTTGTGGAGTAAAATTGTCAATAAAACATTTAAAGTGTTAAATGAAAAAGAATCTCATATATATAAAATTAAAAATGAGAAAGGTAATTTTTTTGAAATAATATTTGATTAAATTATTATTAAATTTATAAAAATAATAAAAATATTTAAATAATTTAGGGAAGAAATTGAATTTATTTTTTAAAATATAACCATTTACTATATTATAGATGATTGAAATTTGAAATTAAAAAAATCATCATTAATTTATAAAATCAAAGCATATTGGAATAATATTGTGACATATTACATTTACAAGAATATATAGATATGAAGAGGAAAGCTTCATATCTATTTCTTCTCTCTATTCCTTAAGAATGGAGTGTATTTCTTATTTAACATATTCTATTGTTATTTTGAGATCATTTTAATCAATGTCAATGTTACGTTGGCGATTTATTTCATTTTGATCAACTCCATTATTCATCTAAAAAATTCATTTATTTGGTTTGATTAGGATGCATTTTGCCTAAAAGAATGAGCTAGAGCACAGGGACAAGTGGCTAGTAAATATTGTGTAATAAGACATATCTTACATATGAATGTCACCATCTCATAATCCAAAGCCTCTAGGTATTTTTTTTTAGTTAAAGAATCAATTTGTTTATAAAGCCCTTACTAAAATCTATATCAACACAGATATTGTGTGCATATGCATATAAACCCACTACCATTTTTTCAAAATTTGATTTTATGTAAGTGTCAAAGTATTCCCAATTTTATAAAAAATTGGGAATATACTAAAAATATAATAACAAATTGGAAAGATGAACTCAAAGTACCATTCTAACAATAAACATGTATTATTAAGATTAAAATATTCAAATCATGGAGCTATAAAATATCATTCTAACAATAAACATAAGATTAAAATCTTTGAATCATGGAATTATAAAAAGTCTTAGTATTTTCTCCAAAACCATAAATCTTCCTAAAATATTAATTGATATTTTCTATGATCATAAAATTGGCCAATAAACAAACTTTTGAAACACAAAGAGATGTCATTGCTTTCTCCAAGTTGTGTGAATACATTGAAATAATGTCCATGTAGTAGGGCAACATTTTATAAATCTGCAAATCATTACAATTTTTTATAAAGTGAATGTAGATGAATTAGTTGATGAGGTATTTGTCACTCTAGGTACCTCATCAACATGCTCCAATAGGAACCAAAAGGAGTGGAAAACTTTCAAGCATGTGAAATTGAAATTTTTTTTATTTAGAAATTTGTAGGCACTCTGAAACCAACCATTCTTCTCATCAAAAATACCAAAAAAGTTAGAACTTTACCAATATCAAAAATAAACAAAAAAGAATTTGATTTTCAAAATGTTTTGCTTCTTAAAGCAATATAAATCCCTCTTTAAAACCAGTAACAAATCTGCAGAATTTACCCAAAACATAAAGTGGTCGCCAAGAAAGACCTAATTATACTTAAAATGTTCCCCATAAAGACCTAACCATATTGTGAAAGGCTGCTGGGGAATTAGAAATTATATGGTAAAAATTACAACTAATCTTATAATAAAAAACATATCACAAACACTTTTCAAATAGATAATTTTTTAGAATTTTAATAAGTTAAATAAGTTAACAATAAATTTCTTGTTAAATTTTAATTTGACTGCAGATTTCAAAATATTTTGGAAAACTAAAATCAAATATTTTAGATTTCCAAAATATTTTAATAATAAAAACCCTTAATCAAATTTAGTTAAAGTTTTTCTATTTTAAAACATGAAATAAAATTAAGCATTACCAGTTTCCACAAACAATGCAACACAAAGCCTGAATACATAAACCATTTCGAAGTACCGAGACTCGAACCTGTAGCTGAAAATAGACCAACATATATGACCTGTAGACAGAATGGAACCCAATATTTCTTCAAACAATTCGACATCCATTTGTAAGTACATGCATTATACAACCAGATGGCATCCAACCTTGAATGGTAAATCACTAAATCACTACCAAGCTCCCAGAGCTCCAGAACTCCTGTTTTTCAGTATAAAAATTCCTTCTCTTTCTCCGTTCAAGTTTAACTTCAGTATTTTTTTTGCCACAGAAGCATAACCATGTTTTCAAGTTGGTTATAGCCTTTGAATTGCATATTAAGGGCAGGTGTGTTTTGAATTTTTTATTTTGATAAAATACAAAATTTAAAAATGCATTAGAATGTCAGGGTAAAGAATTAATTATAAGTTAGGTATTATAAATTGAGTTATTTTTTATGATGTTTATGTTTTCTTATTATACATTATCTTTTATCAAAGTTTATATATATCTTTTATCAAAGTTTATATTTGATTGGTCAAGGTATATATATAGGGTTTGTAAATATTAATAGATATATATCTATCTATATATATAATTAATTGTTAAGTATTAATTTATAATATAAGAATCATTAACTTATAATACACAATTTATATTATAATACTTAATTTATATTATAATATATTTTATTTTTTATTTTGTAAGTTTAGTGAGATTACATCTTCATTGTGTCTAATATATCACATCGAACATGACAAGAAATTGAGCTGGTATTATATCAAAATTTTAAAAAATCATAAAAATTATAATTTTATTTTAAATTACTATTACTCATAAAAACAATATATGAATTAAATATTCATATATTTAGAAAAACATATAAATAATAATAAGAAATAAGAATTTAGTGTTATAAATAAAAATAAATGTAAATAGAATTAACATAATGCATAAGAATTTAGTGCTAAATAAAAATAAATGTAAATAGAATCTAACATGATGCATTAGACATTTTTTAATTAAATTGAAAAGAAAAAAATAACTACTTTTGAGATTAATCTCAACCCTCTATATGTGACTACTATTAAAAATATTTTGTGGAGGTTAAATCCCTACCATCCATTTAATTGATAATTAAATCAAAATTTTGTAAACCCTAATCCAAAATAAACCCTACAAATATTTAGAAACACACTATAGATAAAGAGATTTTAATAATTAATTTAATATGAAGATATGTATTTTTTGTGATATAAATAAGAGAATCTCAAACATTAATTTAATATCTAACTTAACATTAACTTTAAAATTAAATTTTAAATATATTGCTCTAGAAGTGAGTGTCAGGGAGATATTGTAGTGTTCATAAATGAACATAAACATTTAAACGTTGTCTCAATATGGTAGTGGCCTTGTAGTGTTGAAAAATGATAATAATAAAACATAAGGTCAACTCAATTTAAAAATGTAATAAAAATAATTAAAAATTAATAATAAATGGATTTGATTCAATTTGTTATATTGAATTTTTTTATTAATAAAATTATTGTAACATACCCATTGCAAAGCGTGGCCCAAATCAAAGGTAGAAAAAAAGTAGTTACTAAGCTAACCCAATCTCTATGATCCACTTATGGAAATGGAGTCCAAATTTTGACTTTCTTCTACTCTAGAAAAACTCAAGTGGATAATGTCATTGCGTTGGTCTCCTCGAAGAGATGTTTCTGTTGATATAAATTTTACTTCGATTTGACCCCAATCCAAAGCTATGGTCATCCAAATATTAACAATTTAATTAGTTCCACCTCACCAACTTGCCACATGCGCCCTCATGGTGTCCACACGATAATTCAATGAACCGCTCTCTCCCACATGGTTGTATTACCATGGGTGTTGACCCACTCAAACTAGTCACACGATAACATTTCGAGGGTTTGCATGGCCCAACATTAGCGCATGAGCAATACATGAAGGGTAATTGGGTGTGGGCCCCTCAAAAGTCACATCACCCCATAGATAACCATCTCAGAAAGGATCCTTGTTGCCCCTCCCAATTTCTTCTTGGGACAACCCTTCCGAGATTATGTGGAGCCCTGACGATCCCTCCTTCATTATTTCCTCACATTACTTACAGCAATAGCGCACACTCAGGCTCACTCCTGCCACGAAATCTCGGAGATAACCTTCGGGAAGGTTTCCCTTATCTTCCCAAGTCATCTCGCAAGTTTCCACCAAGCCGTCTCGAAAGTAATATCTTAGAGGTTTCCACCAAGCCATCTCAGAGGTTTTCACCAAGCCATCTCCGAAGTAATATATAGGAGGTTAAGCTTGGGGCTTCTCTTCAAAATTTTTAAAGTGCCAACCTCAAGGAAAAGGTCTTAGGGTCATCTGACAGCCATAAGCGCTTTTCCATCAAGATTTATCCCACTCTTCCTAAGGTCATAATGCCCGATTACATGGTTTGTGAGGTTCAAACCTTGTGGATCCTCCGACCTCAATCTTCAACCATGGTATGAGTGGAGTGTGAATGCTTTGGAGCTATCTGCCAGCCCATGGGCTCGATTATATCGGTTCCATGGTATATAAAGACATTGGGGTTTAACACCTGGGCCTTAAGAGTACTGACGCTAGACTCTCGCTCGCTCTATATGCATAAGCTTGCACCTAGTGGTTCTTTAAAAGGATTCTTACTTTATCACATATTATATACATATATAACTATTGCTATCCCTTTAGGGTTTGTAAAAATTTGGTTTAATCAATCATATATATATATGAATGTCATTCTCTTAAAACTGTAACTTATTAGCCAAGACCCACTAGTCTCTTCATTTCATTTAGGTAGTCAATTAATCCGGAGAGGTAATCCACCTCTTCCCACAAAGATCATATAGGTTAGTCCCCATACTTAGGATAAATATAGCAATAAACCATTTATGAAGGAGGACATTCAAGAGTATTTCAACAAAGGAATTACACATTCCTTATTTATGTAAGAGACAAAACTCCTCAAAAATTAGCATAGTAGTGATTTGACAAAACAATCATAGATGTAATACATAACAGTCATAGATGTAATATTAATAAGCACAAAACATAAGCACACTTATCTTATAAGAGATCTGGAAACTTAGAGTGGGACTATAACTCTCCACCCAACCATAGATAAGCTACAACCATAATTACTTGTAGTTCTCACCCCAACCCATATTCCAATGCTTGAGGTGGAGTGTTTATGAGGAGAAACACCAACCAATATAGACAGTTGAAACAAGATGTCAAAAGGCCACTCTACCTTCATCCACTAGCTACACCAGCTTCCACTCGGTCTTTTTAGGCATAAAAAACATTCATGTTGAGATATAATAGTACAAATAATCTCAGTGTGTCTTCAGGAGAAGATAGTCCACATTAAGGAAGGTTCATCAAAGGATAATCTATTGATCGGAAAAGAGGTCACCTCTCTAGGTAGGTCATCAGTGGGTCAAGCACCAAAGCTTCAGCCCCAAGGCAACTCTTGGTGGTTCATTAATCCTCACAAGTACCTAAGCGTCTCTTCCCAATCTAGTAGTTTCATCAATCCACAAGTTTCTAGTGGGTTCTTTATCTTTATAAAAACATATGTTCTCTAAAATGTCTTCACCCAGCAAGCCCCTCTCTAAGGGTTCCTCAACTGGTTACCCTTTTTATATCTCAATCCTTCTGGTCTTGATCAATGTTCCCTCTATTTGTTCACCTTCTCCCATGGAGGAATCTTTCTTTTAGTGTTCACCAATGTTATGTTTCACCCCACGTGCATGAGAGAAAACGAGTCTCTGTTCTTCACCAATTTCTCCCAATGCACATGCATGAATGCATCAGAGTGTGTTTTCCCCCCATTTTTTTCTAGCATATGCATATATTCCGTTCTTTCCTACCCGTAGACTTCATTTCATGCCTCCTAACAAAAAAATCGTTTGTCTTTTCCCAAGGCTCCATGCAGTTAACTCTTGGACAACATAGCCCATGTTTTTCTTAAATTTTTTTGTTCTCTTTTTGCTTGTTGTTGGAGCTAGAACACACCTGGAACTATCCTCTTCCTTTCAGTTACATTTGTCATTTAGTCATCTCTTTCAAAAAACCAGGACTAATATTTAAAACAACCCATTCCTCAGGAAATCTCCCTTCTCAAGAAAGCTAAAATTTGTGTCCCTTCTCTTAGCCTGTAATTAACTACAATTTATTTACAATGCAAAATTATTAATCAAGGGATGCCATAGTCTCCTCCCCCTTGGGGAGAATACCGTCCTTGTGCTGAAATAATAGCAGAGATTGAAGAAAGAATAGCAAGAAAATGGGAGAATACCAAGAAATATAAAACTGAATTTGTATCTGCTTTATTCAAGAATGAATTTTCCTCTACATGAGCATTCGATATATTCATGTGAATAACTACTGTTACATACATAACTAAATTAATCGTTACAAAACTGTTTAACTACATTTACCCAAATTCGTTGTCAAACTAACAAACTCCACCTTGACAACAATTTTCCCATTCATCATCTCTCCTGCAAGCCAAGAGAAGCTAAACACCACCGCAACTTCTCTACTGTAACTGGCTTTGTGAATATGTTTGCACAATTTTCTCGTGTATGGACCTTTTTAAGAGCTACTTTTTCCACCATCGATCACATGTCTCAGAAAATGATATCTCACATCAATGTGCTTGGTTCTGCTGTGATAGGCAGGGTTTGTGGCCAAGTGAATAGCACTTTGACTGTCACAAAGTACACTCAGTTTCTCCTGCGTTCTTCCAATTTCATCGAGCAAACCCTTTAACCAGATTGCTTCTTTACTGGCATCTGAAGCAGCTATATATTCAGCTTCGGTAGTGGACAATGCAACCGTGTCTTGAAGCTTTGACATCCAACTAATTGCTCCACCTGCAAGAGTAAAGACGTAACCTGTAGTAGATCTTCTTTTGTCCAAATCACCTGCATAGTCAGCATCTACATATCCGCAGACTGATCCTTCACTACCATTAAAGACAATGCAATGATCTCTTGTGCCTCTTAGATATCGAAGCACCCATTTCACTGCTAGCCAATGTTCTTTACCTGGATTTTCCATGAACCTGTTGACAACTCCAACTGCATGTGAAATGTCAGGTCTTGTAGATACCATCGCATACATTAAGTTGCCTACCGCATTTGCATATGGTACATGAGACATATATTGCTTTTCTTCATCAGCTCTAGGACTCAAAACCGAAGAAAGCTTAAAATGGGAAGCTAGGGGAACATTAACAGGTTTCACATTATTCATAGAGAACTTTTCAAGTACCTTCTCCACATACTTCTGCTGTGATAACCAAAGCTTACCATTTTTCCTGTCTCTGTGTATCTCCATGCCCAAGATATGTTTTGCTGCTCCAAGATCCTTCATATCAAACGCCCTAGAGTGTTGAGCCTTTAACTTGTTGATCTCTTCCATGCTTTTGCTTGCAATAAGCATATCGTCAATATACAAAGCTAAGATAATGAATATGCCATTGAAACTTTTGAAGTACACACAATGATCATACTCACTTCTTATAAAGTTCTGGCTCACCATGAAGGAATCAAACTTCTTATACCATTGTCTGGGAGACTGCCTCAAACCATACAATGATTTCCTGAGCTTGCAAACTAATCTTCTGCTGCGACCTCGTACAAAACCTTCTGGTTGTTCCATATATATCTCTTCATTCAAATCACCATGTAGAAAAGTTGTTTTAACATCTAACTGTTCTAACTCAAGATTAAGCAACGCAGTTAGTGCCAACACAGTACGTATAGAAACAAGTTTTACAACTGAGGAAAAAATCTCATGAAAGTCTATACCTTCAACCTGAGAATACCCTTTTGCTACCAGTATCGCCTTATATCTTTCGATACTACCATCAACTTTCCGTTTCAGCTTGAAGATCCATTTACATCCAACAACACTTCTCCCTTCAGGAAGCTCCACCAAATCCCAGGTATTTTTCTTGGCTAAGGAGTCCATTTCTTCTTCCATGGCCTTTTTCCATTTCTCGCTATCTGTATCATCTATTGCTTCCTGATAACAAGACGGTTCCCCATCTTCAGTAACCAAAGAAAAAGATGAAGCAGAATCTTCATACCTTTTGGGAGTTTTCCTTTCCCTTGTAGACCTTCTCAGAGCGACTGGTTGTTGAACTGGTTCAGAAACTTGCACTGGTTCAGAAGCTTCAACGGCTTTCTTTGTGTCTTCAACACCTTTGTCTCCAGAAGTCTCTCCTTCCTTTCGACTGTCACCGAAAAATCTAGCCTCCAACTGAACTCGTTGACACGACGATACCTGTTCCTGTTCAACTCTTTCAACATTTGATTTTAACAAAGAGGATTCATCAAATGTTACATCTCTACTAATGACTATCTTCCGTAATGTAGGATCCCACAACCTATATCCTTTCACTGCATAGTCATACCCAACAAAGACATAACATTTTGACTTTGGATCTAATTTTGAACGCTGATTTTTCGGAATAAGAGAATAAGCATCACAGCCAAATATCCTCAAATGAGAATAGTCACAAGACTGACCTGTCCAAACTTCTTCAGGAATTTTACAATCAATCGCTACTGAAGGTGATCTGTTAACTAAATAACAAGCAGTAGATACTGCTTCTGCCCACAACTCCTTTTGCAAGTTAACATTGCTGATCATGCTTCTGGCTCTTTCCATAAGAGTCCGATTCATACGCTCAGCAACACCATTTTGCTGAGGAGTATAAACAGCAGTTTTGTGTCTAACAATGCCCTCATCCTTACAATATTGTTCAAACTCAACAGAAGTGAACTCACCACTATTGTCAGTTCTTAGACATTTAATAGATTTGCCTGTTCTTTTCTCTACCATTACTTTAAATTGTTTAAAGACATTGAATACATTAGCTTTCCTTTTTAGCATATAGACCCAAACTCTATGAGAGTAATCATCAATGAACATTAAAAAATACAATGCACCTCCATATGACATAACAGGGGAAGGCCCCCACAGATCAGAATGAATGTAGTCTAAAACATCTTTACTATTATGATTGCCAACTTTAAATCTCTGTTTACACTGTTTTCCATACACACAATGTTTACAGAAATCTAAATTCAAGGATTTCAGACCGGGAAGAGATTTACGTTTCATCAGTATGTGAAGACCTTTCTCGCTCATATGACCCAAACGCTGATGCCACAGATGAGTACCTGCTTCTTCCTTTTCTGACGCAACCGCTGCTTCACCGACCTGAGTACTTCCTTTTAACCTATAAAGATTTCCGACCTTTTCTGCCTTCATAACCATAAGAGCACCTTTGAAGACCTTCAAGACGCCATCCTGACCTGTAAACTTATAACCATCTGAATCCAACACTCCCAAAGAGATTAAATTTTTCTTCAAATCAGGTACATGTCTAACACTAGTTAATGTCCTAACTGTGTTATCATACATCTTAATCCTGATATCTCCCATCCCAACAGTCTGACATGACATATTGTTACCCATAAACATAGAACTACCGTTTACATTTTCATACGAAGTAAACCAGTTTCTATTACCAGTTTCTATGTGGGCACATATGATGCGAAGCACCAGAGTCTAACAGCCAGCTATCAAAACTCTGAGAGACATTACATTCAGGTGAAGTTTCATCTATCATACACAAATCTTCAGCAGATAAAACTTCGTCTACCATACCTAAATCAGCCTGATTCGCTTCGTTCTTCAGGTTTTCAGATTCCTTCCGTTTCCAACAGTCCTTCTTCAAGTGTCCAACCTTACTGCAGTTCCAACATTTTGCCTTACACTTCTTGCCCTTCGATTTCGACCTGGAAGACTCCCTTGGTTTGTCTCCTCTTTCCTTTGAGCATCCTCTAGCGACCATGGCTTCTGACGCAGTTGTATCAGTGTTGGATTTCCTTCGTACTTCTTCAGACAGAAGAGCTCCCACGACTAATTCAAACTTCAAAGAATCAGCAGAGCTGAAGCTGATTGAGGTTACGAAGTGATCCCATGATTCAGGCAGAGAACACAGCAAGGTTATGGCTTTATCTTCTTCATGTATTTTGACTTCCATATCTGTTAATTGACAAATTAGTGTATTAAAAACATTCAAATGTTCTGCAACGCTTGAACCTTCTTTCATTCGAAGACTGTATAATTGTCGTTTCAGATAAATTCTGTTGGTTAATGATTTTGTCATATAAAGGTTTTCAAGTTTTTCCCACAAACCTGACGCCGTAGTCTCTTCAATGATGTTGAAGAGAACTTCATCCGCTAGACATAACCCGATGGTACTGAGAGCTCGGGCATCCAAGTCCTCCCAGTCTGAAGTAGTCATGGTTGTAGGTTTCTTAGTAACCCCATCCAATGCCTTGTGCAACCCTTGTTGCACAAGCAGATCCTTAACCTTCAGTTTCCAAAGAGCAAAATTGCTCTTTCCGGTGAATTTCTCCACCTCGAATCTTGCATTCGACATCTTGGCCATTTTTCCTCCTTCCTAGGGTTTCAGTCTTTCTGAAAAAAAACAAATAACCTCCCCAATTCAAACAGAAAGACAAGTTTCAAATCCTTTGTTTCTTGCAAACCCTTTTGTTTTTCTATTTTCAAAACATTCTTGCAAATCTCTTGCAAACTTTTCCTTCTACAATATTTGTAAAAAACAACATCCTTTTCAATCTCTGCTGTCTTTAAAAAAATTTCTGAACAACCAAACAACCTTTTCAAACTCTGATGTCTTAAAAAAAAATTCTGAACAACCTTTTCAATCTGCTGCTGTCTTTAAAAAAAAAATTCTGCAAACCCTTCCTTTTTTTTCAATATTTTTATAAAAACCACAACTTTTCAATCTTCAGCCTTTGTTTTTTTTTTTTTAAATTCTGCTAGAAAAAAAAAAGTCTGGAAACTCCGATCAATACCCGGATTTCACGCTCTGTCACAAATCCTCTACAACTTTATGCAGGCCAGCAGGCAGATAATGCAGGCTCTCCTTCTTTTAAAAAAACAATACGCAGCAGTCTGGCTCTTCTGGTTCTTCACGCAGGGACAGCACGTCTACAGGGTCTTTCAAAAAAACGCCTCACGCTACACAGCGCTACACAGCAATCTCCCTCACGCACAGCCTTTCACGCTTCAGTTTTAGTCACTGGAATGGTTCTTCAGCCTCACGTCTCCGTCACGCAGGGTTTTGGTCACTGGAACAGACGCTACACAACAATCTCCCTCACGCACAGCCTTTCCCGCTTCAGTTTTGGTCACTGGAACAGTTCTTCAGCCTCACGTCTCCTCCACGCAGGGTTTTGGTCACTGGAACGGTTCTTCAACAACGATTTCAAGGCTCTCACGCTGATACAGACGCTGATACAGCCACACGCCCAGGTGTTGGACTCACGGCTCTGATACCACTTGCTGAAATAATGGCAGAGATTGTAGGAAGAATAGCAAGAAAATGGGAGAAGACCAAGAAATATAAAACTGAATTTGTATCTGCTTTATTCAAGAATGAATTTTCCTCTACATGAGCATTCGATATATTCATGTGAATAACTACCGTTACATACATAACTAAATTACTCGTTACAAAACTGTTTAACTACATTTACCCAAATTCGTTGTCAAACTAACACCTTGGTGTTCAATAACCATATACACAAAACATGCTTTAGACCAAGCATTGT
Organism: Pinus tabuliformis; assembly: GCA_031772625.1. NCBI lineage: Eukaryota > Viridiplantae > Streptophyta > Pinopsida > Pinales > Pinaceae > Pinus > Pinus tabuliformis. Next base: position 1,279,256,970 of record CM062811.1, on the reverse strand, counting down.
TAATTATGGAGCTTTATACACACAACTCTATAAAACATTTACATTTTCTTCTACTCAACAAATAAGAAAGGGTATGAAAGGGTATGTTTACCACATCTGGTCAGTCATTTCCATGCCATTTCCCATGTGTCTTCCTCGTACCCAATGTGCCTCCACCACACTTTGACTTGCTCTATTATTCGATTTCGGAGCGTGATATCTCTACAATCTAGGATGAATACAGGTTTCAGTTGGAACTCTCCATTTGGTTCTACCTGTAACAAACACCAATCAATTACATGATTAGCATCCTACACATATCTTTCACACAATGAAACATGGAAAGCATCACACACTATAATTGATGGAGGCAAGGCCATTCTATAGGCCATTGGACCTATCCTTTTGAGAACTTCAAATGGCCCACAAAATCGTGGTGCCAACTTAGCACATGACCCAAATTCCAAGGAGCTCTTCTTCGGCCTGAATCACAAGAGAAAATGTTCCCCAACATGAAACTCCTTGCGAACTCTATGTTAGTTTGCATATATATTCTACCTGTCATGTGCCACTTTTAAATTTCTTTTGATGGTTTGAATTCCCTACTCCATGTCTTTCGACATATCACGCCCAATAAGGACCCCATTCACCAAATTGCTCCTGTTGATAGGAGTGTTACAACTCCTCCCATAAAGTGCTTCAAATGGGCTCATTCTTAGTGACTCATGATACCTATTGGTTTATGAAAATTCCACAAGTGGAATATACTCTTCCCACTTCTTAGGCTTGTCCATTACATACATTATTAGCAAGTCTTCAAGAATTATGTTTGTTCTCTCTATTTTCCCATCGATATGTGGATGATATGTTGTGCTAAAAGCCAACTCTATTCCCAAGCCTACAAACAACTCTTTCCAAAACCTTGAAGTAAATTTTGCATCTCTATTCGAGATGATATCCTTGGGAACTCCATGCAATATCACAATCTCCTTTATTAAAACTTGATCCACTACACTAGATTAATTCTTAGATTTAATAGCCACGATGTGAGCCACCTTGCTCAACTTGTCGACCACTACCATGATTGTATCATGTTGTTTTGAGTTCTTTGGTAGCCATGTAGTAATATTCATAGAAATCACCTTCCACTTCCATTCTGGAATGAGAATGGATTACAATAAACCAGATGGCCGCTTGCACTCAACTTTTACTTGTTGGCACTCTATGCATTTGGAGATAAAATTAACCACCCCTATTTTCAAATTTGGCCACCAATAAAAGTTCTTGATGGCTGTTAGAGTCTTTTGATATCCTGGATGGCCAGAAAATGGCTTCACATGAAACTCTCTTAATATGAGTCTCTTCAAGTCACTATTACTCGGGACATAATTTATCTTATCAACCCCTTTTCTGTAAGGCAATAATAATTACCTTCATTTCCATGAGTGCCTTGTTGTAGCTTCTCCTTTAATTGCTGGTACATTTTGTCTTGGTTCCCAACATTTTTAGTATTTTCTTCAAGATCAGTTCCATAGGAACTTATAGCTATTATACGATTTGTTTTCACTCTTCTATTTTGTGTGTAATCCACTCTATTCCCCTTTCCCTTGAGGTAATTGATCTCGAAATTAAACTCGCCAAGTGTAGCCAACCATCTAGCTTGTTGGGCATTTAATTTAGGCTAATCAAGAAAATATTTCAACCCTCCATACTCATTCATTAGAATAAATTTTCTTATGAGGAGGTAATGTCTCCACATTTTTAGGGCGTGTATGATGACGACTAATTCCAAATAATGTGTTACATAATTCTACTTGTGCTCATTTAACTTTCGTGATTCATAACAAACCACTTGGACTTCCCGCATCAAGACTCCACCAAGTCCCTCCTTGTAGACGTTCATGCATATAATGAAATCCTTTCCAGGATCTGCTATTCTTAACACGGGTTCATTGATTAACAACTATTTTAGCTAATCAAAACTCGTAGCACAATCAAATATCCATTTGAACCTCTTTCATTTCCTTTGTAGAGAAGTAATCTAGTGGCCAATCTTAAAGAAGTTCTTAATGAACCTCATGTAATAGCCTAATAGTCCCATGAAGAAGCTAAATTCAGCCACATTCTTAGGTGTTGGCCATTCCATGATGGCCTTAACCTTCTACAGATCAACTATTAATCCATACCTTGAGACAATGTGTCCAAAGTAATTAATTTGCAACTAAAATAAATTACATTTACTAAGATTTGCATAAAGCTTATGTTATCTTAACAATTGTATTACTGCAGCCAGATGTTCTTCATGCTCCTCCTTGGTCTTTGAACAGAAAAAAAATACCATCAATGAAAACTATGACAAACTTATCCAAATAGGGGCACAGCACATTGTTCATAAGGAACGTAAAAGTTGCAGGTGCATTAGTAAGCCTAAAGGGCACTGCCATGAATTCATAATTCCCAGACCTCGTTCTAAAGGATATTTTATGCTTATCATCATCCTTTATATACGCTTGGTGATAGCTTAATCTCAAATCAATTTTAAAGAAGACTATTTACCCTCTTAATTGATCGAATATATCATCAATTTGTGGCAATGGATACTTATTCTTGATTGTCACCTTGTTTAGTTATTGGTAATCAATGCACAACTTGAGTGTGCTATTCTTCTTCTTAACAAACAAAATTGGTGCTCCCCATAGGGACGTGCTTGTCCTTATGTAGCTCTCATACAACATCTCTTTGAGCTGTAACTTTAGCTCAACTAATTCTGGAGTGCTCATTCTATACGAAGCTTTAGATGTTGGAGTTTCTCCTAACACTAATTTGATGGAAAAGTATATTTCTGGATGTGGAAGAAAATTAGGAATTTCTTCAAGAAATACTTCTGAACACTGCTATAAAATAGTTTATTTCCTCAATGGATCACCATCATCATCCTCAACAATGTGATTGGCTTCAACGCATCTGGATATTTTTGCAACAAATAAAATGAATCATTTTCTGAAACTTCTCTTGGCTTGCATGGATGAAATTAAACTCATTGATGTGGGTTTTGACTTTTCGCACACTACTCTAGGTTATCCAACTTCATCCAAGCATTAATTGGTCTTCTCAAAACAATTTAACTTTGTTTGATGCACATAAGACCAATCCATGCCCAACAATACGTTATATGCTCCTAATGGAAGCACATAAGGTTTTCCACTATTGGAATCCCATTTAATTGAATTGGGAAAGCCTTCACCCAATACTCCACTCTTGTTTTCATCCTTGTGGCTAGTTGAAATAGCCAAGGCTCATCATGTGCTTCCTTATTTAGTGCACATGTCTCAACAACAATGAGATTGATGTAACTAAAATTTAAATCAGGGTCAATCAAAGCCAAAAGTGAAATGTTTTGGTCACATAGCATAGCTTCCATTTCTATACTTATTGCTTGATGATTAACTTAGTGATTATCAACAACTGCGTGAATTCTAGGTATACTTTGAGCTACGTCCTTGATTGTCTTTACCTCTTGTGCGTTATACAGTCTCAAGTCAACATGCTTGTGATGTGGGAAACATTTCCTTAGGTTGTTTTCTCCACAAGTCCAACACTTATATGGACCCTTCCCATAAATTTTGGCTTTATCTTGAGTAATTGACCTCCATTGGTAGTGTTGGAATTATGTTGGTTTTATTTTTTAACAGGGGTTGCACTTGCTCCCTTGGTTTCCTTTTTCCTTTTCCCATTAAACTTGGCATTTCCCTTGAATTTCCAATCTGATTTATATTTAGGTCTGTGCATAGACTGCTCATAGTAGTGCTTCAATTTCTATATTGCATCCTCTAGTGAATTGGGCTCATCAAACTCGATCCTATCCTTGAAAGGTTGTGGCAGTCTACTGAGACACCTCAGAATATTTTCTTTCTTTTCCTTAAGGTAGGGGACATACTTTAGCAATTCTAAGAATTTGGTGGTCTACTCATCATCTATCATTTGTTCCAATTTGAGCTCATAGAATTCCTTCACCTTGCTATCGAAGTATCTCTCAGATATATATTTTCTCATGAAATACCCCTCAAACTCCTCCCAGGACAATTATTCTTCCCTTATCCACTTTATATTTTTCAGATCTTCCCACCATATATCAACCTTGCCTCTTAGGCTAAAAGTAGCTACTTTTTCCTTCATGTTTTTTGCATAATCATGGATTTGAAAAAACTTCTTCATTCCTAGTGGTCAGGCTTCGAAATCCTTTGATTTCTTCATTTCACCATCAAAGGTAGGAGGCTTAGCCTTTTTAAACTCCTCGGGTATATACTCTCTTTCCCTTCTTCTCCCATGATGATGACAGTAATGACGATGTGGCCTCCTCTAAGTATCTCATATCATTTCTCATGGGTGCTTGATTTCCCTTTTGGGGTACTTTACAACGTGCCTCCTTTCAAGGTGTCTTCACTAGACAATCAGTGCCTATTTCTAAATATGCTCTCATTTCCCCCATTGGTTATTTTTTCGCACCCCGATGGGCTTCACATGTTTCTATGGTTGATCCCCCTCTCATGTTTCCTCTGCCTTTGCAAGTTTAATAAGGGGTACTTTACAACGTGCCTCCTTTCAAGTTGTCTTCACTAAACAATCAGTGCCTATTTCTAAATATGCTCTCATTTCCCCCATTGGTTATTTTTTCGCACCCCGATGGGCTTCACATGTTTCTATGGTTGATCCCCCTCTCATGTTGCCTCTGCCTTTGCAAGTTTAATAAGTTTTGTAGTATGACTGCATTGACTTCAACTTACTTTTATTGTGCTCTGGAAAGCCTCTCATTTTCAGCTTTACAGTTCCTTATTGCTACTCTAATTCTTCTCATCATGTCTATCCAATCATGAGAGTTTCCCCCTCCTTATTGTTTAACTGATATTTCCACTTCATGTCCATGTTGTGATTGGTTGGAGCTATACTGCACCATTTACTATTCTTTCCTTGGTCTGTTAGTTCTATACTATACCTCTTGTTTCTATTCAGATGCTCCTTAAACTTCACCTCCCTTAGCCTTAGTGTATTTTATGTGTTTTCATACACACACATAACTGTTAGATTTTACCAAAATTTAGCCACATAATAAACACTATCACATTGGCTTGCTGATGGAAATCTTCTATTGTAAAGATAGTTGCAACATCGCACCTCAATTAGTGCATTAGCATTAGTAAATCATATAAATCATCAATACTATGCCACATTTAAATATCAAAATAAACTATACCAACCAACATGCATAATAAAAACACAAACAACCAGATTCGTACCATATTTTTTAAGGCCTCACTAGATCTCACAACTAGTGTCAAACCCTCACTTGCTAGTTCTACAATGATGCCATTCCAGTCTAAGTGTTGAACCTAGAAACTCTGATACCACTATGTAACATAACCCCTGCTAACCTTGGCCTAAACTAAGGGTAGAAGGAGGTAGTTACTAGGTTAACCCAATCTCCATGGTCAAGTTATGGAAATGGAATCCAAATATTCACTTTCTTATAATCTTAAGAAAACCCAAATAGATGGTACCATTGCATCTTGTCGAGACAATTCTGATGATATAAATTTTACTCTAATCTAACTCCCGGATCCAAAGATATGGTCATCCAAAGGTTATCCATTTAATCAGTGCCACCTCACTAACCTAACACATGATGCCCATGTAATAATCTTAGTCAACGTCTCTTTGCCACATGGAAATATTACCATAGCATTTGACTCGCTCATACTAGTCACATAATAACCTGTTGAGGGTTTACATGGCCCAAAATTAGTGAATGAGCATGACATGAAGTGTAAGTGGGTGTGGGCCCCTCGAAGGCCACATCACCTTGGAGATAACCATCTCGGAAAGGATCCTTTCCACCTCTCACAATTTTTTCTAGGGATGACCCTTTCGAGATTACATGAGCCCTAGTAGTCCCTCCTCCATTGTGTCCTCACATTACTTGCAACAATAATGATCTGAATGGAAAGTGGCATCCACTCATGGTATTCATCCACCCATGGTATTTATCCACCCATGTTATTGTAAGTGGAATCTATCCATGGTATTCATTCACCCATGGTACTTATCAACTCATGGTATTCATCTACACATGGAATTTACCCATGGTATTGTAAGTGGCATCCACCCATGGTATGTATCCACAAATGGTAATTACCCATGGTATTGTAAGTGAAATATACACATGTTATTCATTCACCCATGGAATTTACCTGTGGTATTGTAACTACAAATGGCTATGAGTAACAAGTCACATTTTGTAAAAGGACAAATTGTCCACCACAATGTATTTTTTATAGTTATTCTCTCTTTTAATTAAAAAAAACATTTCTTTGTGGTTTTTTTACTGTGTGTTCTCCCCTTTTCTTCTTGCATTTCAATTTTTTAGATCTTGGGTGTCTTCCCCCAAGATCTGGATCAATGGTATCAAATTCGGGTTATGAATCCATGGGAATGAGGGTTTGAAGGATATTTAAATTTCAAATTTTTGTAGCAATATTTAGAAAATTTCATGCAAGTGATATTTTTTTCTATTAGCTCAAATGGGTTTTTTACGAAATTTGATTTTGTATCCCAGTTTGAGAGATATGAGAATTGAAGTTACACATGTCTATAACGTTGCACGAATGCACGTGCCATGAATTTATGGAATAGTTTTCTCACTCCAAAGGTCATAAAATTTAATTTTTTTATATCACTAGAAATATCTCCTCAACACCTCAAATGGGTCTTTGATGAAATTTGATTTCATCACTTGTAGTAGAACTTATCAGCAAAGTTGCAACAAGAGGTCTATAATGTGAAATAGCCTTTACAACATCTCATTGGATAGGAGAATATACCAGACAAGCCACCATGCTTTTACCATGCAGATTGACAAGAATCATGGTTATGGGTCACCCACAAACCCAAGGTTATGGGTCAACCACACAAAACCCTTGTCAACGAATTCCATTTGCTAGGCCGCACACTACTAGTATCACAATTGGTCACAAGAATTATAGGGTATCTCTGTACTCATATATTTGTTTTTCATGGTTATGGGTCATCCAAAAACCTACGCTTCATCGAAGTCCATTTTCTAGGTCACACATGGTCAGTATCACAGTTGGTCACAAGCATTACAAGGTATCTCTATCATCGAATTTTCATTCATCACGGTTACAGGTTAGCCACACAAACCCCTTCTCTTCAGTGGCTCTTCATATTCAACAAAGGCTTCTTAGGAGGGAACTTCCCGCAATGGGTACCATTGCTTCTTAAGGGGGGAGGAATGATATGAATGGAAAGTGGCATCCACCCATGGTATTCATTCACCCATTGTATTTATCCACCCATGATATTGTAAGTGGCATATATCCATATTATTCATTCACCCATGGTATTCATCCATACATGGAATTTATGCATGGTATTGTAAGTGGCATCCACCCATGGTATTCATCCACACATGTTATTAGTACACCCATCATATTAATCCACCTATAGTATTGCAAGTGACATCTACCCTTGGTATTCATTCACCCATGGTATTTACCCACCCATGGAATTTACCTGTTCTGTTGTAACTAAAAAGGTTATAAGTAAGAAGTCATACTGTAAAACGACAATTTTTCCACCACAATGTAGCTTTTACAGTTATTCTTTGTTTTAATTAAAAAAAGTTTCTTTGTGGTTTTGTTTAATGTGTGTTCCCCTTTTTTCTTCTAGCATTTCTATTTTTTAAATCTTGGGGGCCTCCCCCCAAGATCCGGATCAAACAACACGTACTCGGGCCCACTCCTTCCATGACATCCTGAATATAACCTTCTTGGAGGTTTCCCTTGGCCCATTGAATCATTTCAGAAGTAATATCTCAGAGGTATCCACCGAGCCATCTCGAAAGTAATACCTCATAGGTTATTGCCAAGCCATGTCAGAAGTAATATTTAGCAGTTATGTTTGGGGTTCCCCTCCAAAATTTCCAAAGTACTAAAATTAATTTATTAACTCTAGAATATCCATGCTAAAAAAAATTTATGTGCTATTGGCATATATCATAAATTAGTATTATATCTTTGACATAAATGCTAATTGTGGGGTAGCAATCCTGATAATTTTTATTTAATTTTACAAAAATTTTCTAAATAATATATCATATGATAAAGGTGTACACTAGCCATATTTAAATTATTACTATATCTATCATGTAGATTTTATATGTAATTATCATTTTGTTTTCTATATAAACATACTAAATATGGGAATAAAATCCAGTGCAAAATTTAAATCATAGGATCTATGGTATTTTCAATGAAATGTTTACTTATGATGGTTAGTATTTCTTCTTGAATATTATGTCTTAAATTTGTTTATGTATAAATATATTTATCAAAACCAAAGAGAAAAAAACTTTAATACTAACTAAAACTTCAACCTTAACCATAATAATTTCAAATAAAACTATGTAAATGTTAATAACGTGCATATTCACTACGCAAGTGAATACTATATATTTTTTTATGTAATGAGAAGATATCTTCTTATATGCACGTATCATTGCAGTTGATATTCTCCTTGTGGTTTCTGATATCATTCTTAAACAACAGATTAAAAGTAGATTTCAAGAGCCATTCTCTTTTTCCTAGCAGGATCGAGGTATCTCTGGGGCGGATTGATATATTCCATGAGGGTCGTCTTTATTTCTGGACATTTATTTTCCTCACCGCAAGTTTTGAAGGATCCTCATCATTTATTTGAATTTCCTTGGGCGTTCTCTGCATCTGGAGTGAAATTATTTAGATGGATTATCTGTTTTGATCTGGAAGAAATGTGAAAGCCTTCAGCGTTGAATTAATTCCTATCATATTTCTTGGTCGCAGGATCAAATTCTCTTGAGGAGCCACTTTGCATCTAAATACAAACTCCAGTGGTTTTCTCTGCGATGCAGTGGATATTCTCCTTGTGGTCACTGATATCATTCTTAAACAGTAGATCCGGTCTACTGGAACGCTCCAGGTATATATTGCAATGGAAAACCAACACAAACCAACCAGATCTAGCAAGGAAAAACAATGATATCCATAGATTTGTGGTCACAAAGCCTAGATCTAGCATTATGGTAATATAAAACGACGATAAACATCCTACTACCCAGCTAAGACATTTTTCTACGAACAGACAGATCTAAAGCTAAAATGTTTGTCTATCTAGAACAAACATATCTAAGAGGCGTAAGGCCAAAATTTCATGTGGGGAATCTTTTAATGATTTTTCATTGTTCCTTAAATACAAATTCCGGTGGTTTTCTCTGTGGTGCTGTGGTTCTTTTATCTCTGGCGACCTCACAAATTGATAATTGTCTTGTGGCGATACAGTTTCAACTTCGATCTTCGGCATATCCCTGTGGTGCGATGGTTCTTATGTCTTCGGTGGTTCACATTTGTATAGACTTCGCATCTAAATACAAACTCCGGTGGTTTTCTCTGCGGTGCAGTGGATATTCTCCTTGCGGTTGCTGATATCAGGTGCACACATTCCTTATCTTTCTCTAATACATATTTGCTTATATATTTTCAAGTATGAATAATTCACCACAACTATCAAAGATTACCAAAGGTAGACCTAGCACAGTTACTCTACAAAGCCTTTATGAGTATATAGAGTCTTTAGAGAAACGTAGAGAAGAAAGAGAAGTCAAGCTACAAACAGAGTTAGAAGCCATGATGGAAAATAAATTCACATCTCTTGAAGGCAAGATTCAAAAAAAAATAGAAAATAAAATAGAAGTATTGGAGAATAAAATGGAGGCAATGGAGACTAGGTTACAAGTTGTTGAAAAAAAAACAAGATACGAACCAAACATCCCAGCAAGGAGATGATGATACTTTAGAGAGTCTTAAAATGAAGGACATAATTAAAGAGCTAGAAGAAAACTTAATATCAACCTCACCCTAAATAGTGTGGTAGCTAAATTAGATATCAAACCAATTAAAGATGAAATGAAAAAATTGATGGAATTAAATCATGAGTGTAAAAAAAGGGCCTTGAACCTTATAATCTTCGGTTTGAAAGAGGAGGTAGACGAGGATACTTTAGACATAGCCCATTCATAATTACATAATAGATTACAAATTGAAACAACGTGTCTCACAGAAGCAACAAAGTTGGGGAAATTAACTGAGAATAAAGGAAGGCTGATCCGAATAAAGGTGAGCTCTACTGACCATAAGTATGACATAGTAAAACCTCAAGTCTAAAAGGAACTTGAATATTTATAAATGAAGATCTCATTCCAGAAGATCAAGCAGAATTAAGAAAGGAGTTTCAAAAGGCAAAAGAAGCTAGGAAGGAAGGAAAATGGGCAATAATCAGAAATAAAAAAATCGTTATTCAAGATAGAAACCAAAAAGATAGTAATAAATAGAAATTCAACATGCTCCAGATTATTTCTTGGAATTATCGGGGCTTTCCATGGAACAAAGGCCCCAAGTTAAGTTGGATCTCGAATGATGTTGATATTATATTTCTTGTTGAAACTTGGGAGCACAAAGAATCTAAGTGTTGGAAATAATACTGAGAGGGGGGTGAATCAATATTATCAAATTATTTTCAATATATCTTCCTTATTTATACTTTGAATAATTCTTCAAATATTGATCATTATTTTGTATGTCAGTATCATAAAATAATGAGCAGGAACAAGAAAATCAAATAGTCACACAAAAGAACACCAGATATAAGGTGGAAACCCAATGTGGGTGAAAACCACCTGTTGTAATATGTCTCTATCTTCTTTTAATAAGAAACTCCTTTTACAATGATTTTGTACTGGTGCAGTCCTTTACCAGTACGTAGGCTACAACCTGCAAAGAGCTACAACTCTCTCTCTCGTTTTCCTGTCTCTCCTAGAAGGGAGCTACAACCCCCTACTTCTTTTCTTTCAAGGACCACTTTTCATTGATTTTCAGACTGGATCCAAGAACATCAAAAACCCACCAACTACACTTGCATCATCAATCTCTGATTTATCTAATACTGAATCAATGCTTTCACCAAAGCCAACCCGCATACAGATCTGCAAATATTTCCTTATAACTTTGTAGTTGTTCCATACATCAGACATACCCAGATCATAACATGTGTACAATAAAACATGCATCAATAATTCAGATCTATAAATTCATTCTTTCAAATATTTAGATATTAGTTAACCCAGATTAATAGATCAAGCGTGTGCCACATATCACAGATCAAAATCATATAGAGATACCACTATTCCAGCCTTAAGATTTTGACCCATCAATAGAAATTATCCTTCTCCTTACGCTCAGGTTCCTTCTTCATTCAGATCTAGATCTGCACCATAACCCAATCACCATATTCCAGATCTAGCACTTTATCAGATATTCAATAATTCAGAAGATGCTTTGCCAAATGATCTCCTTCCTCTTTTATAGCCTTAGTCCTTTCTCAATACCACGGTCCAAAACCATAGGATCAAAAAAATGTTGGACTAATACCATGAACCAACCATGAAAGTGCGTGAGATCAACACTTTTGGATGCAATACCATGGACCAAAACCATAAGATAAAAAACTGTCGAACTAATACCATGAACCAACCATGAAAGTGCGTGAGATCAAAACTTTTGGATGCAATACCACAGACCAAAACCATAGGATCAAAAACTGTCGGACTAATACCATGAACCAACCATGAAAGTGCGTGAGATCAACACTTTTGGATGCAATACCACGGACCAAAACCATAGGATCAAAAACTGTCGGACTAATACCATGAACCAATCATGAAAGTGCGTGAAATTTTCTCTTGCATGAAGGGAACTTTTCTCTCCATGAAAGTGCGTGAAATTTTCTCTACATGAAAGAAACTTTTCTCTGCATGAAAGTGCGTGAACTTTTCTCTACATGAAAGAAACTTTTCTCTGCATGAAAGTGCGTGAAATTTTCTCTACATGAAAGAAACTTTTATCTTCATGAAAGTGCGTGAACTTTTCTCTACATGAAAGAAACTTTTATCTTCATGAAAGTGCGTGAACGTTTCTCTACATGAAAGAAACTTTTATCTTCATGAAAGTGCACGAACTTTGTTGCACTATAATTTATCATCTGAGATCAGTGGGTTGCCATCAAGTACAACATATGTATCATAATGCCAACAATCTCCCCCTTTGGACTTGATGGCAACAACAACCAATCACTCTCCCTCTTTGACATCAAGGGCAAAGGGCAGACCAAGATAATCTCTTTCCTAGATGAACATTCTGCTTCCCATACTCCCCCTGAGTACCTGCTGAAATCTCTAAATGAGCTCCCCATTTGTATATGCCAAGAAGTACCACTCTATCCATGCTTCCTCTGAGTACCTGCTGAAATCTCTGAATGAGCTCCCCCTTTGTATATGCCAAGGTGTACCAATCTGTCCATGCTACATGCTGAAATCTCTGCTCTGCTGAAGCGTGTTGTTCATGCTCCCCCTGACTGTAAGCAAGGTCTGCAACAAGATGTTCTACAAGAAGAACATGACTCTATACATCATAAATGACCTTCCTATCACCAAATATTCATACATACATCTATCTCCCATCACAATGGTGATATACCAAAAGTTTACATATGATAACATAAGAGAATAACATCATTCATCCCAGGCATAGTGGGGAAGCTGTTACATGGCCTGAAGAGATCTCATCAACTGACTACAATAGATAGAGACACACTATTACATCATGAGTCTTGATATGACCTTTACAGAGACCAATCACCTAAATAAGATCATGATAAACATCAACAACGACACTGTATGATCTGCTCCATAGCATCTGTCAATAGCAACTAGACCAGCAACTTGTATTAGTGCATGAATCATCAAGGTATGTCCGTATCAAATAATCGTTTTGAACAAAATTCTATATATACAGAATCATTCACATTCTTATCATATGTGAGAAACACCATAGCCATCCAGATCTGCATGAACCAAGTATCATCAATTGGGAATATCTGCATCAATCAACATATGTACGAAACAACCTATCATCATATAGGTAAGAACTCATCATCATCATGTCTCCAACAATGCAACTTTGAATAATCATCCATGTATCCAACCAACAATCCTCATCCATATATTTGCCAATAACAATAGGAATCCAACATCATAACTGTAAAATATGATCTTTATGCATATGACAACAACAACATATGAGTGACTCATCATCAAGTAAAGAAGATGTGAATTCAAGCTATGTACTTCTCCTTATCCTTATGAAGGTCACCATGTAAGCACCATTAGAGAATCAACCACAAATCTGATCTAAATATCAACTATGTAACCCCAAGAATCATCTGAACAACTCATAACCATATCATAACAAGATGAATCATTTATCCATATAAGCATCATCACCAAGGACTATTAACCATAATGCCAACAATGCATTAAAAGCATATGCTCCCCCTAAACCTGTGCCATCTTGTTTACTGTCAGATCTGATCATGCATATCAGCAACAAGTATCAAGACATCATCATTATCAAGTTAGAAACAAAAAACTTCTAACCATCAAGTCATTTCCACATATCATCAGCAAATTGTAACCATTATCAAACAGCGCAAATAATAAACCGAATCATAACGGATCCTTTTCCTGAACCTGTCCCTACTTTCTTTCCTCAAACAATCATATATGCGACTATGCCATAACCAACTCGCATATATACGTGACTTCTCTTTAAGAAACTTGCATATGAGATTTAGGACACTGAAGTTTTACACTTCCAGCTTCCTCTGATTCTGTTATGTCTGTATGTTGTGATGTGCTGCCTCTTTCTGACTGTACTTCTTTCTTCTTCCACATCTTCAAGTGTGATGATGATGTTTTCTCCTTTTGGTATGGTGCCCATACTTTTTTCCTGCATTCCTTAGCTATATGTCCAAGCTTGTTACATGTGTAACATCTCATATTTCTTCTATAGCAATCAACAGCTCTGTGACCAAACATATTGCAAGCAAAGCAATATCCATTAAAGTACCTTGAATGTGATGATCTTTCTGCATGATGGTCTTGAAACCTTCTTCTTCTACATCTGGCTGCAACATGTCCAAGATTATGACATACATAACATTCAACATTATTCATAGGAGGAGTAAAAGATTTTCTTTGAAGAATTTCTTTCCTTGGTTGATGATGAGATTGACCTTTCATCTCCTTATTGAGCATTTCAGATTTTGCAGTAGAGTCCCTTGTCTTACTTTGTGAACTAGATTCACCTTCAATAGATTCATGAAAACCAAGACCAATTTTGATAGCAGGAGACCTTTGACTATTAAGGATATCATCCAATACTTTAGTACTATCTTGAAATCGTAACAGTTTATCCTTTTCTTCTAATTTATCTTTTAGAATATTTACCTCAACTTGATGTTGCTCTTCCTTTTCAAGATACTGCTTCTTCACGTTTTCTTCAACATTTCTTTCTTCTTCCAACTGACGTCTTAGTTCAAGAACTTCATTTTCATGAGCTTGGAGTAGTTCTTTATTCTGCTTCTTTGATTCTTCAAGATCTTCTTTTAGCGAGCGGATCGTGGCTTCAATAATTTCATAGTAACTGGATCTATCTCTGAGTTTCTTGATGGTTGTGCTTCTTTCATTGACTTCATCTCTTAGTGATGTTACTTCATCCTGCAACTTTTGATATTTGTCCTTGAATAACTTCCTTACCTTGTTTCCTTCCTTTAGTTGAGCTTTTAGTTTGGCAGCTTCTTCTTTGAAGACACATTCCCTTTTGTTCAATAGATCTTGTTGATCTCTAATTTTGTCTGTAAGCATTTTAAACTCTGCCTCTATTTGATATCTTTCTTGCTCACCCACAAAAGCAAATTCAGTTGTTTCGCTATCACTTTCATATTTTCCAAATGGATAGATAGCTGGAACATCAGAGGATAACAAATTCATACTTGATAGTTCATCTTCATTCTGAAATGATTCTGAATCTGAAGTGCTTCTTCCACATAATCCCCAATCGATTCTCCCACTGTCATAGTTCTTCTGAGATGTCTCCTTATTCTTAGGCGCTTTCTTCTTAAGCTTCTTTCCCATTGTTCCACGGATCTCCTTCAAGCGATCAAGCTTCTACAAAAGGACCTGCTCTGATACCAATTGTTGGAAATAATACTGAGAGGGGAGGTGAATCAGTATTATCAAATTCTTTTCAATATATCTTTCTTATTTATACTTTGAATAATTCTTCAAATATTGATCATTACTTTGTATGTCAGTATCATAAAATATTGAGTAGGAACAAGAAACGCAAATAGTCACACAAAAGAACACCAGATATAAGGTGGAAACCCAATGTGGGTGAAAACCACCTGCTGCAATATGTCTCTATCTTCTTTTAATAAGAAGCTCCTTTTACAAAGATTTTGTACTGGTGCAGTCCTTTACCATTACGTAGGCTACAACCTGCAGAGAGCTACAACTCTCTCTCTCGTTTTCCAGTCTCTCCTGGAAGGGAGCTACAACCCCCTACTTCTTTTCTTTCAAGGACCACTTTTCATTAATTTTCAGACTAGATCCAAGAACATCAAAAACCCATCAACTACACTTGCATCATCAATCTCTAATTTATCCAATACTTAATCAATGCTTTCACCAAAGCCAACCCGCATACGGATCTGCAAATATTTCCTTATAACTTTGCAGTTGTTCCATACATCAGACATACCCAGATCATAACATGTGTACAATAAAACATGCATCAATAATTCAGATCTATAAATTCATTCTTTCAAATATTTAAATATTAGTTAACCCAGATTAATAGATCAAGCGTGTGCCACATATCACATATCAAAATCATATAGAGATACCACTATTCTAGCCTTAAGATTTTGACCCATCGATAGAACTTATCCTTCTCCTTACGCTCAGGTTCCTTCTTCATTCAGATCCAGATCTGCACCATAACCCAATCACCATATTCCAGATCTAGCACTTTATCAGATATTCAATAATTCAGAAGATGCTTTGCCAAATGATCTCCTTCCTCTTTTATAGCCTTAGTCCTTTCTCAATACCACAGTCCAAAACCATAGGATCAAAAAACTGTTGGACTAATACCATGAACCAACCATGAAAGTGCATGAGATCAACACTTTTGGATGTAATACCATGGACCAAAACCATAGGATCAAAAATTTTCGGAATAATACCATGAACCAACCATGAAAGTGCGTGAGATCAACACTTTTGGATGCAATACCACGGACCAAAACCATAGGATCAAAAATTGTTGGACTAATACCATGAATCAACCATGAAAGTGTGTGAGATCAACACTTTTGGATGCAATACCATGGACCAAAAACATAGGATCAAAAACTGTGGGACTAATACCATGAACCAATCATGAAAGTGCGTGAACTTTTC
This sequence comes from Pinus tabuliformis, assembly GCA_031772625.1. NCBI lineage: Eukaryota > Viridiplantae > Streptophyta > Pinopsida > Pinales > Pinaceae > Pinus > Pinus tabuliformis. The sequence goes on along the minus strand of CM062811.1, from coordinate 1,279,240,523 downwards.
TCTTGCATGAAGGGAACTTTTCTCTGTATGAAAGTGCGTGAAATTTTCTCTACATGAAAGAAACTTTTCTCTGCATGAAAGAAACTTTTCTCTGCATGAAAGTGCGTGAACTTTTCTCTACATGAAAGAAACTTTTCTCTGCATGAAAGTGCGTGAGCTTTTCTCTACATGAAAGAAACTTTTATCTTCATGAAAGTGCGTGAACTTTTCTCTACATGAAAGAAACTTTTATCTTCATGAAAGTGCGTGAACTTTTCTCTACATGAAAGAAAATTTATCTTCATGAAAGTGCGTGAACTTTTCTCTACATGAAAGAAACTTTTATCTTCATGAAAGTGCATGAACTTTGTTGCACTATAATTTATCATCTGAGATGAGTAGGTTGCCATCAAGTACAACATATGTATCATAATGCCAACACTAAGGTCCCTAACATAGATGGCTTTGCACTATGGTCTACCTGGAACAAGCAATCCTCCCGTAGAGGCATTGGGGGTATAGCTTGTTACATTAAGAAGAACATGTCCCCCCATGCTAGGATTTATAAAAACGACCCTTACAAACAATATAGTTGGATAGAGATTACTGAAAATAATGATAAAAATACCTACATAGCAATCTATTATTTCTTGCCCGTCAATTCTAACTTCTATAAGAAAAATAACCTAGATAAAAATAGTCCTTACAACGGTTTAGAGAGTGATATTTCTAGCCTAAGGAATGAAGGTAATATCCTTTTAATGGGTGACTTTAATGCTCAAACTTCAAGCAACCAAGCTATTCTTCTAAGAAAACATTCTAGCCCTAATCCTCTTTGGTTAGATGATGAGCTTACTCTGGTTAGCCGGTACAAAAGGAGCTTTGAAGATCTCAGGGAGAATTTGTTTGGGTCAGAGCTAGTCAAGCTTTGTAGTGCTCAGGATCTCATAATTTGTAATGGTCTAAATATGTGGCCCAATTCTAGATAGATGACTTGCATCCATGGGCTTGGTAGCAGCGTGGTAGAATATGTTATTTCTAATCTCCCTTTATACAATGAAATAATATCCCAATTTTGGATGAAAGAACAATATTCCCACTAGTGGGATGCTATCACTAGGATACCTAATGTTAGATGGATGCTATCACTAGGATGCGCTAATGTTGGATGGAAGAATGATTTACCCACTAGTGGGGTGTTATCACCATGATGCTCTAATGTTGGATGGATGTTATCTCCATGATGCCCCAATGTTGGATGGAAGAATGATATGCCCACTAGTGGGATGCTATCACTAGGATTCCCCAATGTTGGATGGAAGAATGATCTGCGACAATGTCCCTTGGGATAGTTTGATTCCTAGAAAGGTAGTTCCCATCCTGAACCCCTCCCAATGAGATTTGAACCTATGACTTGGTAGGGACTAAACCCCATGCCTAATTGGTCTACACCTCATGGGGTATAGTAAATAGTGAAAATTCAAGTCTATACATTAGTGAATATGAATTATTATGTATTAAGTTAACGATGGGCTTATTGTTTTTCTATTCTATTTATTGGATAGGAATAATATGGTATTCAATGATGTAATGAATTAATGGTTGGTTTATTGCGTGATACTTAATATTTTCCAAATAAACTAAACCAAAACAAAAGTTAAATTAACTTTTATTCCAAAATTTAAATTAGAATGTGTTTAAATTTAAAATAAATCAAATAAAGTTGTAACTTCTCTTTCCTTTCTTTTTCGGGGAGGGGGAGGGCTAGGGGGTGTTTAAGGTGCTTACTTATAACTCTGAGTGACCTCATTGTATGCCTTTGTTGTCTTGTTTTTTTTCCATGGAAAAAGTCGTAATTTCTATTAATATTAAGAAATTACATTCTGTAGTTGCCTGAGCATATGCATATTGAGGCAGGTAGCCTCCCAAAACATGAACAACAACAAAAACATGAACATTGTGCATTAGTCTCCACACAGGGAGGTCATGAGAAAACTCAGAAACAAACTATATCCAAACAGGTAGCTGACTGTACCAAAAGATAGCCTGAATTCTCCACACAGGGAGTCCACATAGTTCTCAAGAACTAAAAAAAATTATATAATATATAAGTCTTTGAAACAGCACATGTTGTTTGACTGTCAAAACTTTTTTGAGTAGCTTGTAGAAACCATAAGGACTGTATATATAAATAAAAGCAGTTACTGTCTATAACCGTGATATGCTAGAAAGTATATAGACAAAAAGAGAATGTGATAGACAGTTTATATCTCCTAATGTGCATGTAGGTCTATAAACGGTCTATGGTAATATTGATGGAAAGTTCCATCAACCTCTTCCTGGATCACCCAGTCCTCTTCCTGCCTGCACGCTGCCTCCTTTGATAAGTAGTCTGCCCCTGAGTTGCGCTCCCTGTAAATATGTTGACAGACAAAATTGTCAAAAGATGTTGTAAGCCTGATAGCCTCATCCAATATGTGTCCCAAAGTAAAAGTAGAGTAGTGAGATGTTCTGTTGAGCCAATTGCAGACAAGTTTAGAGTCCCTGAACAGTTGGAGATGAAAGCAGTGTTTCTCAAGGCCAAAGTGTATGAGATGTTTGGCCGTGGATAGTTCTGCAAAGTTATTTGTGCCTCTTCCTAGGTTCATTTGGATCTTAAACTAGTGGCCTTCCCTCATGTAAAGAATGCCCCCCCCCCCCTGCATCCCTCTTCTTGGGCTAAGCCATCAAAATAGGCCCAAGGGTGTGTTTTGTCTATGAGTTTAGGATGGATGGTCATGAGGGGAGTCTGGGTGGAGTCTTCAGGCAGTAAGTCAAAGTCTGCAAGGATACGTGGTTCGATGGAGTGCCATAGGGGGTCCTTATGGTAAAAAATGGCTCAGTTCCTTGCTGTCCAGAAAACCCAGCACATAAGGAGGGGCAGATTTCTGTCTCTACCCTTGTGCCTCTCTAACCAGTGCAGCCATGCCTCCATGATGGATCTCCCTTGCCATTGATGGAGGGAAGGGGAGGATGCCATAATGAGATTCCATTGCTCAGTGATAGTGGGGAAGTGCAGGAATAAGTGTTCCGTGCTTTCCTCATTGTTCCTACAGAGGTGACACCTAAAAGGCCCATGGAAGGATTGCTTCATCAAGTTTGAGCCAGTGGGGATTTTGTTGAATAGGACGGTCCACATAAGCATTCACATTCTGGGGGCTACTTTGATCTTCCATAGAGTTTTCCACCATTTCTGTGCATGCTCTGACTTGTCATTTTCCATGAGTTTTAGGTATCCTTCCTTGGGTGAGTATCTCCCATTTTTTGCATATGCCCACACTATCTCGTCCTCCCCTTCCATTATCCTGATATGAGCTTGTGTGAGAGCCTCGGTGAAGCCCTCCCAAACCTGATGCCAATGTCCTGGGATGTGGAGGGCGTGGGCCGACTTCCAGGCCTACTGGAAAAGAGTGGTGTTTTCTTGGTCTGCAATATGGGATAGATGTGAAAGTCCTTGATCCTCTAATAGTTCTATCAGCTCTGCAGGGAGCCTGTGGGCATTCCACATTCGATCCAGGGATCCACATCTATACGAACAATGCTCCCCTGATGGATTCTCCATGTTAATCCATCCCGAATAAGGGGGAGGGAGGTCAGGACTACTTTCAAAATGATGGATTGGCTGCCACTTACCCTCTGGTCCCTATGAAGCCAGTCCATAATGCTTTTAGGGGAGATGTACATTTCATAAGCTACTTTGGTCCAAAGGCTGTGCGAACTAATGAGCTGTCATCCTACTTTTTTAGCTAGCGCTTTGGAAAATAGATCCAACCTTTTTATGCCCCATCCCCCCCATCTCTTTGGCCTTGCAATAATGTCCCATTTTACCTGTGCGAAGAGATTCCCCTACTTGTTGCCTTTCCAAAGGAACCTACTACAGATTTTTTGTAACCTGGTTAGAATTCCCCTTGGAATCCAAGCCAGAGTCATCCAATATACCGGTGTCGCTTCCAGAACAACTTTTATGAGAGTGAGTCTACCTGCCCAGGAGAGGTATCTATTGTACCAGGTATTTAGTCTCTTCTCTACCTTAGAGTGAGCTAGATCCAATCTACAATTTTGTAGCTCGAAGGTTTCAGCCAGAAACCTAAGTATTTCAGCCCGTCCTCCAGAGGCTGTGATGCAAAGGGGAAACAACGGAGAGTGAATTGAACTTCAAGCTGAGAACAACCTACTGCCGTTAGAGTAGACTTGTGAACGTTAATGATCATGCCTGTTGCCTTCTGGAAAAGGTCAAAAATATGTTGTATGGCTGTGGTGTCTCCAATGCTGTCATTGAAGAAGATGAGCACAACATCCACAAATAGAAGGTGGGTAAGGAAGCAGTTGTCCATCATTTTTATCCCCGCTAACCTGCCCCTTCTATGCTCTGCCCCTATCGATCTGCTAAGCCCCTCCATGATGATAAGGGAGATTAGGGGTGAGAGGGGGCATCCCTGCCTAAGACCCCTCTCGACTGTAAAAAAAGGAGTGGGAGCTCCATTAAGAAGGACATTGTATGACACATCAGTAATACAACTCATAATCCATTTGACGTACATGTAGGGGAAGCCTAGATGCGTAAGAAGCAGGCGGATATAGAGCCAGTTTGCTCTATCAAGGGCTTTGGACATGTCCACCTTTAAGATCATCCCTTTCAGGTTCTTACAGTGCACCAAGTGAAGGAGTTCTTAGGCAGTTCCAATAGCTTTGTGAATCTGGCGGTGCTGAAGGAAAGCGAACTGTTCAGGGGATATGTGAGCTGAGAGTATGGGATTGAGTCTGTTAGCCAGGATTTTGGCTATGATCTTGTAGAGGAAGTTGCACAACGATATGGGCCGAAAGTCATTAAAAGAGGCAGTCTTATAAGATTTGGGGATGAGGGCAATGAAGGTGGATTTGATGGCTGGGGGAATTTTGCCTAAAAGACAACTATGCTCCACCACCTTGAGAAGATCCAGACCCAAAATATTAAAGAAAGCTAGGTAGAATTCAATGGACCAGCCATCAGGTCCCGGGCTCTTGTCTCTTTGAAAGCCATGGATGGTGGCCTCAAGCTCCCCCAGAGATACTTCCTTGATTCGCTCCTCCCCGTCCCCTGCATCCACAAATCTGGGGAGGAGCTCAGCTATTCTCATTATCTCTAGCATATTCGCTTCCCTCGAGGCTGCATATATGTTCTTGAAGTGTGAGGTGGCCAAAGAAGCAAGCTCTCTAGAGGTATGGACCTGATGCCCCTGTTCATTTTGAAGCTACCCAGATGGTGTTGATGGCTTTCCGCCGATTGGCAAAGTGGTGATAGAACTTGGTGTTTTCGTCGCCCTCCTTGAACCAGATCGCTCGGCTTCTTAGACACCAGCTTTCTTCTCTGTCCTTGAGGATTTGAGTCCTTTGTTTGGTTATTTTTTCATAGTGATCTTTCTATTCCATGGAGATGTATGTACCTTCCGACTATGCTTCAAGTTCTGCAATTGCCTTCACGGCTCAAGTTAGGATTAAGTCTTCCTATTCTCTTTTCTTGTGTGCCCAAACTCTAGAAAGGCCCTTTAATTCAAAGAGGTTTTTGACAAATCCTTTTGCTGGGTCCTCCTCCTCGAGGATTGGATGTGATTTCCAGAAATTTGAGACGAGCTTAATGTAGGAGGGGTCCCGAAGCCAGGTAGCGTTGAATTTGAAGGGGGTTGTGATCTTGTGGCTCTGATCCCCCACTTCCAGATAGATAGGCTAATGATCTGAGATTCCCCCACTGCCTACCCATTACCTAGATTGGGAGTGGTTATTGTGGAAAGCCTCTTTGATAATAAAACAGTCCAATCTCCTGGCCAGGCTTTGGCTGCTAGTTCGGTTGTTTTTCTAGGTGTGCTGAATCTTGGCAGAAGGGATATCAATCCAGTGGTGATCCTCTAATATTTGCATGAAGAAATTAGATAGCGGGTCACTCTACGCCATGTTTCCCCAGGATTCCATGAAGCCTAAGGAGAAATTCAAGTCCCCGCCTAGGATCACATTGTCAGCTTGGAGGAGAGAAGAGCTAAGGAGCCTTTGCCAAAAGGGATCCTTGTTGTGGCAGGATCCATAGACATTGATGATCCTAAACTCATCCTCCAGGTCCTTGGAGTAGATGTCCGCACCCAAAAACCCCCACCCCCCAGATGTTCTTCAGGACAATGGATCTATTCTTAAAACCTACTGCAACCCCCCTTGAGCGACCCAAGACATCCAGGGCATGGAAGGTCTAGCCCAGTAGCCACAAGGAAAGAAGGGGGATGATTGATTCCGCCTTACATAGGGTCTCTTGTAACAGGATAACATCAACCAATTCAGATAGAAACAATTGTTTCAAGGCCAATTTTTTATCGGGGCTAGCCAACCCTCTGCAATTAAAAGACAAAAGCTTCATGGAGGAGGGTGGAGGAGGGTGTCCTTTGCTCTAAGAACCCTTTCAATGGTTTGTTGTTGACCTTGAATGAATTCGTCACCAGCTTTTCCTTTGGCTTTGTGAAGTAAGGATGGTCTGCCTCTTCCCTGTCTGGGGGAGAGGAAGGGAGGAGCAACATCCAGCCTGATGGCATCTGACTCTCTTTGCTTAGTTATGGAGCGGGTAGTATACCTCGGCGTGGAAGTCACCGAAAGGGAGGGATGCGGGAGGGAGTGGATCAGGGTAGAGGAGAGAGAGCATGAGGCGAAAATGGGTGGTGGTGTCGAGAGGGAGCAGGTCATGTAGGCTTGGCCTGTCCGCTTGGGGAGGGGAGGGAGCCGAGGATCAGCAGCATGGTCGGGTGCCTTCAGGGAGGTGGGGGCAGGGGATCAAAATCAGGGGAGGCAACTTGGAGGAGATAAATAACAAAGATGAAGAAAGATGTGAAACAGAGGCATTGGAGGATTGAGACATACTCGAGGAGAAGACGTCGCCTTTTGCTGCCTTGGAGCGCGTCAGAGGAGGTGAAGGCAGCTTGATGGGGTTCTTGCCTCTTTTCTTCAACGCGGGTACAGGTGGCACCTCCACTGTGTCTGAATTTATGTTTTGCTCCGCCATCTGAGCCATAGCAGTTTGTGGAGGGTGATGTTCGATCGCCGGCTCTAGGGCCGGCTCTTGGAGATCCTGATTATTCTTCTTGAGAAGGGGACAATCCTTGTAGAGATGACCCACTTGGTGACACCTCTTGCAGTGGTAGGGGATGCCTTCATAATCCAACAACTATTTCCTCGAGAAAGATCTCAATTTGATGATGATATTTTCCTGCAGGCCACCTCTGGTATCTAAGTGCACAAGGATCCTAACATAGGCCATCATTCCTGTGGACAGGTATGACTTATCAAAATCCATGAATGTACCCAGTGAGTTCCCAATTTTCCAGAAAATGTCCTCTAACCAGTACTGAAGTGGTAGTCCCAGGAGCCTGATCCATAACGGCCTTACCCCCACCTGTTCAGTCTCCGGGTCGAAGAGAGGCGTCCACCTCTTGAGGAGTACTGGCGCTTTTTCGAAGTGCCAAAATGACGAGAGAACCCAGCTCGTGTGATCGGCCCTAGCAAACCGCAACGCAAACCACCCTTATACGAAGGTTTGGTAAAAAGGGATGTCTGCTTAATGCTGTCCCCAGATCTTCGCTGCCCAATATTTCAGTCTATCTACGGTATAGTTCCTGCCTCTGATGCGTCCCACCAGGACTCTGTCTGCATAATCCATCGCATCCCCCCATTGTATATCTTCTTCGAGCCGGAGAATTATGTCCACTGACCTAGACCTCAAGCACCTTTGTTTCTTTGAGGGTCGGGAGGACATACGCTTAGGGATTGCTGAGACCCTTGCCTCTTCCTGGGTATTTGGTGAGGGGGAAGGGTTAGGGTTTAGGGAAAGATCGAGGACAGCTTCAAGAAGGGGGCAATTGAGTTATAACTATTGGAGGGAAAATGGGGGAAGGGGGGGGAGCCAAGGGCAGGAGGGGAGCTGCCGGGGGGAGAGCTGCAGGTAAAGAACCAGGCAGAGGAGAAGCCAGGAGGCCTGATGGCTCCAAGGGACCTACGTTGTTCGGCGAGGATTGGAAGAAGTCCGAGAGAAACCCTAAGGTGGCCGGGGAAGGCACAGCGAAGGGTGCCCAAGTGGAGGGTTCGTCTGGCTGAACAGAAGAAGAGAGAACAAGGTTGGATGACTGAGGGAGCTCGTCAAAACTGGTGGACAGAATTTCACTGTATAGACCTCCCGAAGCCACAAACGTGGAGCGCCAGATGGAGCCTTCCACCAGCGGAGAGTCTGAGTAATCCACCTCATCTAGATCCATTACGACAACTGCTGAAAGGGTGAACCACCTCGGAACGAGCTAACCATTGGCAGACCGGCACCGACAGCAATGGAGGATCAAGACCGTTTGAGAGTGAGAAAAGCAGGGGCAAAACCCTATACGTATCAAGCAGGTGGGTTATCGACAGGGGGTGCAAGAGCCTGCCTGTGCACAGCCCTTCTCTTGGCAACAATTGACCTTGGCAGTGAAAACGACAGGGGAAATAAGAAAAGGAGATAGTAAAAACCGTCCCAGCAAGAGGTGTGATGAGTAAATGGCAAGAGCGGGCTAGAGGTGTAGGTATTGAGGCATGTCAGGGGCAGCTACAAGACCGATGCCAGCCTGTAGAACCCGGTACCCTCTAACCCCGTTCTCAAACCATGCCATTTAGGCTTTGTCGTTCCATAGCAGAGCCATCCAGACCCCAACATCCAGTTCGGGTCTGATAGTTTAATTACAACTCTTTGTTTTCTTGTTGTTCTGTGCTTAAGAAGATTTTAATGAATATAGAATTTACAATAAGTATCATCAATGAAATGCTAGGTATGTCAAGATTGTGTTGATGATATTTGTTGTAATGGTAAGCATTCTCATCTTATGTGTATTGCATATTATCTTTATAGTTGAATTTTCTCAATGTAAAATGGGAAAGTAGATTTTATTATATACAAAATTGTGTTGAATGATACGTGTTAATAAATTGTGATGGTACATATAAAAACAATAATGACATCTTAATATAGAAAAAGTATCTTGTATATGTAATCACCTAGTTGAGAGAACATATCAACCACACACTAATTTAGAAAGCATCTACTTAGGGATTTGGAGAATATATCTCAAATCTTACTAGGCCTAACAACTTACAAGAGACTAGGAACAAACTCCTCATAGAGATAACCTCTACCTAATAATGACTAATAATATAATAAATCAAATATGATCATGTACATAAGATGACTAGGAGTTACATATTCCAACACTTTGTCTTAACAATCACTTGTTTTAAGCTCCACCAACTGAGGTCTTCAACTACATCTTCTCTATAGCACATGCTCCACCATGACTTGAAGAACCTCCTTAATAACGAAGTCTACCTTTGGTCCAACCTAGTATTTTCACCTCATACTTTGATAAACCAAATATTACCAAATTATCATCTTCATTTAAAGGAAAAACCATTTACTTGAAGGTGTGTGTGTGTGTGTGTAACCATTGGTTTAGTAGGATGTCTCTTCATGTACATGGTTCATTTAACTTTTATGAATTCCCCATGAATGTAAAAATTCACCTTCTAGAGTCTACAACCAACAATATGGTTCACTCATAGAGCATCCAACCAACATTCGTCCACTTCTCCTCCATGTGTTGAAGAACTCCCTCATAGATGTTATTACACTAAACTAGACAAGTTATCAAAATTATTAGGGACACATGACAAATGGGTATGCATGCCTCTCTACATGTTACAATGATATGCCATTTACATATTACATACATAGATACAAGTAAATGCATTATCTATTCCATGAAGATATCGAGTAAAAACTTTTCAAGGATCACTACATCAAATAAAAAACATGACATATAGACTTGATGCAACTACAAAGTGTCAATCACATTACAATACAATATGGTCATGAGTATGTTTTATTCCAAATAACTTACACAAATTTGTTTTTCCACCATCATCCAATCTCCACTACTACCCTAACCAATACCCTTTGCTGCCATAACACTTTCATAGGAATTGTGACATGCATCTCTTAGACCAAGCTCCAAAGAACTTCTTTGTTGTATCTAGGACCTTTGTATCCTCCCTATTGAAAACTCGTCCTTCCTCTTCAAGAATTCAACCTGTAATCAATCTTGGTTTTTCAAACAAGAATAATGTAACTTACATCCATTTCAAGGAGAAAAAAGTGTCAATGCTCCTCCCTACACATACAGAATGTTGTTTTATACGCAGATTAGATAGAAACCAACTATACCATTGATATCTCAAATCAACTAGAAACTTGTTGTACTCCACGACCTAATATTTATATGGACATGAAAATTCAGTAACTGACCATCATATGGACATACTTCCATCTAATCAGATACATGGGTGCCATCTTATTATATCTCCAAATCACACTCTTATGGTTTGTGATGCTGCAGTCATGGCCCAGGGCAACCCCTCCTTCCAGACTTGGTCCAAAATTAAAAAAACAATGTTTTATTCCCTATACGCAACATTACCCTGAGCTAAACGCGTGTATACACGGGTCTGTGTATACCCAACCCGCATATATGTCTTAAAACACTTAAAAAATAATTAAATCTCCTTAATTTCAGATAGAGATCGCGGGTTTTACCTACTGATCACCTATTAGTGCCCGTGGCCCAACTATTCCCAACAAATTCCCAACTAAAAAACTACTTTGTGAGAAGTATAAAAAGGCTTCAATGGGAAGGCCTAAGGGAGGAGAGAAGAGAGAACAAGGTTATTATGCTGAGATTTCCCTGACCAGGTTTGAAGATCCTAGTGCCTCCTGCACTTCCCCCATTTTTACAGGAAACCCTTGTTTCCTTGTGTGATGATGTCCATCTACTACTTGTGATATCATGGAGTAAGTCATGGAACGAATTTGTTAAAGGCTTGAGACTAGATGAATCCGGAGGCTGGTTCCGCTTGGAGCCTGCGAAAGGATGACTCAGGTGAAATTATTCGTTTATGTACTTTATTTTTCTATAATAAAAGAAACATGTGTCTTTGTTCCTGATATAAATCTTCTTCATGTTTATTATATTCATGTTAGAATTCATATGTGAATGGTTGTTTAATTGCATAACTAACTACCTTTCTTTATAATATGAAGATGGTTTCTTTATGATGTTTAGTCCATATACTGCTATACTTTCTTGAATTAATTGTTTTGCAGGTCAAAGGAACAAAAGGAACTCCAAGAAGGGTTTGGACCCTAGAAGGACCCTCTCAAACGTAGGACCTCAGGTACGCCCCTTATCATAGAGTTTGCTTATATTAGCATTATGGCTGTATGGAATGTGTGTTTCTCTGTATAGACAACTTTCAGTCTACTGGGGTATTAGCCCAAGACCCTAGGGGAACTTTTTCCTTAACACATCTGCTATACTTGCTAGTTATTTAGGAAAATAGTTTGGATACGAGATGTATCCAACTCAATCTTACATTCTCCGCACTTGCCAATGAAGACTTATAGTGCAACATTCACCAAATAGTCTATGGAGCAAAACATGTAGCTATAACTCCTAGCAATAATACACCTCCAAGTAAGTGAAGAAATGATTTTACATTACAAAACATTGCAACACTAAATATATTAACAAGAGATACATGACACAATTACAAAAATACCATCTTCCTCCTATGTTGTTATTCATTTTCTGAGCATCTTTTTCTTTGGCATCTTTAGTGTCTTTTTTTTCTTCTTAAACCAGTACAAAATTTCCATTAATAAAAAAATTGACATATTCATTGTCACTTATCCAATCATTGTCATGAGCTTCCATGTTCACATGTGTGATTTATGAGAGCATTCAATTCTAAAAAAATCACTACACTTTATATTGAGTTAGGCTAGGCTCAATACATTGGTTAACTCTATTAAATTCCAAAATAATTGCATTTTAGTTCTACATCAATATGTCTTTTTCACGCACTCCAAATAAATTCAAAAACATATTTCACTTTACCTTGAAGTCCTTTATAACTCATTGCATAGTTACAAAGTTGGAATTCAAATATGATGAAATAATTCGATTCAAAAATTTTCAATTCCTAAAAATTTTGCCAATATACTTAAAAAAAATTCATTTATATGTTTCAAAATCTATCAAATCTACTTATAATCTAAATAAATGCCTCCTTTTTTTTAACAATTTAGGCAAAGAATGCTCATTAAATCAGTTAAAACAACTTTGAAATATCCGACCCATATTATCCTTATTTACTGTAAAACAAATAGATCCTTGACAAATAATTTGGCCGATTTAAACAAACTCACAAATATTCAATTTTTTTATTTTATTTTTGGTCAATTCGCCTGAATGTAGTAGCTAATTGTGAGGCTTGGATTCAGGGTTCTCCAATTTCCATGACAATAAGAACAATTGAATTTATCATGAACTTTAGCCTTAACATCCATGGAGACCACCTCCACCACAATGGTTGTCCTTCAAAGAAGTTCTCATAAAAAAAAAATCATGTACAATATTTGTGATGCAATCCAACACAAGCTTGTGCTATGGTGTTTTGTCAAGCCCCTCCTCCTCCACAATTTGATCCTAGAATAGATAATCGTACTCATTGTCTATTCTTCACAACATTTAATAATAAAACCTCTCTCTCAACAACCTCATAACACATGAATCTCTTATTTGCGAGGTAAATGAAAATTAAAACTACAGAAACACTCATATTTCCTCCTTTAAACATATTTGTAGCTAGTAAACAAAGCGGTGGCTCTTCTCAGTGTCCTTGGATCCCTTTTCATCATGCTCAATTCCAATACACCAAAATCCACATAGCTCCATGTACTTCAAATTCCATAGCTCTGGAATTAGACTATTTTCAAGAGTTCCATAGCAATTGACGACGTTGGATCTTGGCGTTTCTCAAATTCTGTGCAACTTTCCTTCTCTTTGCTTGGAGTTCATGATGTCTAACTCCTACACTCATAACGGCTTCACTTCACTTTGAAGTTTTGTTTTTATTAATTTGAATCCACCACTCAACAACAAATCGACAACAAAATCCCTCTGCATCTATGGTTCCCCATCTCACCCACATGGTGTACATCATGTTGAACTGTCGATCCTACCATGTGAACCTTCACTGTTGGGTGGCATGACCTAGGGCACCCACCCATATTATATTGGATTGGTAGGGGTAAGGTCGGGTGGTGACCCAAGCCCTTGGCTCATGATATTGTTGTATTTTGACCTATGTAAAACACTCTTTGGAGTATTGGGTCGTTGGTCGCTTCACCTATATTTCTGGCAACAACAAAAATCACCTTCAACCATGTGGATTTTTAGAGGCACGTGAATGACCTACTCTCGAGTCTCAACCCCTATAAACAGATGGGAAAACAACGTACACCCATGGATTTGACTGCCTGTCTGTCAATTTTCTCTCCCCACCGGCAAGTCCTCTTCCATGCTGACTTTTCAATAGAACAACGGTTCCCTCATTCACATGAACTGCCTTCAAAAGCACAAGCTCCATCCTCTTATTCCCAGGTCAAACGTGATGGGCTCTTTTCCTTTGGTGCTCTAATGGACAATCACATGACTCTCAACAAACATAGACTATACTCTCCAATTAACATAGACTATGCCTCAGTAGGTCTATCTTTGAGACCATGGAAACCCAACTTTGCACCAGAACAGGAGACTTTCAAGCATGTACCTTTTGGATTTGCCTATTCTCTCTCGCCATTGATTATTGGAGACCTGTAGCACCGGAACAAATAGGCAACAAACTGGGAACCTTCATCAAAGCCTCAGAGGCTACCCTGCAAAAAAGGTACATATCTTGTGCAAGAATATGTGTTGAAATGGATGTTTCAGGTTCCCTACATGAAGATCTATGGTTAGAATTTAGAGATTAAGTCTTCTTTCAAGCCATAGATTATGAAAAAATCCCATTTTGGTGCCGGAAGTGCCATGAGCATGGTCAGTTGTTTAGGGAATGCCCATTAAACAAGCAAAATGAGAAAGCTAAAGAAAACACAGGCAAGCATTAGGAAGGTTTCACTCATCCAAATGAAAGATATCGGGCCAATAGGAAATACCAACCCAAAACCAGCACCTCCATAAAAAGAACAGTCAATGCCTTTGAAGTTCTTGAATCCGACACTGAGGCAGCTGAAGCCCCCCAGGCACCAAACCTAATGCAGGAAATCTAGGAAGATCTAACACAGGAAGCACAAGATCCTAATCCAAACCAAACAATCAAAACCCTACAATTTCAGGAGTTGACAAAGGACTTAGAAGGAGATGCGGAAATGTTAGTCAGTGAAATAGGAACAGAGGATATGGAACTCAGTGATATTCTAGAAAGGGAGGGCATGGATCTCATCACCATGGTAGAGAAATGGAAACAAAAGGGAATGGAACATATCCCAGAGGAGGAAGTATCCAGAGTGAATTTTCTATTCCTAGCAAGGCAAGATGCAGAATTAATAGTGCAGAAAAGAGGCTTTGGCGCAACAAAGGGTCTGGGAGTTAAAGCCCTAGGATTACATCAATCAAATACCAATTCCAAACAAAGGAAGAAAAGAGGCCGATGAACAAATAATGAGGCATTTCAAGAGCTAGGTCAGATGCTCCTCAACTCAGGTAAGATGAAAGCCCTTGAGTCTTTCACGCTTCCCTCTTAAAAACCCTGTTAATTATGAAGATTCTTTCATGGAATGCTAGAGGGCTAAACAACCAAAGGAAACAAAGAATTCTAAGAAAGAAAGTCAAAAATGAAAATTCTGACATGATTTTTTTGCAAGAAACCAAATGCTCTAGCCAGAAAATGAAGGTGATAAGCAGAAATTTAGGTAGAAGAATGGAATACATGGAAGTGGAAGAGAATGGAATGGAGGGAGGCCTGGCCACACTCTGCAATCCCCAAGTCCTCCATCTTATAAATGTAGAGGCTTCTAGATCATTTATCTCTCTGGAAATGCAAATCATAGGGGATTCCAATACATAGTTGTGTACTAATATTTACAGCCCTCAAAGACTAGAGGATAAACTAATAATGCTAGATCGCCTCTCCAAATTGCAACACAGATATCCCACCTCTAAAGCTATCTATGGAGGAGATTTTAACATGATAACATTGCTGACAGAAAAGAAAGGAGGAATAAGAATGTTAAATCGAGATGTAGAGGCATTCAACAGCTTCATCAAAAAAGCAAATCTTGTGGATATCCTCCCCAAAAACAGATTATATACCTGGAATAACAAAAGAGGAGGAGACAGGTAGATTGCCTCTAGACTTGACTGCTTTCTCATAACAGAAGCCACCCTCCTTGAGGGGGTAATTGTAGAATTGGATATTATACCCTGTGGAGGCTCTGATCACTGGCCCATCACCATGGACACAACCATCCTTGGCACTCCGAAAAACAGACCTTTTAGGTTTGAGAAATTTTGGTTAAGTCACCCGGAATTCACTTCCAAAATCAAACACTGGTGGCACAAGTCGCTGGACACCAGAGGCACCAAAATGTACAGGTTCCAAGCCAAATTAAAGCACCTCAAAGCATGACTCAGATCCTGGAACCAAGAGGTCTTCGACAACATCTTTAAAGACAAACAGGCCCTGGAGGAATAGTTGGAACAAATCCACAGAGACTGGCTCCAAGGGGACATCACCCAGGATTCCATTAACACAGAGCAAATCCTCATGCAGAAATGGAATGAAAGATGCCAGCAGGAGGAAATACTCTGGAGACAAAAGTCTTTCATTCAATGGCTCAAAGAAGGGGAAAAACATCAAGTTTTTCCATCATTCGGCTATAGATTATAGGTGTGCAAACAAAATCACCCGACTGAAGGATGAACATGGCACACCCTCCAATCTCATCAGGATATCTCCTCCCTCCTCACTAATCACTTTAGCCACATAGCAATGGAACCAGATACAGATAGGGAAGAGGCTATAAGGGAAGTCATGGCCTCCATTCCAAGGTTAATAACCGAAGATCAGAATAAATCTTTAGACCGCCTTGTTACAATGGAGGAGGTGGAAGAAGCAGTGAAAGAGATGCCTAGTGGAAAAGCACCAGGGCCAGATGGTTTTACCATTGATTTTTATGAGGCATGCTGGGAAATTTTGTGTATGAAAGTGTGGGAGGTGGTGGAAGACTCCCAAAAATATTCATCCATCCTCAAATCCCTTAACTCTACCTTCATCGCCCTTATTCCCAAAGAGGAGGCCGCAAGTACCCCTTCAAAATTTCGGCCAATTTCTCTATGCAATGTTCTTTATAAGATTATCTCCAAAGTAATGGCCAATAGACTGAAGCCAATTCTTCCTTGGATAATCTCAGAGGAGCAATCTGGCTACGTGGAGGGAAGACAGATCATGGATAATGTCCTGCTAGCTCAGGAAATGGTTCACACTCTTCAATCCCGGAAAAAGGCAGGTATGATCATCCAGTTGGACCTCTCAAAATCCTATGATAAGTTTAATTGGAGGTATCTGGAAGCCATTCCAGAAGCCTTCACATTTGATCAACACCAGATCAACTGGATTCTATCCCTAATCAAATCCCCCAGATTTTCTATCCTAGTTAATGGAGCTCCCGCTTTCCCGTTTGCGCCCTATAGAGGTATTCGTCGGGGGGATCCCATCTCCCCTTTTCTTTTTTTTCATTTTGATGGAAGGCCTGAGTCACATCCTTAAATCTGTAAAGGAAAAGAACCTTATATAGGGCCTCCAACCCCTGCCACCCTACCCAGCCACAACTCATCAACAATTTGTGGACGACACCATGCTCCATGGAACCCCATCAATTTGAGAAGCTCAATGATTCAAAGCTATTCTTAATCTCTTCAATAAAACTACAGGCATGGACCTTAATCTGGACAAATCCTCCATTTTCTTTTTCAATACTCACTTAGCAATCCATAAAAATATTACTGCTATCCTTGGATTCATAAGGAAAACCCTTCCCTCTAAATATCTAGGCATCCCTTTGACTGATAAACCCTGGCAAAAGATCCACTGGGAGAAACTGCTTTCTAACCCTGAAGATCGAAGTAAACACTGGACTAATAGGGTCCTTAACTTTGCTGGCTGGCTTGTCCTAACTAAGGTTGTCCTTCAAGCCATCCCTCAATATATGCTCTCTATCCTTCCGACACCCAAAGGAGTTCTCCATAAGATTAGAAACATTCAAAGAACCTTCCTATGGACTGGTAATTCTGATAAACAAAAATGGGCTCTAGTAGCATGGGAAAAACTCTGTAAACCCAAGATTCTAGGTGGTTTGGGACTTCAAGACTTGGACACAGTAAACAAAGCCTGTGAGGCAAAACTCTAATGGAGGTGGGTTAAAGAACCACAGACACCCTGGGACAGGCTAGGGAAAACCAGGTATGCTGAAAATTGGAGCCCTCAGGACCTCATTCGAATGACCGACCCTCCAATAGGATCCCTGATATGGAACATGGCTGAGGCCAATCGAAACATCATACAACATCAATGCTTTTGGGAAATACGTAATGGTAACACAACTCTATTTTTGGAAGATTCTTGGCAACAACTTCCCAAGCTTGAAAGTCCTAACTTTCTTCCCTTGCAGCACAGGTACCAGGAACAAGGAAAAATAATAGTGAACCAGTACTGGAGAGACAATATTGTGGACCAACACTAGAGACATTGGGACACAGACACTACCCCACAGGCAGATGGAATGGATAACCTTTTCTTATCCTTTCACTCTTGTCTGGATAAAAGGAAGATCTGTTACTCTCAGGATGAGGATCAACTAAGATGGGGCAATCTTGATGGTGGCTCTTTCAACCTAAAGGAAGCCAGGCTTTATCTAGAAAATAGGGATCATGAAGAGAAAGTGAATTGGCACAAAAAACTATGGGATACCACCATCTGGCCAAAGATAAAAACTTTCTTATGGCTCTTAATGAATCGTAATATCCTCACTTAGGAGAACCTACACAAAAAAGGCTTTATCGGTCCATCCAAATGCCCCCTTTGTGAAAAATAAGAGGAATCGATGAATCATCTCCTCAACAATTGTGAATGGACCAATAAACTTTGGGTTTGGGTGGAGGAAATCTTTAATCAAACAGACAGAATCAGAGAATCTATACAAGATAGCATAGCCAATTGGAGAACCAATTATTCCAACTGCGACTCTGTAAACATCCTATGGAAGCTAAGCCCTAGTTTTATAGTTTGGTCCACATGGAAAGAAAGAAACAGAAGAATTTTTCAAAAGGATTCTAGGCAACTAGATACAATTAAAACTAATATCATGCAAAATATGCAGGAGACTACCCTTACTAGGTGTAAAGAAGAACAAGTGATCAGGCCCTCCACAAATGATAGGCGAATTATGCAGATTTTCTGGATAATTGCTGCAACTGACCCCATTTCTCCGATGCAGCGACCTCAACCCGGTTCTTCTCTACTCTCTTGACAACCTCCTCTACCAGGATTTCACAAGTTAAATTTTGATGGGGCCCCTCAGGGAAACCCTGACCCTACCGGCCTTGGAGGTGTAATACGCAATAACAAAGGCGAAATTCTTCACATATTCAGGAATTCTCTCGGGGAAGCCACCAATAACAAAGCCGAATTTGCAGCTCTGGAGCAAGGTTTACAAATCCTAATCCGCTTGGGGATAGGGGCAACAATAGTGGAAGGAGACTTTCTCTTAGCCATCAATGCAGTGAGGAAATTATAAACTGGTTTGTGGGCCGAGAAGGTAACCAAGCATTGGTGGTTAGCCATGATCACCGAGCTCATAGCTAGATATTTCTCCATTCTAGATAGGGTGGTTTTGCAGGCAACCAGGCGAAGTGCAAATGCTTTGGCGGATTGCCTAGAAAACAACGCGGTCGAGCATCGAAATGATAGTATGGACACTTGTTGGAAGAACGTCACGTGTGAAAATCTTCAGGACAAATACTTACAAATCTCCAGGCAAGACCTCACAGGTGTGTCAGGAGAGAGGGATGGCATACATGGGACTGCTCATCATTAAATTATGTGGCCAGCTATAAATGATCATTCCCTAATCTATCATGCTTGGAAATGGCACCGTGGGTGGGAGTCCTATGGTTCACTTCGGGAAAGGTGGAAAATCCACTACAGAGATAGAGGCCAGTTCACATATCACGAATCAGAGTACGCGTGGCCTCTGGTCCTCAGTAACAAGCACGGTAGTTCGAATGTAGTCGACTGTAATAATGAGAAGGAAATTAGTCACCTGCTGGGGACGCAGACTGTCAGGTACATGGAAAATACGGAGGCTTCGGTAATGATCGCAGACCCTCACATTGTGCCCGCAACTATTAATACACAGACCACCAGGATTGATTTCACCTACCTTAGTTATTTCTCAGAGCTCAGCCCTGTGCATACTCTGTGGTGTTTAGGTTCTCGATTATCAATTGCTAGCACCTGCAATAATGTTATGGCAAAGAGTAACAGTCGTAGCACTAGAGCAACTAGGGATTTGAAAAGAGCCCGGGAGATTTATGAGGCCTCTGTCTCCACGAAAGGAAAACAATATATTGAAGAAATCCAAGCCGAGGTAAACGAAGCCCAGGAAGGGATGGACATTAACACTATCAGTGAGGAGATTGACTGGCTCTCGGACCTGGGCACCCCAGCAACCAGGGCCACCCAGTTCCTCAAAACACAGAGTGAGGCCTGGCGAATGAAGACAATGCTAGCTAAAGCCCTGAGCATGCAAGGGGCAGCTCTGAAGAATGCCTACCAAGTGAATTCTCTTGCCCCAACCCCATGGAATGCGATTAATAAGCATTTTTGTAGCTATGTGGAAAGGGAATAGAGCCTTCTTGGTGATTCTCAGATGAATTTCAGACTATTATGATAAGATATGCATTCATGACCTGTAGCTTATAGGTTTTCCATGTGTTTGACGAAATGTCTAGTGTGTTCTAGGTAGTCTAGGTCAAGTTCTTGATTCAAGTTTGGATTTTTAGCCTTTTCCTCATGTAAATATTGATTATGGAAAGTCTTGGAAATTTATGGGAAGTCGTCTGGAGGCTAGTTGTAGTGTCCTATCTAGGGTGCTAGATTAGGCTATATTTATTATCGACCAGGATCAGTAAACTTCGAGGCATGCGTCTACAGTCTATAGACATAAAGGATTCCTAACTAAGTGTTTGTGATGGTAGGTTACAGAACTTCTTTACGGAAGGTTGAGCTATGCTCCCTATCACTTGGACACTCAGGTCACTCAATTCATCTACCTATTCTAAAAACACTGTGTATTACTTAAACCAAGATTTCAATCCCCTTACGAGGATGTTGTGCATAAAACCCCTATTCAGTGAACACTCAACACTCAACATTCAATGTTTATCATTCTTGAAAGATTGAAATATACTAAAATCATAATCACACTTAAAATTCAAATATATGACAAAAAGGGTTCATGAAGATGCTCTTAAAAATAACGAAAGATCAGATCCCTTACAGGATACAATTCAACGATCTCAGCGATGAATCCTTCAAGCTACCATCATAAACATTACTCATACGAATTTCTAATTAAATCAACGAAAGCATAAATTGAACTCTAATCACTGTGCATACTATTGAATATTCAGAAGTTGCAAATGAAATAAAATGACAGTATACCCGTTCCATGCAGGGCCCGTCCGCGTTTCAAAGGCATATTGGACTGTGCTCAAGCAACTATAGAATCAACGCAACGATGAAATCGTGACTGCAACCGTGTTTTTGGTATTAAGTTCAAAAACTCTGGTTTCAAAACGATACAATGATAACCACTAACTGACAACACATAACTGTGTTTACATATGTTTTTACAACGTTTAAATTTCGGAATGAATGTACATTCATGATGCGGCTGTTGGCGCTTTTGATATGGCATAGTTTTTAAGTTGTTTCCATTCTGAACCGATTTCAAAACAGAACAAAACTAACTAGGTTTAGAACCCTATGCTGTTGCTGCTTTTGTCGCCAACATGTTGTGCTTTGACTGTCATTGACCGTGCCTTCAGGAGTGTTGGTTCTGCTGTAGGATAGGTGTTCGTCCATGCTTGTACATTCTATTTTTCATCCCTACCTTTTGCTTTAGATTAATTGTCATGCCATATGTCAAACAATAAACCAATTAGAGGATGTTGCAACTTCCTGTAGTATTTTTATCAAAAATCCTTAATTCTTTAGCATAAAACTCATAAATCAATTCTAATGTATTTAACAACTATAATACTGTTAACTAATCAATTTCAAGGGGTCTAAGAGATGTATGAAGGAAAAAGGTAGGAAAACGATGTGTTTGAAGAGGAAAAATGAGGTCAAGGAATGGTACCAACATCTCTCCCCGACTTAATGAATTAGCATGACCTCATGCTAACCCTGATGTGCTTCCTCTGAGCTTTGTCCCTGCCTGTACCTCTGCTACCTTCAACGATGTATCCACATTCTTCTTCACCTGGGCATCTTTCTGACCATGGAGCTCATGCTTTAAACTTTTGTACTTTTCCTTGAGGACCTTATTTTGGTTGTACCATTTAGTGGCCCACTTACAAATATCTGTTTGTTCAGCTTCAAGTTCCTTAATTTGTTCCCTTAACTTTTCATTCTTCTGTTGAGTCTCTTTACTCTGTGCTCTGAGCATTTCATTTTCTTTCTTGATAACTTTTTCCAGCATATTAGCCTCCATTAGTTCTTCCTTTAACTTCTCAATTTGCTTCTCCAGTTTCTTCTGTTTCTTTATGGCAGGAGGTGAATCTTTTTCTTGCCTGTTATTGCTTTCAACCTCCATCTCAGCTCCTAGTCCAGGTTGTGAGTGGGCACTACTTTCAATATCCATCGGCATAGGAGCATTTGATTCAAGTTGGTCTTCTTGTAGCTGGGCCTTTGATGTTCTCCTGGTTCTTCTTGAATAGGTGGTAAAATTTTTATCTTGCTCTGCTTTCCGAGCATCCTCTTTTCTCATTTTCCTCATCCTTATACTGCTAACAGGTGGAGGTACCTTGCTTGCTTTGTGTATAGGAATCTCTTCATCGATATCATTCATAAACCCTGAGTTTTCCTGTGGTTCTTCCTTGTCCTCTTCGTCTTTAATTTGGTTAGCAGCCAAGAACTCCTTCCACATTTTCCCTCTTCTCTGTAATTCATACTCAATAAGAATTTTAATTAGCCCAAAGTGATATAAGCTCTTGTCTTCGTTACCTTTCTGCTTTTGGATGGTCTTCGACATTTTGGTTAGGCTTTGCAAGAGGAAGTATGGCAGACTGATAACATACTGCCCTTTCAAATGTAACAGTAACTTGATATGGTACAAGTAAACAATACTGTAGCGGCCTTCACAAGTTACAAACTTTTGGATGATATAGACCATCTCGTCCCAGGGATGCACCAGCCAACTTCTTGGGACGCCTTTCTTCCAATTAACGGACGAAACCCTAGATTTGGACATAAAATGAGTGCATGATTTCTCTTTAAATTGCTTTGACTTGAAGTACTTCTCCCCTTCTGGGCTGATCCCTAGGGCTTGAGCTATGGTGTCTTCCGAAACTCTGAATGAAAAATTACGTATCAGAGATTTCTCTCCGTTGAATGTAAAAGTGAACTGTTTGGTGACCTCTTCATTACTTCCACGAAATTTCTCTAAAAAGGGCAGCCACTGTATTTCTTTAAGAATTGAAATGAAATCTTCGTGATACTGGGAACTGTCGAATATGCCATGTTCGACCCTATTGGTCATTTTGGCCGAGAGTTGTGCTCTAACTCCTCTTTGTTTATGTTTTACAAATTCAACAAAGAAGTTTTGATTTGTTACCTTTTATCTTCAGCCCCCATGCTGCTGACTTGGTGGCGTCCTCGGCTCTTTAACGCTAGCTCCTTTCGTAACCCAAACGATGCCTGATTGACTATCTTGTAATAGAGGTCGAACCCAATTAACTACATTTTCCTTTCGTAGCGCTTGCTACTTTCAGTCTTTACTGTTGAAGTCACAGGAGTCGAATGTTAACATAGAACATCTGAAAATGATAATGAAATAACCGGCTTAACTCAATTCATAACATATTCCTCTTTTGAAACAGAGGAATGGTTGTACTGATCGTATGGATGCCATCATAGAAGCGCTAGAAGCATATATATGAAGTACTGGAATATGATTTCGGGTAGTCGTTTGCATCATTTGGCTTCGTCGGGTGGTTAAATCATAATTCGGTCATTTCAAACATAATGAACAAGCTCGCATGACATTTGGTTTCCAAACAATTCACCATGTGTCCTGCTTCTGTTGGTACCCGAAAAAATAGAAATGTTGGGATGGCTGTAGGGTCTAACTGATTGGTAATAGAGATTGAAAAGGGTGATATGAGAGGGGATTAACAAAATCGTATAAGTATGAGAGGGGTTGGAGTATTGGAAGATGATAGGGATTAACAATAGGATAACGAGTGATAGGTATGGAGGTGTCTCTGAAATTGATCGTAGCAGTCACAGTTATTAAATTTAACATTAAAAATTAATCTAAGAATTTAAATGTTAAGAATAAGGAATACATTACACTTTTGTTGGTTGTTCAAGCGTTGCATTGGCATGCTGGGTAGGACTAGTCTCTTTTGACTATTCTTTGTTGTTCATAACAGGTCCCCTGAGATAGATTCGAATGCAACAGGTCCCTCTGAGATCTTGAAGATGTTCATGCAGCTTCTTTGAAATCCGAAGAAAGAATTATATGTATACAGGTTCCTTGATCTTTGGTATTTGATGAAGTCTTGGTGCCTAGCAACTTGTGGATACTTGTAGAAACTTGATGAAGCTTTGTTGAAGTAATCCTGAAGTAACAGTCTCTTAACAGGTCCCTTTTATGTGTCTTAAACAGGTCCCATTACTGCTGGTGTTGGTAACATGGTCTTCTGGACAGAACAAGTCCCCCTGCATAATGTTTATAACCAGGTCCCTCTGAGATAAAACAATGACAAAACAACTTCTTTATTGAAATCTGGAATGCTGGAACAAACTGCTTTGGAAATTTACAGTGAGGAGATGAGATAAGAAATCTTTAAGAATTTACAATGGAGAGATAAGAGAACAAAATGCTGATGCTTCTCTCCCCCACTAAAGTTTTGACTTGTCCTCAAGTCATAATTAGTTTATAAATCAAACAGGGAACAAAAGAAAAGGAATTCTTACCTGCCAACGAATTGGTTTTCAAGTAAGAATTCGGGGTTAGAGTGTGCCAGAGTTTGGTTTTCACATCTAACCCATTGTTATTATTTTTTTTTGTTGTGTTTGTTTTTTTTTCCTTTTTTTTAGATTTTGTTTTGTTTTTTTTTTAAATTTCTTTTTGAATTTCTAAATTGAAATGAAATGAACTAAGGCAGGGATACTGCAGCTGAAGGCTGCAGTATCTCAACCTCTCTTTGTTGAGATACTGTTTGGAGAAAATTTTTCTTGCTGATGGGCTTAGTGTAAAGTTTCAGGCGATGACCGTTGACAGTAAAGGAATGACCTTCTCCATCAATAGTTTTGAGCTTGACTGAACCATTGTCGTAAGCCTGAATAATTTGGTAGGGGCCCATCCAATGGGTGGTAAACTTGGCTTTATGATCTCTGAATTTAGAGTCAAAAAGTAAAACCCAGTTTCCTTCCTTGAGCTGCTTCTTCTTGATATGTGCATCATGCCACTGCTTCCTTTGTTTTTGCATGAGGATTGTGGTTTCCTCTGCTTGCTGCCTCATTTCATCTAGCTGGTTCAACTGCTGAATTCTTTCTTGTTGTGCTTGGTCCAGGTCAATTTGCAAATCTGCAGCCAGTTTAAAAGTATGTATTTGAAACTCAATAGGAAGCATTACCTCTTTGCCATACACCAACTGATATGGTGTAAATCCTATAGTATTCTTCCACGTAATTCTGTAAGCCCAGAGTGCATCTTTGAGCTTCTCTTCCCAATTCTTTCTGTTCATTGCCACAGTTTTAGTGATGATCCCTTCCAAAGTTTTGTTTGTGGATTCCACCTGCCCATTGGCCTGTGGATGGTAAGGTGTACTTCTTCTGTGCTTGATTTGGTATTTGTCTGTGATGTCCTTCACTAACTTTGAAGTAAATTGAGTACCTTGATCAGACACTATTTCCCTTGGTACTCCATACCTTACAAAAATCTCTTCAAAAAGGAAATTTACCACTGTTTGTTCGGTGGCTCTAACTGGTGCTTTTGCTTCAGCCCACTTTGTGACGTAATCAGTACTTACTAAGATGTACTTCTTACCATTGGAGGTTGGTTTAATGGGTCCTATAAAGTCTAGAGCCCATTTTTCAAATGGCTCTAGGTGAACATGGGGCTGAAGTGGCATCTCGTCTGTAGCTGTTGGCTTGCCCATTCTTTGGCAGCTGTCACAACTCTTCACGTACTTCTTGGAATCCTTAAAAATGGATGGCCAGTAGTATCCAAGACTAAGAACTTTGATTGATGTTCGCTTAGCTGCAAAATTCCCACCACACAGTTCATCATGGCAAGATTTTAAAATATCAATTATCTCATCATTTCTTACGCATCTTCTAATAATCATATCATAACCAGTGTAAAATAAATCGCCATTAATCCATGAGTATCGAGCACTTTGTTTGACTAGTCTCTTCTTTTCCTTTGGAGTAAAGTATGGAGGTGTCCTTCCTGTAGACAAATAATTGGCCAAGTCAGCATACCAAGGATTCACTATGGAAATTGCAAACAAATTTTCATCTGGGAAAGAATCTTCAACCGAAACAACCTCACCTAGATTTTGTAGTCTAGAAAGAAAATCTGCCACCTGATTCTCTTTACCTGGTCTATCTAACACTGTGATGTTAAATTCCTGTAACAATAATAACCATTTGGTAACTCTGCCACTAGTTATTGGTTTATTCATTAAATGTCTAATGGTAGAATGATCAATATGTACAAAGACTTCATAACCAGTTATATAATGTCGGAATTTATTCACAGCATATATGATGGCAAGTGTTTCCTTTTCTGTGACTGTGTAGTTTGACTCTGCAGGTGTTAGATTTTTGCTAATGAAATAAATGGCATAATTACAAGATTCCTCTTTTTGGCCTAATGAGGCACCCATTGCAGTGTCAGATGCATCTGTAAAGATATGAAATGGTAGGCTCCAGTTAGGCCCTCTTAAGACTGGTGCGGTTGATAACTTCTTTTTGAGTGCTTCAAATGCTTGCTGGCAGTTCTCATTCCAGTTGAAAAGTACATCTTTTGTTAGAAGCTTAAACAAAGGTAAAGCTATTTTACTAAAATGTTCAATAAATCTTCTGTAATAGCTTGCATACCCAAGGAAACGTCTTACCTCTCTTTGATTCTTTGGAATTGGCAAATCAACAATGATCTGGATTTTTGCTGGGTCAACTTTGATGCCTTGAAAAGAAATATAGTGGCCTAATACTATCCCTTCGTTTAACATCATAAAGCACTTTTCATTGCTCAGGGACAGATTAGCTTCAATACATCTTTTCAAAAATCTTTCAAGGTTCTCTAATGCATGTTCAAATGAATTGTCGTACACTGAAAAATCATCCATGTAAAGTTCAACACAATCATGAACTAAATCAGCGAAAATAGCTAATACAGCTCTCTGAAATGTAGCTGGAGCATTGCAAAGTCCAAATGGAAAAACATTATAAGCATAAGTGCCCCAAGTACAGGTGAATGTGGTTTTGTCCTGATCTTCTGAGGCTATCCTGATCTGGTTGTAGCCACTGAAACCATCAAGAAAAGAAAACAATGATTTCCCAGCTAAGGTGTCTAACACTTGGTCAATAAATGGTAGTGGGAAATAATCTTTGAGTGTTGCTTTGTTCAATTGTATGTAATCAACACAAATGCGCCACTTACCATTTTTCTTGGGCATTATAACCAATGGGGATACCCACTGACTGTCAGAAATAGGATATATAAAATTAACTCTCAACAGTTTTTGCAATTCTTCTCTGACAATATCCTGGAGCATGGGGTTCATTCTTCTTTATGGTTGCCTCACTGGTTTGATAGTACTATCTGTATAAATATGGTGAGTGCATGTGTCGGGGTGAATCCCATGCATATCGGTATAGTCCCAAGCAAATGCTTTCTGGTATTTTCTCAATAGTCGAATCAATTTCTCTTGCTGAGATGAGTCTAGGTGATTGCCTATGTTCAGAGTTTTCCCTGGACTAATCTCTATGATCTGACTCTGTGTGTTTGTGATGGATTGAACTGGAAAAATATCGTGAAATGTGGTTTGCAAAGATTGAATGGTGCATGTTTCTTGAAAATTTTGGGCTAAAAGTACATCTGCAGCATGATATTGGTCGTTTCTCAAATTTTAGAAAATATCAGGTTGAGAAAGGAACAATTCTACCAAATCATTATTATTTTGTTCTTGGAAATCATAGATTTGGTCAATGCTAAAAACAGATTATACTTCTTCTTTATCATTGTATTTATCATCAAGCCATAAATTGTGTGTTACTGCTGGTGATTGTGCCGATGGATAAAGAGTGATTTGTTTTCTTTCGGTCCCTCTTGAAATGATCATGTTGCCCGATCGGCATCCTATGAATGCATCAACAGTCGCTAACCATGGTCTACCAAGGATGATAGGGTGCCCTCCTAGATTGGATTTGGGTTGAAGAACTAAGAAGTCCTCTGGGTACTCCCAAGATTCTAGTGAAACAATTATGTCCTCCAAAATCCCTTCAGGAATCACTTTAGACCTATCAGCTAGTTCTAGAACAATCGTTGTGTGTTGCAAATTTATGAGCTGGAGTGTTCTCATGGTTTCAAGAGTCATGACATTTATTGCGGCCCCAAGATCTATTAAAGTGTTTGGAATCTGTATGTTGTTAATGATTGTAGTAACTCTGGGGATACCAGGATCAACATACTTTTCCATTGAGATGGTATTTGTCATAAGGCCAGCTAAATGTCCTATAACATGAATGGTTTGTGGATCAATCCTTTTCCTAGTGGGCTTCTTAAGACACATTTCTTTGATTGCTTTAGTGTATATGGGAATGTCTTTTATGGCTTGCAGTAGCGGAATTTTTATATAGACATTCTTGAGCTCATCTAAAACATCAAATTGTGGTATACACATTGGAAGTTTCATTTGGACCAATCGGTCTGGAAAAGGTGGATGCAATGGTTGCATCTGCTTATCTTTGGTATCATCGTTTGGTTTTCTTTGATTTGTCATTTCACTTTCATTTTCTGAGTTTTCTTCTTGTTTATCTATTATTGGAGAATCTTTGTGGAGTACCCTACCAGACCTCAAGTTGATATTTTGCAAGGGTAGTGTGGGATATGAGGTTCCCTCTTCTACATTGTAGGCTGGCCTCTCTGCTCTATTATTTGGATTTGGGACAGTTTGAGTAGGAATTTGAGTAGGTCTGGGAGGTTGTGAGTTAGATGGAAATTTCAGTTGTGGTGGATTTATTGGTGGAGGAGCAGGCAGTGCTTGTTGAGTAGGGTGAGGTTGGCAAACAACCTGCTGCTGAGGATACTGCTGATATGGTTGAGGATGTGATGAGTATGGCTGATGATATTGTTGATATGGCTGCGAATATGGTTGGTATGATTGAGGATATGTATGATAGGATTGAGAGTATTGTTGAGATGGTCTCCATTGTTGCTGTGGGTGATTTTGGTGCTGCCATGGCATGGGTACATTCCATGAATTCTGAGCATACATTTGATCATTTACAGGAAATTGCAAATTTTGATTTGGAAACATACCTTGAGGTGCTGGCCTTGGCTGCCATGGTCTCTTTGTGCCCATGTAATACACATTTTCCATCTCTGCATTAGCTGCCATATTACAGTTCTACAAAACCTTAACTTTAGGACAATTAAATATATCATGATGTTTAGTACAAAAGGCACAAACTTGGATGTTTTCTAATGGGCAGTCTTTTAAGGCATGTTTCTTCCGGCATTTTGGGCAGAAGATAGCCATTATCTGATCTTCATCTTCTTGTTTCTTCTTAGCTTTTAGAGTGTCAATTTGGTTCCCTAAGGTGCTTAACAGATCTGTTTTAAATTCTTCTAACAGATTCCCTATTTCAGCCCTTGTGACACTTGCTGAAGCAGATTTTGTGACTTTGGATGACAGGGTTCTTTTTCCAATTTTAGCTTTGCTCCTTGAATAATTTTCGCATAATTCAGTGATTTCTTCAAAAGGTAAGGTAGAAATGTCACCTTTGCCCATCAAATTAAGGTCATCCATGTATTCCTCTCGGATGCCTTTCAAGAATATTGTGCGGATCAAATCAAGAGGCATAGTTCGGTGTTTGGATTTTTGTAAGTTGTAGACAAACCGTTCTAAGTATTCCTCTAAGGTTTCATCCTCTTGCTGGCTCATTCTAAAGATATCATCTTTGGAATCTTTGGATCTACAATAAGGTTGATATTTCCTTAGAAATATTCTTCTCATGCCATCCCAATCAATTATCGCATGCTCACCAAGCCTCATGAACCATCTTAAGGCTGATGCCTTTAATGTCGCTGGGAAGAGTCTAAGCCTATGGGCATCATCTGTGTAACCATATGTTCGACATACAATGTCAAACTTGAACAAGAATGAGTCTGGGTCTTCTGAAGCCATACCATAAAAGTTTGGTAGCACAGATGGAGGTATGTTTTTCATTTTGATCTCATCATCTTCTTGTGGTTCATGTATAGGAAACTTAAAGGTTGACTCTTCTTCATCTCTTCGTCCTTGATTTGGTACTGATCCATCTCCTTCCTCAGCCATTTTAATAGGTTCCTCTGTGTCAGTGTCACTTGTTTTAAAGAGGAGATTAAAGAAAGATTGTTCGGTCATTGTGCTACTTTCTCCTTGTGTGGAGGATCTAGGAAAGTGTTTCTTCTGCGATTTATGCACTAATAAAGTTTGCCTTTCGATGAGAGTAAGTCTTTTTCCTGACTTTTGTTTATCCTCTAATGCTTGTATGGTGACTTCCTCAGCTGGTGTTGTATTTCCTAAAGAGTCTGCTCCTGATGATACGTTAGTTTTTGGATGGGGGGTTTTTATGAATCTACCTTGATTGTCTCTAAATATAGGCATAAATGAACATGATTTCTAAATCTATGTTTTTGCTCGTTTTTGTTTATTGAATTTTTTTTCTTTTTAAATCCTTTAAGTACGCCTCCCCGGCAACGGCGCCAAAATGTAGTGTCCTATCTAGGGTGCTAGATTAGGCTATATTTATTATCGACCAGGATCAGTAAACTTCGAGGCATGCGTCTACAATCTATAGACATAAAGGATTCCTAACTAAGTGTTCGTGATGGTAGGTTACATAACTTCTTTACGGAAGGTTGAGGTATGCTCCCTATCACCTGGACACTCAGGTCACTCAATTCATCTACCTATTCTAAAAACACTGTGTATTACTTAAACCAAGATTTCAATCCCCTTACGAGGATGCTGTGCATAAAACCCCTGTTCAGTGAACACTCAGCATTCAATGTTTATCATTCATGAAAGATTGAAATATACTAAAATCATAAGCACACTTAAAATTCAAATATATGAGAAACAGGGTTCATGAAGATGCTCTTAAAAATAACGAAAGATCAGATCCCTTACAGGATACAATTCAACGATCTCAGCGATGAATCCTTCAAGCTACCATCATAAACATTACTCATACGAATTTCTAATTAAATCAACGAAAGCATAAACTGAACTCTAATCACTGTGCATACTATTGAATATTCAGAAGTTGCAAATGAAATAAAATGACAGTATACCCGTTCCACGCAGGGCCCGTCCGCGTTTCAAAGGTATACTGGACTGTGCTCAAGCAACTATAGAATCAACGCAACGATGAAATCGTGACTGCAACCGTGTTTTTGGTATTAAGTTCAAAAACTCTGTTTTCAAAACGATACAATGATAACCACTAACTGACAACACATAACTGTGTTTACATATGTTTTTACAACGTTTACATTTCGGAATGAATGTACATTCGTGATGCGGCTGTTGCCGCTTTTGCTATGGCATAGTTTTTAAGTTGTTTCCATTCTGAACCGATTTCAAAAAGGAACAAAACTAAATCAGTTTAGAACCCTATGCTGTTGCTGCTTTTGTCGCCAACATGTTGTGCTTTGACCGTCATTGACCGTGCCTTTAGGAGCGTTGGTTCTGCTGTAGGATAGGTGTTCATCCATGCTTGTACATTCTATTTTTCATCCCTACCCTTTGCTTTAGCTTAGCTGTCATGCCATATGTCAAACAATAAACCAATTACAGGATGTTGCAACTTCCTGTAGTCTTTTTATAAAAAATCCTTAATTCTTTAACATAAAACTCATAAATCAATTCTAATGTATTTAACAACTATAATATTGTTAACTAATCAATTTCAAGGGGTCTAAGAGATGTATGAAGGAAAAAGGTAGGCAAACGATGTGTTTGAAGAGGAAAAAGGAGGTCAAGGAATGGTACCAACACTAGCCTAGAATTTGGCTTAGATATCAAGATCACACTCTCTAAATTGGGCAAGTTGGGTCACAACCACATGGAGACAATGTTGTGCATGTGGTTGGAGGCCGATAACCACACCCAGACCTTGTTATGCATGAGGTTGGGGGTCTGGGTCAGTGGAAAAAATCCCTATCTGAGGGTTTGATCATCTGGGGTGGTCCTTTGGCCCCTGAGTGTCCTGCAACCCTAAGGGATGTTGTGAGTTGTCAATTGTGGTCAGCTTGTAGGTCCAACTTCCTTAACCAAAGCTTGGAGGTTAGGTCATGTCATAGTAACTCTTCTTGTCATGTTTACCTAGGAAGGCTGGTGACATTTGGTAAATGTGAGAGGGGGTGGTCTTCGGTTGGTATTAGAGTGAGGTTGCACCACTGGACCTAAGGGTAGATGTGATTATTATGCATGCATTTATCTGTCAATGTGTTTGTCAGACATGCATGCTGGTTGTTTCTCATGATGGTCATTGTTGCAGATGTGTCGTCATGTTTAGGTTGGTGATGTTGATGTTGATTTCATTATATATACGTATGTTGTGTTGATCTGGATTGGTTGTGAAGTTGAAATATCATCCATTGAACTTCACTAAGGTATGTTGGTTATGCCTATATTTGGTTTATCTAACATGGTATGCTTGCAAGAATTAGAAGGCCAAAGATGACAAGAAAAACGACGGATTACAGTTCACATGACTCTCCTTATAGATTATATGAGCAACAAAGAGATGAGTACTCCCCTGACATAGTAGATACCTTGAGAAGTTTAAAGGAAAAGATAAGGAGTTGCAAATAAGATAATGAAATAATTATTCAGTCATAGGAAAGAATTGCTAGAGCACAGGAAAATCAAGCAAAGAACAATGTAGTGGTCCTTCAAATCTTGTCGGATTTGCAAATACAGGGACAACCATGGATCAATTATGGACAACGGGAAATAATAAATAGGGCATATGGTAGTGGTCTCATGGAGGATACAAGTCAGACAAGGATGACACAGTCAGAGGTGGCAAATGGATGTATACACCTGATAGGAGAGATAGTGATTATGGGTTATATTCTAGTTCTAGATCAAAGAGACATCATGGTCATCATTGTTATCATCCTTATAGGAAGAGTGATAATCAATAATTTTTGGATGAGTTCAAGAAATCCAAACCTCCTACCTTTGATGGAGAGCTGAAAAAACTAGAAGATGTAGAAACATGGTTGCTTGGGATGAAGAATTTCTTCGAGCTGCATGAATATACAAAGAATATGAAGGCTAGGATAGTTATTTTCAGTCTCAAGGTAAAATCAAACATCTGGTGGGAAGATGTGAAACATGTTAGAAATATTAAGACAAAGGAGTTGAGTTGGCATGAGTTCAAAATACTTTTAAGAAAGAAGTACTTGTTAGAGAGATACTATGATGGTAAGGCTAAGGAGTTCTACGAATTGAAGATGGGATCTATGATAGATGAAGAGTACATGACTAAGTTCTTGGAGTTTTTGAGGTATGTACCATATCTTAAGGATGATAAAACGAAGGTTCAAAGATTCATTAGTGGATTTCCATTAGAATTTAAGGATTAGATTGAGTATGATGAGCCTTGGACATTGGAGGAAGTAATTGGGAAGCTGAAACATTGTTATGATTAGTTTAAGCATAATTTGGAACCTAAGCAAGGTTGTAAAGATAAATAACAATACTAAAGGAAAATATGATAAGAAGTGAGAAAGACCTCGCGATGCAAGTAACAAGGAGAATGTGACACCGTACAAGAAATTCAACGCAGTTGACAAAGCACAGGGATTTCAGTCCTAGGAGCATAAAAAGGGTGAGGGAAGGAAGCCTTTGTATTGTTGGACTTATGGCAAGGATCATTGAAGAAGATATTTTCTACAACATCAGGGTGGGACATCTTAGATTTACAGTGCTCGAGAGGCACATAAAGTTGGGGATGTTAGATAGAGTATGCGTAGGATTTATGCAGCATTGGATAATCGGTAGGTTGATCATCAAGCATGTAGGTTTTAACCCCGTACAGAAATTACCTGCATACAAATTCTAAAACATAGAAAATATATAATGTGAGAGCATAACACATAAAACACATATACACAGAGATTTTCCCCTGGATCCCAAAACCGCGACTACCAGATTGATTTTTCATTATGCTCCTTTGCATATTACAATACATATATATATATACATGCCGAAGCATCCAACACCATGGATCGAAAACCATCGCGCCCAAAACCATGTGCGAAAACCATGCACAATACCATAGGTAGGTTCGCCCCACCTAATATAGGGTCCAATTTTTTTTTCCCCGAGGCGCTGTCTCGTACCCCGTAGAGGGGGGCTACCCACCCCCCTCAACCCCCCTGTGACCCAAACCTCACAATCGGCACAACAAAGGGGGGGTTCCACCCCCCTTCTAACCCAACAGTTAACTAGGGGGGCTAATCATGGAAACAATATAACACAACCCAACAAAACATATATTATTGAGATGGAAGGTAAGTTTTGTGATCAAGTTATTTCTATTTTGATTGACCTTGGATCTTACTATAATTATATCAGTCCTAACTTGGTGGATAAGTGTTTCTTGAATAAAGAAGTGCATGTAGAGTCTTGGTTGGTGCAATTGCCTACATTTACGAAGAAAAGAGTTCATCATTGGGTAATATGTTGTGCATTTTATCTGAACAGTATGTCTACATCAATGCATCTAAATGTGCTTCAGTTGGGATAATACAATATGATGTTGGGTATGGATTAGTTGTATATTCATAGGACTAAGGAAAATTACTATGATGTTGGGTATTATTGAGTGCTTGGATGATGATGGAGAGAAGAGAATATTAGAGGGTAAGAAGAAGCCTACATCAGTGAGAATGGTTACAAATATGTAAACAAAGTGCAGTAGTAGGAAGGGATGTGTATTTTTTGCAGTTCATATTTCCAGTGACAAAGGGAAGGATATTGAGGATGTTGAAGTCTTGAAGAGGTATCCAGTTTTGTAACAATTTTAGGATGTATTTCTAGTAGCGACTTCAGAGTTATTGCCTCATAGGGAAGTGGAAATTTCTATTGAGATGACACTAGGAGCAACACCAACATTTATGGCACCATACAGGATGAGCACTCTGGAGTTAGTGGAACTAAAGTTGCAGCTTAAGGAAATGCTCGATAAGGGATACATAAGGCCAAGTGTGTCAACTTGGGGTGCACCAATATTGTTTATGAAGAAGAAGGATGGTACTCTTAGGTTATACATTGATTACAGGCAATTGAACAAGGTGACTATCAAGAATAGGTACCCTTTGTTGTGGATTGATGACTTGTTTGATCAGTTGAAGGGAGTAGTAGTGCTCTCGAAGATTGACTTGAGATTAGGATATCATCAGGCACACATTAAAGAAGATGACTTGTACAAGAAAACATTACATACCACATATGGGCATTATGAGTTTATAGTAGTTCCTTTTGGCCTTACTAATTTTCCAACTACTTTCATGTGTTTGATAAATAGTGTGTTGCATAATTATCTAGACAAGTTTGTGATAGTATTCATTGATGGCATATTGATATACTCTAAGAATGAGGAAGAGCATGAAAGACATCTAGCAACGGTGTTAAAATTTTTGAGAGAGAATTAGTTGTGTGCCAAGCTTAGTAAGTGCAATTTCTTTCAGGCAAAAGTTCATTACTCGGGACATGTTTTTTCCAAGGAAGGTATAACAATGGACCAGGAAAAGATCAGAGATATCATGGAGTAGGAAACTCCTAGAATGTGAACGAGGTCAGATCATTCATGGGATTAGCAGGCTACTACAGGTGGCTTATCAGGAACTTCTCACATATTTCATATCCT
Source organism: Pinus tabuliformis (assembly GCA_031772625.1). NCBI lineage: Eukaryota > Viridiplantae > Streptophyta > Pinopsida > Pinales > Pinaceae > Pinus > Pinus tabuliformis. The sequence continues at coordinate 1,279,205,126 of CM062811.1, read as the reverse complement.
ATTACATATTTGAAACAAAAAAGGGAATAAGTATGAATGGATTAAGGAGTGTGCAACTAATTTTGAGGAGTTGAAGAATTTTCTTAAAAATTCTCTAGTTTTGAAGATTATAGACCCTAAAAAATAGTTTGTGGTATGTACAGATGCTTGCAAGAGAGGGCTTGGTGGAGTTCTGATGTATGAAGGATAGATGGTATACTATGAGTCAATGAAGTTGAATGAGCACGAGTAGAACTATGTGACTCATGATCTCGAGTTGGAAACTACCATACATGCATTGAAGATGTGTACACACTATGTTCTTGGTAGGAGTTTCATCTTAATGAGTGATCACAGTGGGTTGAGGTACTTATTTTATCAACCTAATCTAAATTCTAGTCAAACTAGATTATTGGCTACTCTCTGATCTGTTGTTGAATGTTAGTTTCACTGTGCTAATTTCAACTTCAAACTTAAAAATAATTGATTATAATTTACTTCATGTGCATATGTTTCCTTTATGGTGTTTGTGAATGAACAGGTAAATTTTTTCAAGTTTTATGTCAAATTCATGAGAAAAATAACATGTAAATCAAGTGTTGAACAATAGCAAACAAATACACAACAAGCCATGGAAGCTAGACCAAGGAGATGTAGCCCAGGAGGGCTGATCTCCTTCATCAAAACATTGTGTTAAGTGTTCATTTTGATGGAGTCCCATCCTTCTTTGGAACTAAGACAATGGGTGAACCACATGGTGAAGTAGATGGGCATATGATACCTTTGTTGAAAAATTCTTGAATTTGCTTCTTGATTTCAATTCTCTCCATAATCGACATGCAATACATGCCAATGTTTGGAAATGGAACATCCTACTGTAGCTATATCTCATACTGAATTCCCCTCTTGGGAAGTAACCCCTTGGGTTCCTAAAACATCTTGCCATGCTTGCTTACCACATCAATCAAATCATATTTTAACTTATCATCACAACCTTCAAAAGATTCATCCTCAATATCATTCTTTTTCTTGATCATGAGAAGCACAAAGTTTTACATGCATTTATTAGTCTCATCATCTACCATCCATTAACCAAAGAAATGTTTAACTTTTTTCCATGGGCTCTCACAATATACTCCAGTCCATCCTTGAGCAATAGATATTTGTTCTCATGGCGATAAAATAATGCTTTCCTATCATATAAATAAGGACTTCCCAAAATGATTCTTGAGATGTCAAGTGGAACTACATCTAACTCAACTTCATCAATGATTTTTTCAGTAATGGAAAACCTGAATAAGCATTTCCTTGTAACCTATAAATTTGCATTATTGACTATCCAACCCAAGGGATATGGCTTGTGATGAGGTATAGTTTCAAGGTTAATATTTTTGACCAAGTCTACTAAAATTAAGTTTGATTGTCACCCACTATCAAATAATCCATCAATCTTTGTATGATTTGAAATTACCCTTACATGGAACAACTCTATCCTTGATTCTTCATTTGGAGTGTTTTTGTGACTATGCGAGGAACTAGTGCTTGCAATAGCTTCTTTTCCTTTTTTAACCATGGCTGAAATCTTGGTCTCATCACCAAAATCGGATCCAAGATCATGTTGTGTGGTAGAGGTCATCTTTTGTTTTCCCTTATTATTTGGTTTATTAGGCCTTAGTTCGGGATGTAATTTCCAACAATGGGTTTCGTCATGCCCCACTTTGGAAAAATGTTGGCATATAGTTTTCTAACCTTCTTTCTCGACACTTGAATTCTTCTTTCCCTTCCATTTTCCACCCTTCTCTTTCTCCTTACCCTTAAATGTCTTCTTCTTACTACCCTCTTCCTGAATGTTCTTTCCTCATGCTTCAAGGTATGTGGCTTGCACACATACCTAATCTAAGTTGCTTGGATTGAACATAAGGATAATATTTTTTAAGTAGGAATGTAAACCGCCAATATATTTCAAGAGTGTATCTTGGGAATTCAAGTTTACTCTTAACAACAAAGGCCTCTTCCTAAACTCGTTAGTCTTGAACTGTTTGGCCCTTGAGTTGCCTAAATTTTTTCCAACTCATAATGGATTTTCGTATATAGGCTAAAGGATAGAATTGTATTTTAATTGAAGAAACAAATTCAACCCAAGAAATGGATATCTTAGCACGAATTCACATTTCCTCTTGAGCCTTTGATTCCCACCAAACTAGTGCTGCTCCTTCTAGCCTCAATGAATCCAACTTGATTTTTATGTCATCTTCTTGAAGGTTCTGAATTCTACAATAAACCTCCAATTTTCGAATTCAATTGTCTAACTTTTCTGCATTCACCTCACCATTGTACATGGGAAGTTCAAACTTAATGTCCAATTTGAGTAAGGGATTTTTTTCTCTTGGGGTTTTTGAATGTGTATGAACAATTTTTGTGGTGGAAGTGGAAGATGGTGTTGTTTGAGATGACAAGAAATATGAAGATTATGAGGAAGGTGAAGATGGTGGAGATGGAGGAGGCTTTCCTCCTGTTAGCGCTTGGAATTCACCTAGGCTGAGATAGACAAACTCTCAAGGCTACATCAAACCATTTCACCTCGTAGCTAGCCCTACGAGGTATGAGAAGGCTCTCTCGGGTTAGATTTGATAGATCTTTCAATATGATTAGGCTGACCAATTAAGAATAAAGATTTCAGGCTAGTAAATTGATAGGGGGGTTGATTTAATGATTTTTGGGGGTTTTGGTGGAAGTGAAATTCAGGGTGCGGGGATTGAGCACAGTTTTCACAGGGGGAATCTAAGGGGCAAGGTAGGAGTGAGTGCTGATGCCTTAATCTGATGATGGATGATAAGAGATGATAGAGGAGGAGCTAAAGAGGGCAAACACACAATTCGAATCCTCTCTAGACAGTAGAAAACATTAAAATTGAACAAACTAAAAAGCTGAGCATGCTAAAACATGAGTTCAAACTTTACCACTTCATCTGTCCAATTTAGAAGCATAAGAAAGATGTGAAACACATAAACAAGCTTACAAGAACATGTAGAGAACACACCATCATCACATCAATCCACAAGAATCCTCAAAGATGTCTGTAAAACCCTGGCTTTCCTGGCTTTAAATTGCAGAAATAGATGCACAATATACAATGAAGTTTCCTTCCACAAGAGTCCAACCATGAAAATGAGAAAGAGAGAGCATAATATAGACCATCTAACTCCTTTCCCCACCTCTAGGAGTCGAGCTCAACTTCCTAGGGGCAGTTTGAACTAATTCTAAATCAAGCACTAGATAATAGGCAGTCCAACAACTTGCCTCTATTACTTAGCTAACTTATTCATGCATTAATTATTCACTTTTTACATCAAGGAAGCTTCTAGAAGGGTAAAGAGAGATAAAATCTATCAATGTGCCATGAAAATTATACATTCATCCATCATCTACGAGTAGAAATCATTAACCAAGGTAAAAACAGTGTTTTCTAGGCTGAAAAGTCAAAATTGCCAAAATTCAGCTCAAATGGTCGCGCCCCCTGTTAAAATGGTCGCGCCCCTTTGCAGCTACTTTTGAGTGGGTTCCTCTGATCCAAATCAGGTGCAAGATGGCTCATTGGAAAGCTTGGTCTGTATAATTTCCATCCCAAGTGGAATTTATGAATTTGGAGTTTTTTTGCCCCCTCAAAAACCATTTCTCCCAAGGTCACTTTCTGCAACTCAAAAAGTCGGCAGAAAGTCATTTTTTTGATGTATTTTGAGCTTTTGGAGGCTCAAATCTCAAAATCAGGCTTCTCCCAAGTATTGGTAATTTTCCTCTTTGCATGCCCTTTCCAAAAATGCCAAGTTTTCAAAATTCTGAGCAATCCTCCAGAATGGTCGCGTGCGGGGCGCGACCATTTCATGGGCAAAAACCTGTAATTTTACCAAAAATTTGCAAAATGCTCCAAAATTCTCAAAATTTTCAGATTTTGATGCTAGATCAAGGCTGATCAGTACCATGATGAGTGAGGGATGCCTCAGCCAAAATGCGGAGTGGATTTGTCCTTTTCTTCTTCTTCTTGGCCTCTGCCAGCTTCCTTTGGAGAATTTTCATTTTTGCCTTGCAAACGTGCAACCTTGCCCAATAGTGTGTTTTCATGTTGCATAGCAGCTCTTTGTCACGATTTGCCTTCTCCAACAATCTCTCCAAGTGTGCATTCACACTGATAAGTATGGACTCCCGGTCAGCAGGCAATGGGTCACCGGGCCTCCTATGGTTCAAAGTTCGATCATTGCGGATCCTCCATAGCTCATCAAGTTCTTTTTCTTCTTCTAATTGTTTAGTGCGTTGTTCTAGATAAGTGATGGTCCATTGAGCCATTTCGAGTTTCCGCTGCAACACGAGGTTCTCCTCCTCTCTCTGTCTGATAATCTCATAAAAATCTGAAGGAGGAGAGTGGGCATCACGACCAATGAAATCATCATGTGCCTCGCCAACTGCCTCATCCTCAACCATGGGCTGCTTGCCCTCCCGTACTGCCTGTACCGATGAAGAAAGCGAGGCCCCTTCCACCTGGTGTGGAGATAACACTCGCTGCTCTGAAGATGATGACGATACCCCTTCCACCGGCTGTGGAGAAAGTACTCGTCGAGCTGCTGCAAATAAGGTCCTCTGACCTCTCTGATATGTGACCCTAGGAGAAGAAACCATGTGTCTCGGAATGTTGGTCTCGGGCTGATGTGATGGCCCTCCCTCCTCGTGAACTGCCTCTGGCTCTGGATGTGGCTGTGTAAAAAACTCTCGGGAGATAAAATCTGCCCAAGGAATGCCCTGCTGGCTCAGCTGATGGGAAACTACTAGCTGGATAAGACCATGATGGCATAGGCTCCGAAGTTGCTGTACTAGGGTCTATCTCTGAAAGATAGAGACCATCCTCTGAGTGTCATGAAATAAGTATGCTGAGATGCTCATCATCCTCACTCTGGTGAAGTGCATTAGCATGCGGATATGACCAGGACCTACCCGTGAGAATCTCCCCTCGCATGTGAAGTAGTGCATAATGAGTCTCATGATATCTACATATTCCGCTCGGAGGAACTTGATAGGAATGTTTCCTGATAAATTATGCAGATATGTAGGCCTGACATATGGCTCATAGTATACTAGGTCCAGCCACTTGCGCTTCGGCCACGGCTCACCCACATTGGGTATCCCGGTAGCCTCTGTAATAGCCTCTGGAGAAAACACAAAATTCACCCCTGCAAGGGTGACCTGCCTATCATGGAGATGTAGAACAAACAACCGGGCCAACTCTCTGTGATGCTGAATGTGTGACAACCTCTCACAAAACTGATAACAACCCATGTACTGAAAGCAAGTCACTGCCAATGGGCAAGCCTGCAACTTTGCCAATGATGTGGGCTCTTCTCTCCTGTGGTGACCACTTTTGCCTCCCCTACGAGGCCTCTGCTATGTCTCAATCTCAGAATATGATGATCGGTCATCACCTTGCTCATTAGTCTCAGTGGTTGACATGGTCTTATTGAGCAAGGTGGAATAAACAAGTCAAAATGACCGCTGCCCTGCCTGCAAAATGCTGTGAAGTATGCTGTTTTCAAGGGGAAACATCATGAGGGATTATGTTAGGGGAGGGAATTTATATATAGGAAAGGGAAAAATATATATAAACAGGGAATTCTGAAGGAAAACATCACATAATGCTAAACATGTCATTCCATCTTTCAACATTTGCAAATCAATACTTTATTTAGGGAAACTGTGTTTTTAAGCACCAAGGGAAAGGAAAATGAAAATCTTCATCATGGAGGGGAGGATGTCATGGGCATAAGGGAATAGGGCAGCATCACTTATGTGCAAGTAACAGGCAACTCATTTCATTTTGCTTTGAATGTCATTTAAGAGAATACTCTGTTTTTTCATGACTTTAGAATGGCCATTTGATGCTTTGGGAAACAGGGATTTAGGGTATTTGATTGCAAAAGGAAGGGAAGGTTTGCTGTGATTATGTTACAATGGAAGGGAGAGGGAATTGGTAACTTGGGAATTAGGGAAAAGAGAGGATATTAGGAATTAGGTTTAGGGGGACAATGAAAACCATCAACAAAGTCTGCCAACTAATTTTCATAACAGCAGTTCATTTAAAACAGAGGCAGCTTCATCATGTTTTTGCCATGAGTGAATTAGGGTTTCACTGTATGCTTTGACCATAGGGAGGGACATTCAATTGCATAAGGAGCTTTACATGAAGGGAAATGCAATTTGACATAGATTTTCATACAGGGAATAGATAGGGAAAAACAGAGTTTTGAGGATGGGGAAGAATACCATGTTAATGTAAAACCCTAATCACAGCAAAATTGATTCCTTTGACAACTATGCAGCTGTATTTTTAATGAATTTTGTCATGACTTTTATTGAGCTTTCAAGTCTTTGACATATACATAAGATGACCTTTTTCTTTATTTTTTCTAAGGCTATGCAAATGGCATTTTCACTGTTTTTTACAATTTCTTGTGTGCATGCCTTGTCATCACTTTTCTTTTTATTTTTTACAATGTTTCTTTTCATTCTGCTGCTATGCAATTTGTATATATAATTTGCTGTGTATACTAATGTTTAGGTTTTGAGCATATAACATGGTAAACAATTAGGGTTTGAAATGGGTTAGAAGGGGTTAGGTTTTCATAGGTTTGGGGGAAGGGTTTGTGACTAATTTGCAAATGAGATTAATAAACATGACACTCTAACACATGTGAATCTATTATGGGAAAATAAATGGAGGGATTAAGGAAAAAGTTGCCTTGAAAAGCAAACACACTACCTAACATATGCATTCAAAACAACTATCATTTCAACCTATCTTCTATTAATTTTCTCATGATAAAATGAGCACAAAACAACCCTTGAATCCATGGCAGCATCATAAAAGTCGTTTGGGAGGCATACCTTGCAGAAACCGCAAGCAAATTTGGGAGAAATTTGAAGTTTAACAAGTTTTCTGAGTTTGCTGGACAAATGGTCGCGCACCTTCTTCAAATGGTCGTGCAGCTCCCAGGTGGTCGCGCCTGACCAAAATTACAAAGGAAAATGGCGCTGGAATGGTCGCGCACCTCCCAGGTGGTCGCGCACCCTGTGAAATGGTTGCGCAACCTGAAAAAAGCCTGAAAATTGCCTGAACTTACCAAATTCGTATTGCTGCCTCTCTCACTTTCTTTGCTTGCTATCAAATGCACAATGAGGCTCTTTAGAGAGGGAATTAGTTTTTATAGGGTCATTTTAAAAAAAAAAAATTGACTTTAGAACCCACTTTATAATTTTTCCAACTTGCTTTTCTTTTTAACACTGTTTAGAGTCTTTTTGTCCTGAAATGAACTCTCTTGATGCCTTTGACTCCATTCTTTTTGCAGTTTGACCGCCTGATGGACTGTAGTGAAGGAACCAGGTTTGTTTCCGGCACTTTTACAAATATTTGAATTTTTTTTTTTTTTTTACAAATTTCTGATGACCTTGAATTTAAAAAACAGGGTTTTTTAAATCCAAGGCATAAAATGAACTGTAGATGATAAAAATAATAATGAAACATCTGTACATACTTCCATCTGGCTTGCTGGGGCACTTACTGACCATGACTCATGAGTTTGTAGTGATTTTGACTCAAAACCCTAGACCTAAGACTTAAGACCTCAAGGCAAAAATAAAAACAAGTATGACTCAATTACATTGAAGTATGTCCTGATCCAGCAAAACCAAGAAGGGAACAAAGACCAGCTCCTCCATTCAGTGTTATGGCATGCCTAATGAGATGCAAAATTGACTCTGAATGAGACACCTAACTATGCATATGCAAAGAGCTATTGATCACTGATGGAGGGCTCAAGACCGACACTAACATTGGCTCCAATGGGGATGGCAGCTCCTTGGAGGTGCCAAGAACTTCAGACCTCTTGGGAGAGCAGACCAGCGCTTTATTCATTGGGCAATGGAGTCAACTAGCACACAAAAATAACCATACGCAAAAGACTTTATTTGACTTTGACTATAAACTGAAAACTCTCAAAGGACTATGACTCAAACAAACTAACCTTTTGCAGAAAGTAAACAAACTGAAAATCCCACACCAATCAATCTTCCTCCTTGGACTTATAGCCTTCACTTCGGGCTCCAAACCAAGAATGAAAGATTAGTTTCACACTTGCTGTAATAAAGTAAAATGATATATACAATGGAGATGATTCAGAGCAGCATTGCTCAAGCATGATATCTCTTGAGAAGCCAGCCATTCACCGACCCACCGGGACAGTCATCGCCATTCAACTCCTTGAGAATGAAAGCATTAGGACCACGATATGCAGCAATCTTATAAGGACCTTTCCACAAATTATCAAATTTACCATGCTTACCTTTGTCCTCGTTTCGAGCATCCCATCTCAAAACAACATCTTCTAGCTGAAAATTTTCCGACTTTGCCTTCTTATCATAGATCTTCTTGATACGTTCTTGCAGCTTCAAAGAGTTTTGGAGAACTTCTTCCCTTGTCTGCTGTAAGTGGACCATTTGACTGATTCTCCGTTGCATTGGATCCATATCTTCTCCCGTTTCTTGAAGTAATTTCGCGACCGGTACACTAAGTGATGTTGGAAAGACTGCATCAACTCCGTATACAATCTCAAATGGCGACATTCCAATAGACTTCTTTTGGCTAACCCGATCAGCCCATAATGCATTGACCAACTTCTTGTGCCAACTTTTCTTGTTAATTTCCAGCATCTTCTTGATAATGTTCACTAGTGACTTATTTGATGATTCGGCCAGCCCATTACCTTGCGGATGATAAGCGGTGGAGTGACCCAAGCTGATGTTGTACTTATAGCAGAAATCAACCATCTTATTGGACTTAAAGGCAGCTGCATTATCTGTGATTATTTTGAATGGACAGCCGAAACGTGACAAGATATTAGTTTCAAGAAAAGAGATAATTACCGAATCTGTGGCCTGCCGAGTAGGAATTGCCTCTATCCACTTTGTGAAGTAATCAGTAGCAGTCAAGATCCATCTATGCTGCCCAGACGAAGCTGGGTGGATTTCACCAATGAAATCAAGGCCCCACTGCTGAAATGGTGCACTAATCTCCACCGGTTTGAGAGGCAATGGCTGCAACTTTTGTTTTCCTTGAAATATTTGGCACTCATGGCAGCTCTTTACCGCTTTGTACACATCAGAAAAAAGAGAAGGCCAATAAAAACCAGCCCGCAAAATCTTGTTGGCTGTAGTTTTCCAAAATAAATGACCTCCACAGTCACCTTTATGGAAATCTTCTACCGTCGCTTTTGCTTCCTCTTCAACCAAACAATTTAGCAAGATGCCCCGGGATCTTTCCAATACAATGCTGATTTCATAATGCAAAATTTAGCAGCCTTTAATTTCAAAGTCCTAGCTTTGTTTTTCGACATTCCAGGAGGCGCGGACACATTCTGAAGTACATACACTATATCAGCATACCAAGGAGAATTAATAAAAATATCTGATACCTGAATCGCTGAATTTTCTCCTTCACCATCGGATAAGGCAGCGATCAAGTTGATATCAAGGGCATGAAGGTTTGTTTCAGCCATTAGTTTAGCAAGTCCTTGTCCTTTAATCAGCTTGGTGGGCTTGATTTCAACATCATATTCCAAGAGAGCAGCAATCCATTTACCTCTCCTACCTTCCGGCTCTGTTTGTACCAAGACATCTTTTACCGCTGCACTAGGAACATAAGCTAATACATGAGAGTGAAGAATATAAACCCGGAAATCTTTCAATGCCTTAATAAGGGCCAGCTCTTGTTTCTCAATGATGTTATAGTTTAATGCCCCATCTCTAATGATCCGGCTGAAAAATGCAATTGGCCTTTCAACACCCTCTCTTTTTTGCATTAATACGGCTGCTAATGTATGCTCGGAAGCAAAAGAAAACACAATGAAATCCTGAGTATAATCAGGGCTGATAAAGGTCGGGGCTGAAGACAAGATTACCTTGATTAAATTGAAGGATTTGACTACCTCCTCGGTCCATTTGATCTTGCTGTCCTTCCGAAGCATGTTGGTCATTTCTCTAAGGTGCTCTGCAAGATTAGGAATGAAGCGGCGCAGAAAATTTAATTTACCATTAAAAGATTGTATCTCCTTCTTATTTCGGGGCTGCTCTAGCTGCTGAATTGCCTCCACCCGTGCGGGATCAATTCGTATACCGTCTTTGGAAATGATATGTCCCAACAATTTACCTTCACTCATGGCAAAAAGACTCTTTTTTGGATTTAAAGAAATGCCATATTTTCTACATTTTTGGAACACTTTAGTCAAATGAAATAGATGCTCCTCATCGGATTTGGAAAAGACCGTCAAGTCATCAAGATAAACAACTAAAAATATGCCCTTTTCATTGGCAAAAGCCATGTCCATAGCTCGCTGAAATGTAGCACCTGCATTCTTCAAACCAAAAGGAATTTTAGCATAGTGAAATGTTCCCCAAGGTGTAGTGAAGGCTGTCTTATCACGGTCATCCTCATGGACTAAGATCTGATTGTAGCCGGAGTATCCATCTAACAATGACATTTTTGAGGCACCCACTACCCGCTGCAATATGTGGTCCATTTTAGGCAGCGGATAGTTGTCCTTTAGCGACACTTTGTTTAAATTTCTGAAGTCTATGCACAAGCGAATCTCACCGGTCTTCTTTCTCACAGGCACTAGGTTGGAGATCCAATCTGAAAAGCGAATGGGAACTATGATTCCAGACTTGTAGAGCCTATTGACCTCTTTCTCAATCAAAGGCAGCAGCTTGGGATTGATCCTCCGCAACTTTTTCCGAAAAGGCTTTTGATTTGGCTTTATAGGAATAGTGTGCTGGATGGTGCTTGTATCATATGTCTTTAAATCTGAATAATCCCAAGCGAATACATTAGAAAATGATGACAACAATCTAATGTATTGATTCTTTACCTTGAGTGGCAGAGCCTTTGATAATTTCACCATCTTTGGATGTTCTGCTGTTCCAAGGTTCACATCTTCCACACCTTCTTCTGTTGGCATCAAAGTTGGCTTGCGAGCCACATCATCTTGATCAAAAAGTTCTTCTAAAGGAATCAGCCCTTTAGGAATATGATTATCTTTCAGCTGCAAAACATCCATTTGATTAACTCCTTCAGGCTCCATGTCTATTGAAATTTCTTCAAATTTACCTTCTCCATGCAAGAAATCGTTGATTTCCTCATCATCCTGAAAGACTTGCCAGCTCCTTTGGTTGTCCGGGATTGTAGGGCGATGCTTTACATAGATTTCAAACTTGTTGCTCGAATTCATTGGTATTTTCAAATTGCTTGCTGCCCTGGCCAATGCATCCACAACTCCATTTTGTATCCGGGGTATGCATGTTAAAGTATGCTCTGAAAACCGCTTCAAAATGTCTAGAACAGCATTGCGATAAGCCCGCATACGAGGATGTTTAGCTTGAAATTCCCCCTTTACTTGTTTGATCACTAACTCGGAGTCGCCATAAACTGCTATCTTCTTTGCTTTTAATTTCTGGAGGATTTTCAAACCAGCTATAAGGGCCTCATATTCTGCTTCATTATTCGAACAATCAAAAGCCAATTTGTAAGAGCAAACTTGTACCTTGTTTGGAACTTGTTTAGAGACTGAAAATGGACTGCGGATCCATACACCAATGCCTGCTCCATCGCTGCCTACTGCCCCATCGAAATCCATGGTCCAAAGACCCTCTTCATCATCATCCAAGGGCTGTACTTGTGATGTTGTTGCAGTCATGACTTGTTGCCCATTTGTCTCAGCAATTAACCTTATGGCAGCAGTCTTTTCTTCACTATCTTTCCTCAATGTTTCTCTGAAATCTTCAGCAATGCCTGGGATATCTTCTATCTAAACTAATTGACTATCTACTTCATTAAAACTATCAGCAAATAAAACATAGGATTCTAGATCTGTCTGTACATAGTTTACAGGATGATTCACTGGTTTTTCCTTGCTTGTAATCATATACTTCATCTTTTGCTCTCGATAGACTTTCCTCATTTGTCCAAACACCGGAATAGTGGCATATGAAAAGTCCAGCTATAAAGTACCTTTAAGTTTTGATCCCCATGACCTTGAAAGGAGCATGCCAAACCTTGGAGGAATGTCTGCTACTACCACATCCATCAAGAGATTTTTTGCGGGAATTTGATCCAAGCTAACTACCAAATCTTTAATCAAACCGATGCATCTAACTCGGCTGGAATCAAATGAATATAGATCATGGTAGTTACGAGTTATATCAAGTCCCAACTTCTCCATTATTGCCTTGGGCATTAAATTGTGTGATGCTCCCGAATCGAACATAGCATTATGAAGCACATAATCATGAATTCTTAAGCTGATATAAAATGGCGGGACATCACTTTCCGAAGACTCGCCATTTAGAGCTAGTCCAAAGATTAATTCCGGCTGATCATCCTCCACATTTACCGCATCTAACATTGGATCAGTATTGAACATCTTAGAAATTTGTGCTCTGTAAGTAGTGTTCTTCATGACTTCTGTTAGTGGAATGGACAATTTCAATTTCGAGACTTCGTTCTCAATGCTGAATGCTTGACTTCTCTCACTTGCTTTGGCCGGATTATCTCTTTTTTCTGCTCTATCTTTAGGTACATTTGATGGCTGATCCATCTTATTTGCTGGAGCTGTTGGGGCTGATGAAGAATCCATGACTTCTTTACCCTTTCTTTGTGGAACAGCAACACCATTCTTTGCCACATTTTCTGCCCTCTTTTGAAGTGGATGTATAGGTACTGTTCGGTTTCTCAGCTGTCTCTCTTTGCCTTGTTGAGATGATAAAGCATGTAGGTAACCTCTTTGATACTCTTCAGACTCATCTTGAAGTGCCACATCATTAGATAGAATGTAATGCTCATCTTGAGGTGCATAAGCATTACTTACCAACTCATCTTCTTCCGTGATGTAAGTGGGCATGTCATCGGGAGTGAAAAAATGATTTTCTTCATCGGGTCCTTCACCCTCATCATCAGATTCTTGAGTAACATAGTTTTGCTGAAATGGGGGTTGGATCGGTTGCTGTACTGCCGCCTCTTGTCCTCGTGGCTCCCGCTGTTTTATCCTATATTGGGGCTGCTGTTGTTGTCCTCTGAAATTTGGGTTTCGAACTTGAGGTTCCGGTTTGCTAAGATTAAGATTTTGGAATGCCTTTTTCATCTCTTCCACTGTCCGAAGAACTTGAGAAGTGGATGCTGCCTCTTCCTTGATTGTGACCTTCTTTTCCGCTTTCATCCTTGCCCTTTTGTCATTCAAATTAGCCTCCACACTGACTGCAATTTTCTGCATTTCCTCCAAGGTAGGAGGATCTCGGTCCCGCAGTGAGTAGGCCATCTCCGGATCGAAACCATCCGGGAACTTAAGCAAGGCGGACTTTCTTGATGGTCTCAAATCATCGGGTATAGTGTTATACACTGAATTAAATCTGATGATATAATCTTGAACCGACTCACCCGGATTTCGTTTGAGGTTGTTGTACTCGGCATTGATTTGCAGCGGGTCTTTCCATATTTCCCATCGGTCCAAGAATTGATCTTCCAGTGCTTGCAAGGTGGTGATGCTGTTAGCTTCCAACCCTCTAAACCATTTTCTTACTTCTCCGGCAAATGTCTGCACGAACAACCGCATGGTAACATCTTCTTCATCTAACTCATATAGATCAAAGAAAGTGGACATTTTATCGATATGTTGCTGTGCTGTAATACTCTGTGGAGTGCCATCGAACATGGGAATTTTTCTTTGATAGTCAGCTGGCATGTCATGAAGATTAGCAGGCAATACAAGTGGGGCAAAACGGGCTGCCATTTTTCTTGGTAATGTAGGTCTTGGAGTAGCAGGGGGAGTAGGTGTGGCAGTATGAGGAGTAAGAGGAGGAGAAGTTGTATGTGAAACCGAAGGCGAAACAACTGTAGATGGGGGATGAGGAACTATAGGAGTGAGGGCAATATAAGGGGGATTTGCCTGTTCATGCGCCGTGATAGAAGATCCGATATGACCAGAGATATTTTCAAGGAAATCAGCAAGAGTTGTAGCTTGTATACATGTCTGGAGATTCCTTAAAATGAAATTTTCAACTAATTTATTATGCCTCTCAAATTCAATAGCAGCTGCAAAGTCAGGATCAAGGACTAAAGAATCGAGTGCACTTTCAGACTTAGCTTTAAACAACGATAACTCAAAACTTTCATCAAAGTCTAAATCTTCAAGATAATCAAAAATAGCTGGGCATGAATTAGATCTGACAATGGGTCTTGGATCAGTAGCCAGCTTGTTTTTGCAAATAGACTAGGAAAGGAAAAACTACTCAGCCGTATGAAAACTCTTAGCCTATCATCCAAAGCTTAGAGTCCATAATGATACTTGGACAAAAATGTCAATGAAGTGAGGGTTTCAAAAGCTCACGGAGATTGACTGGAGCAGCGTTTATCTACTAACGCTGATGTAAAACAAGAGCGTTTTCGAAGGCTTCTGGCATAACTTCAGGCTCCGTCTAAGACTTAAGAAATCACACTACAATGAGCAAATTACAAATTTGGTTGATCCCCAGTATGGTCGCCAATATGTTAGCGCTTGGAATTCACCTAGGCTGAGATAGAAAAACTCTCAAGGCTACATCAAACCATTTCACCTCGTAGCTAGCCCTACGAGGTATGAGAAGGCTCTCTCGGGTCAGATTTGATAGATCTTTCAATATGATTAGGCTGACCAATTAAGAATAAAGATTTCAGGCTAGTAAATTGATAGGGGGGTTGATTTAATGATTTTTGGGGGTTTTGGTGGAAGTGCAATTCAGGGTGCGGGGATTGAGCACAGTTTTCACAGGGGGAATCTAAGGGGCAAGGTAGGAGTGAGTGCTGATGCCTTAATCTGATGATGGATGATAAGAGATGATAGAGGAGGAGCTAAAGAGGGCAAACACACAATTCGAATCCTCTCTAGACAGTAGAAAACATTAAAATTGAACAAACTAAAAAGCTGAGCATGCTAAAACATGAGTTCAAACTTTACCACTTCATCTGTCCAATTTAGAAGCATAAGAAAGATGTGAAACACATAAACAAGCTTACAAGAACATGTATAGAACACACCATCAGCACATCAATCCACAAGAATCCTCAAAGATGTCTGTAAAACCCTGGCTTTCCTGGCTTTAAATTGCAGAAATAGATGCACAATATACAATGAAGTTTCCTTCCACAAGAGTCCAACCATGAAAATGAGAAAGAGAGAGCATAATATAGACCATCTAACTCCTTTCCCCACCTCTAGGAGTCGAGCTCAGCTTCCTAGGGGCAGTTTGAACTAATTCTAAATCAAGCACTAGATAATAGGCAGTCCAACAACTTGCCTCTATTACTTAGCTAACTGATTCATGCATTAATTATTCACTTTTTACATCAAGGAAGCTTCTAGAAGGGTAAAGAGAGATAAAATCTATCAATGTGCCATGAAAATTATACATTCATCCATCATCTACGAGTAGAAATCATTAACCAAGGTAAAAACAGTGTTTTCTGGGCTGAAAAGTCAAAATTGCCAAAATTCAGCTCAAATGGTCGCGCCCCCTGTTCAAATGGTCGCGCCCCTTTGCAGCTACTTTTGAGTAGGTTCATCTGATCCAAATCAGGTGCAAGATGGCTCATTGGAAAGCTTGGTCTGTCTACTTTCCATCCCAAGTGGAATTTATGAATTTGGAGTTGTTTTGCCCCCTCAAAAACCATTTTGCCCAAGGTCACTTTCTGCAACTCAAAAAGTGGGCAGAAAGTCATTTTTTTTTTATGTATTTTGAGCTTTGGAGGCTCAAATCTCAAAATCAGGCTTCTCCCAAGTATTGGTAATTTTCCTCTTTGCATGCCCTTTCCAAAAATGCCAAGTTTTCACAATTCTGAGCAATCCTCCAGAATGGTCGCGTGCGGGGCGCGAACATTTCATGGGCAAAAACCTGTAATTTTACCAAAAATTTGCAAAATGCTCCAAAATTCTCAAAATTTTCAGATTTTGATGCTAGATCAAGGCTGATCAGTACCATGATGAGTGAGGGATGCCTCAGCCAAAATGTGGAGTGGATTTGTCCTTTTCTTCTTCTTCTGGGCCTCTGCCAGCTTCCTTTGGAGAATTTTCATTTTTGCCTTGCAAACGTGCAACCTTGCCCAATAGTGTGTTTTCATGTTGCGTAGCAGCTCTTTGTCACGATTTGCCTTCTCCAACAATCTCTCCAAGTGTGCATTCACACTGATAAGTATGGACTCCCGGTCAGCAGGCAATGGGTCACCAGGCCTCCTACGGTTCAAAGTTCGATCATTGCGGATCCTCCATAGCTCATCAAGTTCTTTTTCTTCTTCTAATTGTTTGGTGCGCTGTTCTAGATAAGTGATGGTCCATTGAGCCATTTCGAGTTTCCGCTGCAACACGAGGTTCTCCTCCTCTCTCTGTCTGATAATCTCATAAAAATCTGAAGGAGGAGAGCGGGCATCACGACCAATGAAATCATCATGTGCCTCGCCAACTGCCTCATCCTCAACCATGGGCTGCTTGCCCTCCCGTACTTCCTGTACCGATGAAGAAAGCGAGGCCCCTTCCACCTGGTGTGGAGATAACAATCGCTGGTCTGAAGATGATGACGAGACCCCTTCCACCGGCTGTGGAGAAAGTACTCGTCGAGCTGCTGCAAATAAGGTCCTCTGACCTCTCTGATATGTGACCCTAGGAGAAGAAACCATGTGTCTCGGAATGCTGGTCTCGGGCTGATGTGATGGCCCTCCCTCCTCGTGAACTGCCTCTGGCTCTGGATGTGGCTGTGTAAAAAACTCTCGGGAAATAAAATTTGCCCAAGGAATGCCCTGCTGGCTCAGCTGATGGGAAACTACTAGCTGGATAAGACCATGATGGCATAGGCTCCGAAGTTGTTGTACTAGGGTCTGTCTCTGAAAGATAGAGACCATCCTCTGAGTGTCATGAAATAAGTATGCTGAGATGTTCATCATCCTCACTCTGGTGAAGTGCATTAGCATGCGGATATGACCAGGACCTACCCGTGAGAATCTCCCCTCGCATGTGAAGTAGTGCATAATGAGTCTCATGATATCTACATATTCCGCTCGGAGGAACTTGATAGGAATGTTTCCTAATAAATTATGCAGATATGTAGGCCTGACATATGGCTCATAGTATACTAGGTCCAGCCACTTGCGCTTCGGCCACGGCTCACCCACATTGGGTATCCCGGTAGCCTCTGTAATAGCCTCTAGAGAAAACACAAAATTCACCCCTGCAAGGGTGACCTGCCTATCATGGAGATGTAGAACAAACAACCGGGCCAACTCTCTGTGATGCTGAATGTGTGACAACCTCTCACAAAACTGATAACAACCCATGTACTGAAAACAAGTCACTGCCAATGGGCAAGCCTGCAACTTTGCCAATGATGTGGGCTCTTCTCTCCTGTGGTGACCACTTTTGCCTCCCCTACGAGGCCTCTGCTGTGTCTCAATCTCAGAAGATGATGATCGGTCATCACCTTGCTCATTAGTCTCAGTGGTTGACATGGTGTTATTGAGCAAGGTGGAATAAACAAGTCAAAATGACCGCTGCCCTGCCTGCAAAATGCTGTGAAGTATGCTGTTTTCAAGGGGAAACATCATGAGGGATTATGTTAGGGGAGGGAATTTATATATAGGAAAGGGAAAAATATATATAAACAGGGAATTCTGAAGGAAAACATCACATAATGCTAAACATGTCATTCCATCTTTCAACATTTGCAAATCAATACTTTATTTAGGGAAACTGTGTTTTTAAGCACCAAGGGAAAGGACAATGAAAATCTTCATCATGGAGGGGAGGATGTCATGGGCATAGGGGAATAGGGCAGCATCACTTATGTGCAAGTAACAGGCAGCTCATTTCATTTTGCTTTGAATGTCATTTAAGAGAATACTCTGTTTTGTCATGACTTTAGAATGGCCATTTGATGCTTTGGGAAACAGGGATTTAGGGTATTTGATTGCAAAAGGAAGGGAAGGTTTGCTGTGATTATGTTACAATGGAAGGGAGAGGGAATTGGTAACTTGGGAATTAGGGAAAAGAGAGGATATTAGGAATTAGGTTTAGGGGGACAATGAAAACCATCAACAAAGTCTGCCAACTAATTTTCATAACAGCAGTTCATTTAAAACAGAGGCAGCTTCATCATGTTTTTGCCATGAGTGAATTAGGGTTTCACTGTATTCTTTGACCATAGGGAGGGACATTCAATTGCATAAAGAGCTTTACATGAAGGGAAATGCAATTTGACATAGATTTTCATACAGGGAATAGATAGGGAAAAACAGAGTTTTGAGGATGGGGAAGAATACCATGTTAATGTGAAACCCTAATCACAGCAAAATTGATTCCTTTGACAATGCAGCTGTATTTTTAATGAATTTTGTCATGACTTTTATTGAGCTTTCAAGTCTTTGACATATACACAAGATGACCTTTTTCTTTATTTTTTCTAAGGCTATGCAAATGGCATTTTCACTGTTTTTTACAATTTCTTGTGTGCATGCCTTGTCATCACTTTTCTTTTTATTTTTTACAATGTTTCTTTTCATTCTGCTGCTATGCAATTTGTACATATAATTTGCTGTGTATACTAATGTTTAGGTTTTGAGCATATAACATGGTAAACAATTAGGGTTTGAAATGGGTTAGAAGGGGTTAGGTTTTCATAGGTTTGGGGGAAGGGTTTGTGACTAATTTGCAAATGAGATTAATAAACATGACACTCTAACACATGTGAATCTATTATGGGAAAATAAATGGAGGGATTAAGGAAAAAGTTGCCTTGAAAAACAAACACACTACCTAACATATGCATTCAAAACAACTATCATTTCAACCTATCTTCTATTAATTTTCTCATGATAAAATGAGCACAAAACAACCCTTGAATCCATGGCAGCATCATAAAAGTCGTTTGGGAGGCATACCTTGCAGAAACCGCAAGCAAATTTGGGAGAAATTTGAAGTTTAACAAGTTTTCTGAGTTTGCTGGAAAAATGGTCACACACCTTCTTCAAATGGTCGCGCAGCTCCCAGGTGGTCGCGCCTGACCAAAATTACAAAGAGAAATGGCACTGGAATGGTCGCGCACCCTGTGAAATGGTCGCGCAGCCTGAAAAAAACCCGAAAATTGCCTGAACTTACCAAATTCGTATTGCTGCCTCTCTCACTTTCTTTGCTTGCTATCAAATGCACAATGAGGCTCTTTAGAGAGGGAATTAGTTTTTATAGGGTCATTTAAAAAAAAAAAATTGACTTTAGAACCCACTTTATAATGTTTCCAACTTGCTTTTCTTTTTAACACTGTTTAGAGTCTTTTTGTCCTGAAATGAACTCTCTTGATGCATTTGACTCCATTCTTTTTGCAGTTTGACCACCTGATGGACTGTAGTGAAGGAACCAGGTTTGTTGCCGGCACTTTTACAAATATTTGAATTTTTTTTTTTTTTACAAATTTCTAATGACCTTGAATTTAAAAAACAGGGTTTTTTAAATCCAAGGCATAAAATGAACTGTAGATGATAAAAATAATAATGAAACATCTGTACATACTTCCATCTGGCTTGCTGGGGCACTTACTGACCATGACTCATGAGTTTGTAGTGATTTTGACTCAAAACCCTAGACCTAAGACTTAGGACCTCAAGGCAAAAATAAAAACAAGTATGACTCAATTACATTGAAGTATGTCCTGATCCAGCAAAACCAAGAAGGGAACAAAGACCAGCTCCTCCATTCAGTGTTATGGCATGCCTAATGAGATGCAAAATTGACTCTAAATGAGACACCTAACTATGCATATGCAAAGAGCTATTGATCACTAATGGAGGGCTCAAGACCGACACTAACACCTCCATTACCCTTTGAATCCTTCTTTTCATCTTTTTTATATTCTGAGGTTCCCTCTCCATGTGGGGACTTATAACTCTCTCTAGCCATTCTAGTATTTCTCTCTTCATAGAGGACTCTAACCATGTCAATTAAGTCATAGAAATATTTCTTGAATGCTTCCTCTTCTGAAATAACTTTAGTCTCTCTTGCTCCAGACATGATGGCTTTGGATTCAAGCTTAGATTTTGGTACTTCTTGTACCTCCTCAATCTCAATTGAAGGTAAAACATGAGGTGTTTCAAGTGTAGTTGGGATTGAAACTTTGGGTGGATTTATGCCTCGGTGGTCAAGTTTACAACCAGATGAACGTAATACCCCAGCTATGACAACAAGAAAAATTTATCATTGTTGCTTCAAAAGTGATGAATAAATCATCATCACTGAAACACATGATTTACATTCATAAGGCCAAACAGTTATTATTTTGACAAGTGATGGAAACATAACATTACTTTTAGAGTTTTAATATGCAACTCAAAATAAGACTCAAAACATGACCAGACATAATTGTTGCTGACCCAATGATGGAAACACATCATCACTTTTACACTTTAAAATGCAACAAATGATTTACAAAAGAATGACCATGAAAAGACAACATGTCTAGAAACCATTTCTCACTGATCAACGTGAATGGATCACCTCCTTAAGGTGGTCTTGCTTGTCGAACAACTGCTCTTCCTGGTTCACGCATCGAAGTTTTGTCTTTAAGGCGCTGCTATGGATGGAGCCTCCAACAAGTGGCTCTTTGATGGCCATTTCTGTCGCATTGACTACAATTGGTTTTCTTCCTCCATACCTACTTAACTTGTTTCTTTTCATGTTGTTGAGGGGGTCTTTCATGCCTCATGAATGTTGCCATTCTTTTCCAACACTTGGAAAAGGTATGGTTAGGTAAATCATAAAAAGTGCATGTTTTTCAATGCCTTTGTCTTCATTCATTATTAACAACATGATCATAATCAAAATGAACATTTGAATATCGAAAATGATTATACCTTCCTTTTTTGTTTTCGATGTCAGCATGACAATGAGAGCTTGCCCTAGCTCTTTCCCTGTAATGGGAATTGCCCTGGGATGATGGGGATGCTTTCCCATCATTCTCTTTCCTCGACGAAGTCTCGGACAACTCTGACACTTTTGAGCACTCTTCTTTAATGTACCTCGAGCTTGCTATTCGAGTTTCATGCACAACCTCCAAAGGTTGAGTGATGCCTTGGTTATTAACACCAAGTTCTTTCTCCTCATGCCTAATCTTTGTAAGGAGCCTCATGTTTGTCCTTGTAATGGGGATCTCCAAATCTCCAACAGACATCATACTATGTGAGGGTGAAGTCAAAAGGAAATCAACATATTTTACCTTCTCTTTCGATTTGGAAAGAGCGAATGAGGGCTGCTCATCATTTGTTGTTGGTGGATTGCATTCCCCAACTTCTTTCCTGACATACCCAAGTCCTACCTGACAAGGTAATTCGTCTGCTTTGATGGGGTTGACAATGCCTTGACCATAACGCCCAAGCCTTTTCCTTCATACCCCATTCTCTTCAACAGTTTGGAGCCAACTGTTGTGGTGTGATTTTCAAACACAGTGAAATCAACATCAGCAAACATACATGAAGATGGAGAACTACTTTTTACCTCACATGAGTCACGTTGTAGCCTTTCCAAGGCCTCGTCCTTTGCTTGCAGCTATCGTAGCAAACTTTGTTTCTCCTCTTTCTCTTCATGTAGCCGCATCTTCAATTCATTATTCTTTGTTTGAAGATTATGCTTGTTTTGCTTCAGTTCTTCCATGGCCTCTTCTGTGGCTTGCAACTAACGCTGTAATCGCTCCTTCTCCTATGTCTCTTTTTGTAGAGCCTCATACATGATTTCCAATCTCTTGGAAATGTTGACCATGGTCTCATACATTGCTCTTTCATTCTCTGTCACTGCAGGTTCCATTGTTCACAATGCAATTCACATACATGTAAAGATCGCTCTGATACCACTCATGGCTCTCCTTCTTCTGGACATTACCTCAGGATTTGCAACCAATAGTTTCCCTTCTCCTCTCTCCAACTTTAACCTTGTAAGCATCATAAATTTGCAACCATTAAAACCCTGCTTGCACAAAACTCAAGCAATCAAGCAAATAACCTTTGCTCAGATACCACTCTCACTGAGTTTGAATTTGAGATCAGATACATCAAGGGAAAGGAGAAAAGGGTTGTAGATGCTCTCAGTATAAGAGTGCAGGTGAATCACATTGCAACATCGAGTTCTTATGGGACAAACTTGTAGGAGTGTATATTGCAGGATGGACAACATGATCAAAAGTATCAAAGGTTGAGGCATAGGTATTAAGAATAGGGTTAAGGTAATAGGGATGAGGAGTATCATCTCACAACATATGGCTTGGTTAGATTCAAGAACATGATTTATGCGTCAGATAATACTGAGCTCAAGATGCTTATCTTGAGAGAGTTTCATTTTAAGCCCTATTCAGGCCACTTGGGATATCAGAAGATAACAATTAAGAAGTTCTATCATTGGTTGAACTTAAAGAAATAAGTGGTTGAGTTTTTTGCGAGAAGTTTGAACTATCAGCAAGTAAAAGTAGAGTGTAATCATAGAGGTGGTTTATTATAGTTGATTCTGATTCCAAAGTGGAAATGGGAGGTCATTTCCATGGACTTCATTATAGGTTTGCTAGGACATCGAAGCATCATGATTCTATAATGGATTTTGTCAACAAGTTAAGTAAGGTAGCACACTTCACTGCAGTTAAGTCTACGAGTTCAAATAGTGAGGTAGCCCATATTTTCATTAGGAAGATAGTGAGACTCCATGGTGTTACCAAGAATATTGTATACGAAAGAGATGCCTAGTTCACTTCTAGGTTTTCGAAAGAGTTTTTTGCAGACTTGGGGATAAATTTGGCTTTCATTACAACTTAACATCCACAAAATACTGATTGATGAATAAGGTTAATAGGATTCTTGAGGGCATTTTGAGGATGTATGTCATGCATCAATAGAGGAAGTGGGAAGAGTATCTTCCACTAGTATAGTTTATGTATAATAATGGGTATAAGGGGTCCTTGAATATGAGTTAGTTTTGAGGGACTTTATGGGTGGATGTAACACCCCCTCCTCCGAGGTCCATGCAAGCAAACAACCAGCTGGGGTAAACATACGACGAGAGAGGTCACTATAAGGGATTCAACTTCCTTGGTGACCTTAAGGAAATGGAGTCGACGAAACATATTAAACAAACCCATGCACATCAACAACAATACCCTCAGAAGACATGTCAACCACTTAGACATCCTGTCCCTGAGTCCCACTGATGTTTTAAGCCTTTTAACCCTGGGATACTCTCATGCTATAAGTAAGACAACATCCAGAAGGAAAAGTCTCTCTCACATGCCTATGTGCCAACATTCCTAGACTCTTTTCAGCAGACCTATGCTAGCATCCTTGAGATTTGAGCCACTTTTCCAGCCCAGAATCCCGACTTCTGCCCATAACTTGTTACAACCTCCAGAATCCATCAAAGACATGATGAAATATAAATAGATAAAAATTCAACCTTAGGACTATGCCTGAGCATCCCCAACTAGGACTAACATTCTTGCATCAATGCAACATATAGGTCTAGAATACAATACAAAGAATAAATGGTTGAAAGAAATTATGAAACATACCCAGAAGGATCACCACCTTCTCCATTGAACTATTCTATCATCAATTTGGTCTTGCATCCATCCATTTAACGATTACAAGTAAATACATGAAATAACCATGACATGAACCAGTCATATAAATGCTTATAACAAGCATAAAACCATATAAATATTAGAGATATGACAACCATTAAATCCACATATAAACAAGTGCAAAAGTAAGAGAACTTAGCTTTTAGTAATCATAGGCAAATCTAACTAGGTTCGGGACTTCCACGTACCACCCAATCATAGACATGGATGAACCAAATCTCTCTTTTAGCCAGTCACCCCCGTGCCATATTCCAAGCATGAATGTGGTATCTCATAGAAAAATCAATCGAAGAAAAATGAAGGGAATCCAGAGTTTAAACCACATCCACCCTCATCAAACTGTGATCACACCAAAATTGGTGCTCCGATCACAACCGAACCGAACTTGGAATGCCGTCTAGAATCCATCACTATCCTTGAGGAATTTTCAATCTCCTTGTCTCTCAGGCTTTAGCACAATCCAATTCCGAATCAATAGGCCCTAAATCAAGACAAGTCTCCTAGGATTTACTGTAATCCAAACCCAGATCACTAGGCCCTAAACCAAGACTTCTCTCTCAATCTTTATCATGTATCTTGCTAAAACCAGTTAAGGGATTCCTAGGCCTTTGGGAATGAAATTTGAGACCACCTCTGTCTCAGATTACGAAATCCATCCAAAAAACCAAAGCTCAAAACCGAGATAAAAATCCCAACATACCATGACATCTAGAAAAAAATCAAGGCTAGCCTAAAAACCACTGTCATAACCCAACAAAACCATGCCATTGACAACAAGAGAACCATACACCAACATGCAAAGCCATGCATGTCCAAACTAGCTAGGAGATCACACATGAAAAATGTTACCTGCAAGTATTCTTGTTGAAGATTCTTGATCTTGCTTTCCTTTCCTTTATCCTTTCTTTCCTTCCTTTCCCTTTTCTTGCTTTTCATTTCTTGCTCCAAAGCTAGAGTGCTCCAAAAAAACTCTAAGTGACCAAAAGTGAGAGAGAGAGAGAGAGAATAATGAGAGAGCTCCAAACTCGAACTAACAAAATGTTACCAACTGATCCTTAGAAGCATTTTTATTAATGAGGCCTCTATTTTGTTCATTTTCCATTATTTTCCTTCAATTTACTCACATGAAACCTGTGACCTTTCACCTTATTTTTCTCCTAATTTCCTTTATTTTCATAAATAAATTTGCCAAAAGTGCATTTTTTCCTTTTAATGCCTTTGCCAATTTTCCTTAGCAAAAACACACATCTAGTGATTCCCACTAGGATATCTTTGCCCAACATTTAGCTTGTAATAATTGTCCCTTAACCGTGGTATTATTTTTCCCTTATCAACTTTTATTACATGAACTTTTCACCCAGGTTGTTACACAGTTGTTACAACGGAGTTGTAATACTCCGATCAGCTAGAGTGATCTAATGAATAGGGTATGTTGGACTGGATATGTTGGTAGATATGGAACAAGAAATGCATGTTATTAAAAGGAATTTAAAGGAGATACAAGATAGGTAGAAGAGTTATGTAGATCATCACAAGGTATTTAAGGAGTTTCAGGTTGGGGAACACGTGTACTTGTGCATCAAGCCCAAGAGGATTTCCTTAAGGATTGGATCATGTGCCAAGTTGGCACCTTGGTATTGCAAGCCTTTTGAGAACCTTCAGAGGATTAGATTAGTGGCCTAGATGCTTGCATTGCCTTTGACATTGGAATTTCATGATGTATTCCATGTTTCATTGCTTAAGAAGTATGTCCAGGATGCTGATCATGTGATTGATTGGTTTGTATTGCAGGTGGAACGAAAGGGAGAATTCTAGCCAGAACCACAATGCATATTGCAACAGAAACAATTCATACTCTAGAATAGAACAATTGAGCAAGTTAAAGTGCAGGAGAAGCACTTTGGGCTTGATGAAGCTACCTGGGAGATGGCAGATCATATGCAAACTATCTATCCTTCATTATTTGCTGGTTTGAACAAATGAGTTCTTGGTATATGTATATGGATGTCGTGGTATATATCACAATGAGTTGTGTTATAAATCTCCAATAAGCAGTATGATTGTCATGTTTTTCATGTTGGTCATGGTTTGTAGTAGTTGTTCATTGTAAATATTGCATCGATCTATGTTATAAAGATCCATGGGTAGTATGTTTTGTTTTCAATGGTTTGCTGGTCATAGGTGTCATTGAACACTGAGGATTGTGTTCCCCCAAGGGGGAGGGTTTTGTAACAACCCCTGGTTGATTTTCCATGTAAATAAAATAAGACCAAGGTCATGGGACACATATTCCAAGATGAATGTTGTAAAAAACATAATGATGGGTATTATTGGTGATTAATTAATGGCTATGGAAATTGGCAAAGACATTGGAAAAGGCAAAGTGGCAATAATTGGAATTTTATTTATGACATAAAGGAAAATGGGAGAAAAGGAAGATGAAGAGATATAGATTTGCATGAGAGGGAAACTGAAGGGAAAATGAAGAAAGTAGAGGCCTCAATGATAAAAAGGCTTCTAAGGATCAATTCATAGCTTTTGTCAGTTTATATTTTTGCTAGTTAGCTTTTGTCAGCTTAGTTTTAGAGCTCTCATTTCATTATCTCATTCTCTGACACCCTTCCACACTTAGAGTATTCTTGGAGCACTTTGGAATACATTGGATTTGGAGAAACAAGGAAAATTAAAGCATGGAAGTGCAAGTAAACAAGTGGATCATTAACTACAATTGGATTTCTTTGCTGGTAATAGGTTGCAGGTGTGATTTCCCTATTGATTTCTGGGTGCATGGTATATGCATGTGATTTTCTAGTTATGTGTTGTCATTGGCATGGATATTTTCCTAGATTGACAATGATTTTATCCTTGCCTTGCAATTTCCTAGATATCCATGGTGTTGTGGTTTTTTCCACTTGTTTTTTTTCTAATTGGTGCTCAGGTTCCTTATGGTTGTGGGTTGGAACAAATTCTTTGGAAGCCCTGGAACAACTTGGGTTGAATTACTAGTCCTGGAGCTTAGATTGGGGAAAACACTCTAGAGACCTTGGTGGGTTGAGTTACTAGTCCTTGGAGCCGGGTTGTACAAATGATATGGAGCCCTAGAAGGCTGTCGGTTTAGTTATTATTTGCTAGAGCCATGGACAAATTAGGTAGAGAGAGATCTAGTTGGTGTTAGTGATATATGATTGTAGAGGTGGAATCACTGTGGTTGAGGGTTGAGGTGGTTTGACCTTTGGAAGCCTTAGTTTGTTTTTGTCTTGGTTTATTCCATGAGATCCCACAATCATGCTTGGAATATGGCGCAGGGCTGATTGGATGAAAGAGAGATTTGGTTCAGCCCAATCTATGGTCGAGTGGTACGTGGAAGTCTTTGACTTGGTTGGTATTTTCATATGTTAATATGAGACATTTCCTTATTGTGATCTATGAATATTTGTAGCGATTACGTTGGTGATATTATCACCGAGTTGCCATGGCTTCTATGCTGGTTATTTTCTTGTTATATGACATGTATTTTCTATGGATCTTATCATGAATTGTTTAGTTCTCAATTGGTTGATGAATGTATGGAATAATAAGTGTTGTTTCAACTATGTGGAGAGGGAATAGAGCCTTCTTGGTGATTCTTAGATTAATTTCAAGCTATTATGAGCATATATGCATTCATGACCTATAGCTTATATTTTTTCCATGTGTGTTGACGAAATGTCTAGTGTGTTAAAGGAAGTATAGGTCAAGTTATTGATTTGAGTTTGGATGTTTATCTTTTTCTTCATGTCAATAATGATTCTATAAAGTTTCAGACAATTCTAGGTAGTGGTTTGGAAGTTGGATTGGAATTGTGGCTCATATCTCGAGACCGCAACATATCAATTGGGCAAGTTGGGTCACAATTTCATTGAGGCAATGTTGTGCATGCAGTTGGAGGCCTATAACCACACCCAAGCCTTGTCATGCATGCAGTTGGGGGTCTAGGTTAGTGAAAAATATCCCCAACTCAGGGTTTGGTCACATGGAGTGGTCCTTTGGCCCCTGAGTGTCTTACAACCCTGAGGGATGTTGTGAGTTATTCGTTTGTGGTCAGTTTGTAGGCTCCACTTCCTTAACTGGAGCTTGGAGGTCGGGTCATGTCATAGTAACTCTTCGTCTCATATTTACTGTGACAGGCCAATGAAATTAGATAAATGTGGGAGGGGTTGTTACAAAATTAAACCCTTGAGTTGGCTTGTCTTTCCCTAGGGAAGATCATAATTAGTTGTGAATGGATCTACAAGATCAATTTCTCTTTGAATGGATGTAATGAGAATGAGGTTCATTTCCCCCAGTAGTATGCAATTACTTTTAATGTTGTAGATGTTAGTGATGCCTTAGAATCTTGTAAGATTTGAGGATTGTTAGGGTTGTGTTCAAACCTTAGTAGCATGGATACTAAATTTTCTACTAATATTTAGAGAAGTCACATGATTATGGTTTATTGATGTATACTTTCTTGATTGATCTAATAGTTGTGCATAAGTATTTTCTAATGTGTAGGTCATTTCCATGAGGAATGAAAGAAGTGGTATATTGCAAACTAAGAACTTGGATCCTATCGCACCTAAAGAAGGTTTGTATGTTGGGGGTATTGATTTGTTTGTTCCTTGAGATTCTATTATTATAAACTATTGATAAGTAAGAGACACTCTTGATGTTTCGTATTGTTGTCATATATTCTAGATGGGTCCTAATGATTGTGCAAAGTTGAACTTGATTGCATTCACTAACGGATACCTGCTAGGGTTATGAGTAAAGTTAGAAAATTACACACACACACACACATTTTACGCCCTATATAGTTATTGGTATTAATGTACGAGGAAAGAATGTTGTAGATGATAATGTTGCTACTAGTTTGATGAATGTAGTAACATGTTGATGGTTCTAGCTAATTGAGGATATAATGTTATTGTTGCTAAAAAAATTTCAAGTTTTGAAAGACATGTATGCAAGTAGAGCTTATGAACAAACCCTAATATTACTTCCACTGAAAGAAGAAACCCTAGCTCCTTGATGATGACATGGACAAGGTCAATGATATGTATTCCTTGATTATGTGAATTCCTTGATGATGTGGACAAGGTCGATGATATGTATTCCTTGATTATGTGAATTCCTTGATGAGTTGAATGAGGTTAAGTGAACCCAAAAAGACTAAGGTAAAGAGGGAATTGACACATTCTCAAAAGACAAGTACTTTCTTGTTTATTTCTATTATTGTTTCATTATGAGTATCTTGTTTTTGTATATATTGTTTGGCTATATTTGTTCTTCCATGGCCTCCTAGTGAGGATTGTAGGTACATAATAAAGACTACCAAGGTTGTGGAAGCAAATAAAGAAGGATGGAAGAATAAAGACAAGAAGACTTGTGATTGGATGAAATTTTGGGCTCAGAGGGAGCAAACAAGATAAGTCTGATTAAATCATGTCCTGATGTATGACAAAGAGAAGTGAGTTGTGTTGAAGATGGTTAGAAGTTTTGAAGAACAATGTTGATCCAAATTTTCTAAAGATGAGACTGTTATGTACTAATGATAAGTTTCCAAAATCTACGGACCTCTATGCCCAGTTTAAGAGGAATATGAATCATGAAAGTGTGACATCCTTGTTGAATATTTGGCATGATGTGAAG
This sequence comes from Pinus tabuliformis, assembly GCA_031772625.1. NCBI lineage: Eukaryota > Viridiplantae > Streptophyta > Pinopsida > Pinales > Pinaceae > Pinus > Pinus tabuliformis. The sequence continues at coordinate 1,279,175,711 of CM062811.1, read as the reverse complement.
AATCTAGAAGACTCTGTGACTTGAATTTATATGATGCATGAATTTGTTGACTTTAAAGATGGAAGAAAATTTGTGAGTGATGTGGTAGCTAGGATGACATGGATGTTTCTGTTGCATAGCTACTTTGTGAAGTAGTTGAAGCAATTTTCTAGCTTGTGTGATGTAGTACTGGAATCAATCATGGACTAAGCTATGTCTCTGGTGATGATATAAGACTATATGGGTATACAGATGCATATTGGTTGTTCCTGGAAGGAAGAGAAAGTCAAGATGTTGATTTATCTTGGGATCTTCCATGATTTCCTGGATGATTAGGAAGCAAAAATTTTCCACTCTTAGTACAACCGAGGAAAAGTATATTGTAGTTAGTATGGCTAGCTATGAGGCAGTGTGATTGTGGAATCTACTTGCAGAGTTGTTTGATCATGTGTTAGGTACAACCATGATATACTATGACAATCAAAGTGAGGTCATACTTTCAAAGAATCGAGAGTTCCATGACAAGTCGAAGCACATCAAGATCAAGTACCACTACATCAGAGATATGGTACAAAGATAAGAGGGCGAGGATCCCAATAGATAAGTAGGTTGCAGACATTCTAACCAAGGTACTTTCCAAAGAAAAGTTATTTTTCTTCATAAACTAGCTTGGAGTGCATGATAATGTATCCCTCCTTGATATGGAAAACCGTTGATTGAGAACACTGAGCATATGCTCATTGTCCACTCTTTTGACTAGCCTAGACTTGGTGGGGGGATGAGTAGAATAACTCATGTTTGTGAGGGTACTCCTTGGAATCATATACGTGGTTGAGTACATGCCCTAATATGTATCCTACTCCCAAGTCACTTTTTTGTCATTATTGGCCAAGGGCCATATTGAGATGGTTAAGCTTATTAGGATTTCCAACCATCTAACCAGTGGATGAGGAAACTTAGGTGTGTGTGATCTTTACCAAGGTTGGACACGACTTCCATGGATTTGATTGTGGTAAATTGATCTCTCCTAAGTGTTTGATGTAGGTGTTATACCACTTGATTACTAAGGATCAAGTTGGCTGAGAATCAGTGATTTGACATAGGGTGTGTGTGATCTTTACCAAGGTCATATATGACTACAATGGACTTGGATGTGGTAAATCAATATCCCTTATCGTCAGTTGTGGATCATTATTCTTCTATGGATCAAGACATCATTGCTCAACTAAGATGAGATGATGATGTAGCTATCTACTTTCCTTATGATGAGACATGTACATCTGAGATGAGATCTACGATATTATCGTTTAGGTCATGGAGCTTGGCTTGGAGATCAGTAGGGTGTGTGTGTGATATTTACCAATTTCAAATGTGATTGCCATGGAATTGGTTGTAGTAAATCGATCTCCACTATCATTAGTTGTGGATCGAGACATCATTACTTAATCGAGATGAGATCTATGGTGAAACTTGAATTATGTCTCCCTAGCTGAGAAGGAGTGTTGAAATTGGATTGTGATGTTGTCTACTTTCCTTATGATGAGACATATAAGAGAGAATGAAAATACCTCCCCGGCTAAGAGAGAGTGTTGAAAATTGTTGATCTGGATCTTGGAGGGGGGGCCCTAAGATCTAAAAGATTGAAATGGACCTTGGGGGGGAGCCCCCAAGATCTAAACAATTGAATTGCCAGAAGAAAAAGAGGAGAATGCCCAATAAACAAAACCACAAAGAAACTTTTTATTAAAATGAAGAATAACTGTAAAAGCTACATTATGGTGGACAATCTATCCTTTTACAAAATGCGACTTGTTACTTATAGTCTTTTTCAGTTACAATACCACAGGTCAATTCCATGGGTGAATGAATACCATGGGTGGATGTCACAATACCATGGGTGAATGAATACCATGGGTGGATGTCACTTACAATACCATGAGTGGATTAATACCATGGGTTGATGTCATTTTCTATCCGGATCATTCCTCCCTCCTTAAGGAGAAATGGTCCCCATTCCGTAAAGTTCCCTCCTGCGAAGCCTTTGTTGAATATGAAGAGCCACTGAAGATAAGGGTTTTTTGTGGTTAACCCATTACCATGATGAACGAAGATCCAAGGATAGAGATACCCTGTAATGCTTGTGACCAACTATGATATTGACAGTGTGCGGCTTAGCAAATGGACTTCAATGAAGTGTGGGTTTGTGGATGATCGATAACCATGATGAGCAAAGATCTGAGGATAGAGGTACCCTGTAATGCTTGTGACCAAATGTGATACTGAAAGTGTGTGACCTAACAAATGGACTTCGATGAAGTGTGGGTTTTTGGATGACCCATAACCATGAAAAATGAAGATCTGAGGATAGAGATACCTTGTAATGCTTATGACCAACTGTGATGCTAACAGTGTGAAGCCTAGCAAATGGACTTCGATGACAAGGATTTTGTGCGATTGACCCATAACCCTGATGTTGGTTGTTGATGAAGTAGCAGGTGCCTACATAGCCTGGGGTGGGAGGGCACATCTCCAAATAACCTAAGCCAAATGTTGCTATGTTGAAACTGATGAATGTAAAGCAGGTGCCTACATAGCCTAGGGTGGGAGGGCGCATCTCCAAAGGGAACCCACTCTGAATGTTGCTCTCGAATTAAAATGACATAACTTGGTCAATATAACTCAAAATATTTATTATAACCTGTTTTTGGAAACAGAAGAACCATTTTCATCTTCCCATGTGTTGGCAATCCTTATCTTGACATTCTAGAATCTCAGATTCGTGCTGCAACTCTTATGCCGTCACAAAAGTTCTGAAAAAATAACTGATTTTAAATCAACGATATCTCCCACATCTGAATTCCGATTCAACCCTTTTTTTTTTCAAATTGAATGATTTTTCAAGAGGAGCTCAGATCTAGAATCATTTTTCTGAAATTATGCACCAAAGTTGCAAAAAAAATATAGGAGATCCATCGTCCATGAATTGCCGTCAGAAACATTTCAACAACATAGTTGATTTTAAATCAATGATATCTCCCTCATCCAGACTCCAATTCAGCCGATTTGTTTTTTGAATTAGGGAAATTTTCGCAAGAAATAAAGATATGTTATTTGATTTTGTAAATTTTGCACCAAAAATTTCATATCTGATCTACAAACTCACCGCCCAAAAACAATTCCTGCAAAAAAATGAAAAAAAAAAAAAAAATCTTCCTGCTTGGCCTAAGAAAGTGCTTTGTGGAGGTTGTAGCACGTGCTTGAAGTTTGTTGACTATTGCTGCAAAAATTTGAAATTGAAATATGCATGAAACCCTCATTCCCATGATATCGTAACCTGCTTTAATACCACTAATCTGAATCTTGGGGGAAGACCCCCAAGATCTGAAAAATTGCAATGCTAGAAAGAAAATGATAGAACACACAAAAAATAAAACCACAAAGAAACTTTCTATTAAAAGAGAGAATAACTGTAAAAGTTACATTGTGGTGGACAATCTGTCCTTTTACAAAATGCGACTTGTTACTTATAGTCTTTTTTCAGTTACAATACCACGGGTCAATTCCATGGGTGAATGAATACCATGGGTGGATGTCACAATACCATGGGTGGATGTCACTTACAATACCATGGGTAAATTCCATGGGTGGATGAATAACATGGGTAGATGAATACCATGGGTTGATGCCATTTTCTATTCGGATCAATTGTAGCCATGCTCGGTATTTCCATTGATGAAAATAAAAGGAAGAAATTGAAAAATTTATATTTATATTTTTTCCTCCAAAATCGTTCTTGGCCTCCCTTCTATTCAAGTCAGTTGGGCCTTTTAGAGGCACCCATTTGACCCCATCTTGATTACTATATATATGAGACACTATCCTCATTTGGGCATTCAATTTTTATAATAAGATCTTTGTTTTAACGAAGGAGAAGGAGGGTTTGGATGCCAAATTTCTGAGGAACTATTATCACTTGTGGGAGGATTCATTTCTTATCAAATCCTTCTTGGTACCCTATTTTTCATTGTTGTAATTGATGAACTAAATATTCTCTCATAAGAAAATATTTTTGGGTTTTCCTCCTTGTGGGGTTTTGTCCGCCTAATTTCTATGTCTCTTGTCTCTTTGTTGCACTATTATCTTTACCAATCTTTTCATGTGTTAATGGTTGAATTTTATTTTGTATAAATTCTTACTAATAATGGATAATGAATTCATACATATATATATCACTTGACATTCAAATTGCAAAGTGCCTTTCATTTTCATGAAGAATGATATAAAAAAATAAATTTGTGTTAAAAATCATTCTAATTATATTGTATTTTTATTAAATGTCTCAACATCTTTTAATGTATTCATGGTCATTTTACTTCAATGTTGTCTCAAAACTCTTTAAAATAATAATCACTATTTTTCCAACACTTGAAGATAGTCATAATGGTTTTATTCCCACATGTATTTCTAGCACAAAGCATGTACTATTTTTACATCGAAGGTGTCTTTTTGCGGGGTTGGGTTGGGCATTCATCCCAACCAATAAGATCCATCCATTTTTGTCTCCCTCCATCAAGCCATATTTAACCACGTGACACTCTAAAAAGTGCAATACATTAAAATCATCACCAACAACTCTTGACACTTTGATCAATGCAAGTTATCCAACTCACTGTCAATCGCTATGACCTGGTCAACATAGAGCTTTCCAAGAACCCTTGAAGAAGGTGGTTGGGAAGCAGTCTCACACACTAGATCTAAAGAGCTAACTTATCATTTGAATCCACACACTCTTAAAATCATCGTGGCCATGATTCTTTTATAATCTTGCAAAGTATCTAGAAAAGCAGCATGGGGCCCTCCAAATTCCATTTGAACCCCAAACCTCTGAGCATATCCAATAGTCATATCTACTCTAAAATCCATTGAAAACTTTGATATCGTCAAAGCCAACAGATGTGGCCATGACAACCTTAACACCATTGGCATGTGCATTCCTGATGAAATCAAAATAGTCCAAGACCTCCCTTCGATTCCAGGATACTAGACTAGAACACCACAAACATCCTTGGAATTATGGTATTCAAAATCCTTCAAAACAACCTTCAAGATCTTCATGTCAAGGGTACCTACCCGAATCGATATGGATTTGGTTGTAGCAATCCTTTCATCAAGAAGAGAAGCATTGGACATGGGAAATTCAGTGAGGTTTGTAATCATTATTTGGAAACTCAAGAGTGGCTCCAGCCTCCCTTGGGAAATCTCTACCTAGTCAATTTTATTTCCTATCTCTTTGAAGTTGTCCTCTGAGTTGTATTGACCTGATTGGTAAAATCAATGGTGTGAAAAATGATCCATTTTGTCTTCACAATTTTCTCTACCTAGCATGGGAACATAATAAACTAGCAATTTACTCAACACCCATAGAATTAAATAAGAAATTGTATAAATTCAATGGTCATTTAGATATTTACATATGTAATTTTCCATCATTCATCTTACTCCGGGCATAACCAAATGTTGCAATGGAAAATTTCCATTGGCAAGTAATAAACCAATGAAGTAGAATGTTTCTCTTAGTAATCCAACAATTTTTTGTGTTTTTCTTGTAATAAGAACATTAGCCTCCTTATTGAAGTAGTTTCAACTAGATTAGTCAAATCTCACAGGCTTGGGGAACGATTCGTCACGTTGGTACTGCGACAGAGGTCAATATCACATCGTGGTAGAAATATGGGACCGACGATATTGTGTAACAGAGAAAAGATAGCTAGTCGAGAGTGACATACTTTAGAAAGTTATGTTAACATTTTGTGCTCATACATAATTAAAAAAATTTTACCTATAAAATTTTGAATAAGTAACATTTACACACCCAAAAAAAATACATAAAACACCTTGCAACTAACATATTCTACATCTCATGAGTTTTTCAAAATTTACATTACCTATAATACATCTCATGAGTTTTTCAAAATTTACATTACCTATAATAATTATCAAACTTAAATATGTTATATTGCCTACATTATTTTCAACCTTCAACCTTCAGAGAAGAAATGACACCAGGAATGCACATAACACACTATCTTAGTCTATTCTACTTTTGTGGGTTTCTCACAATTTATATTATGGATAATAATTAAACTTAAATATGTTAAATTATCCATTAAATCTAGTTTTTAATTATACTCCTAATAAAATATATTACCATTAAATGATATGTTTTAAATTAAATAATGAGAATATATTACATGATTGAATTCGACAGTTTACGTTATGGGAAAAACTGTGTTGTAGGCGTAAGGGAAACGATACGACTCCACCTTCCCAACCTCATATTTTGCTGCAATTTCTATGCTTTTTGTTACGACGGCTTCTCTCCTCACATCGGACCTCAAAACCAAACTTCTTCTTAATACAGAGCCATCTCTACCACCTTGGGCTTAAATCCAATTTTTAGTTTTCAAGTCAGAAAGTGGAAGGGGTGAAAATAGAACCAAAGAATCATGAGATCAAGCAGACGTATTCTAATGAGGAACGGAAGGAGATTAAGTAGAAATATTTTCATGAAGATAAGCCTTCGCAGTGACCAGGCGGACCAGTTGCGAAAGGAAATTAAAAACAAGTTACTTGAATGTGGGTTGCTGGAGGAAGAGGAAGTGAGGGAAAGGCTGGCGCTCAGGGAACAGGCCGGCCTTGACTACATTGAGAACGTAACGGTGAGTTCTATTGCACCGGAAAGTATGTGAAGTAAGCGGGATCTGTTTCTTTAACTTGTCGTGAGAAAATGGTAATATACCGTAGAGTTTTCTTATTTATTCACTAAAGAAAAAACAGAAAGAAAGAAAGAAATTATTTTAATGTCCACGAGACAGATTGCTTCTTCATGAACTTGATGTATTTGACTTTTTTTCCACAAACGTTTCTGTGAAACTTCACAATAAATGCTCCCTGCTTCTGTGGACAAACCCCTAGCTAAATAGATTATATCAAGAGCAAACTGTCAGCATAATTTTCCCTGTTGTTTTTGTTTTTGAAGACCATTAATTCTAAAATGAAAGGTTTTTCTTTTTCCACTTGTGGGGAGGAACAAAAAATGCACTCTTTCCTCCCACACTTTTTTGCCCTTTTCCAGCAATAAGAATTTTGGCTCTCCAAGAGATATTGGCCTCTATGTATGTTTTTGGTTGATGATTATGAGTGAGATTAGTACTTTTTCTTTTTCTTAGTTCCTTATGCCAATTACATTTGTGTAACTTTTCCATAACAAAAGCTTTTATCTCTTCGTTGTTTATAGTATAAGGGTTTAAGCAAATACCCCATTTACTAAACCATTTATTATTTTGCTTCATCCAATCTTTTTATTGCTAAATTATATATATCTTAATTACTTAATTTATTTAATAAACATTTTAAAGTTTATTTATTTATTTGAGGGTGTTTATTTTTTATATTTTCCTGTTGAAATTCTGTTATTGATTTTCAGGATAGAACAAATTCTTCATCTTAATTCGGAAAAATGATTTCAAAAATATACGAATCTTAATTTTATATACTATATACTGACTACTTATATAATTTTTATATTTTATATAGAATTAGATGTTTGTAATGTGATTATTCTTAACTCGATTATCAATTCAAATGATATAGCTATAATGCATAAAATTTGTGAGTTGCTTTGTATTAGTTCTAATCACCTAAACCTACAAGAAGGGCCTGAGAAATAATAAAGAACCATAAAAAATAATAATAAAGAGAAATGGTTTTTGGTTTTTAATCATCAAATTTAATTTTATAATTATCATTCATAAATATTGATTTTGAAATAGAAAAATTAATTATATTTATATATATATATATAGATCAGAATTTCAAATTTCAATTAAAATTGTTTTGAAAACATTTCTAATTGAGATTAAATACTTAAAAGACTTAATCAACTGATCAACTAAACCTTAAAGCTAAATATCTTAAAATATCATTTTAAAATGATTGAATTAAAATTATTTAATAAATTTTTATGAATCAAGGATGACATTGTAATAAACCTGGTTTCTATGTTTTTTTAACCAAACCTGAGTGGTGCTCCCGAGATTCAGATATCTCTTCGCCAAATGGATGTGTTTTATAATTATTTTTTCATATAAAGCGGTCATATGTCTCATGCATAGTTTCTAATGTATAGTTTCGAATGTTCTGATGCCTCCAACAACAGCTTAAATATTAAAAATTCTATTGAGTTTAGAGACTGTTCATGATGGAGTGGTAAGAGAAATATGCTCTATGGATCATCACCCCCAAGCATTAGAAAATGTGAGAAGATTGTAATTGTAATAGTTAATTGTAACATCAAGCACATTGAAATGGACAGAGAAACTTATCTATTATTTATTTATTAATAGTAATAGTTAATAGTTAAAGTTTATTTATTTGAGGGTGATTATTTTTTATATTTTCCTGTTAAAATTCTGTTATGCATTTCTATTATTGATTTTCGGGATAGAACAAATTCTTCATCTTAATTCGGAAAAATGATTTCAAAAATATACGAATCTTAATTTTATATATTATATATTGACTACTTATATTGCACGTGACGGCTATGCCGTAATTCTGTTCATCTGCGGGCTTCGGCCATATATTGATTTTCCCTCTGAAAAAAAAATACTGACTACTTATATAATTTTTATATTTTATATAAAATTAAATGTTTGTAATATGATTATTCTTAACTCGATTATCAATTCAAATGATATAGCGATAATGCATAAAATTTGTGAGTTGCTTTGTATTAGTTCTAATCACCTAAAGCTACAAGAAGGGCCTGAGAAATCATAAAAAAACATAAAAAATAATAATAAAGAGAAATGGTTTTTGGTTTTTAATCAACAAATCTAATTTTACAATAATTTTATAATTATCATTCACAAATATTGATTTTGAAAATAGAAAAATTATATATATATATATATATGAATTTCAAATTTCAATTAAAATTGTTTTGAAAACATTTCTAATTGAGATTAAATACTTAAAAGACTTAATCAACTCATCAACTAAATCTTAAAGCTAAATAAAAAATATCGTTTTAAAATGATTGAATTAAAATTATTTAATAAATTTTATGAATTAAGGATGACATTGTAATAAACGTGGTTTCTATGTTTTTTAACAAAGCCTGAGTGGTGCTCCCGAGATTCAGATATCTCTTTGCTGAATGGATGTGTTTTATAATTATTTTTTCATATAAAACGGTCATATGTCTAATGCATAGTTTCTAATGTATAGTTTATGCCTCCAACAACCGCTTAAATATTAAAAATTCTATTGAGTTTAGAGACTGTTCATGATGGAGTGGTAAGAGAAATATGCTCTATGGATCATCACCCCAAGCATTAGAAAATGTGAGAATATTGTAATTGTAATAGTTAATTGTAACATCAAGCACATTTCATCATTGAAATGTACAGAGAAACTTATTTTTCAACATTTCGAACATTTTTTTATATTTAGAAGTAAAATATTAAAATTTAATTTTTATGAAATATTAAATATTTATATTAAAAGATATTTGTCAAATGTATCTATATTTAATTCATATATTATTTTATTTTATAATTAATAATAATAATAATAATTAAAATTTAATTAATTTTTATAAAAAAAAATTTGACAATGCTATATATCATCATGGGAATGTTTTGATGTCTTTCAATGGATGTTTATCAAATTTTACCAACTTCTAATTTAGAGTGTTTTTTTTCATATTTTAGCTATGTTGCATGAGTTTATGGAACATGGGAACGTTGGGAATGGTTGCCCGAAACAACTAGAAGTTTCCCCAAAATTTACAGAAAATGGATAACAAGGAGCAGTAATATCATATAATAATAATAATAATAAAAAAAAAATTAATTAATTATATAATTTATATAATAATCAAAATTCATATTGAATCAAAATATTCAAATATTCAAATCAATTCAAATATATAAAAATAAATATATAATGTCTCTTATATATAAATTTATTCTGTGTGTGTCTCTTTCCCAGAGTCTCTGGATTTTATATATATGAAATATTAAAATGTTAAGTTCATTATGACACATGATGAGTCTTTGAAACAAACTTAAAAATAGTTATTCTTAAGATAAAAACGTAAATAAACTCTAATATTTAAGCATTGATTGCCACATACAATGTGCACACACAATCTTCTGCCATATATATAAATAAACAACAAAAGAAATACTCATCAGCATGACATCCCAGATATGGCCCTTACATCGACGTCCCACACACTTCCTTAACCCATCAAGAGATTGCTTTAGTTTCTCAATTAAGGATATCAGTGTTAAGTATGTCTTTGGCCTTTCTTCTTGCGAAGGTTTCAACTTAGGCTCATATTTTGTGGGCAATTCAATATATTTCTTGACAGTCTTTGTATTCCCCAACCCCATGGAATGTGAGAACTCCAAAAAAAAAACAATCTTCAAAGCTCTCGGAACTTTCTCAAGCTCCCATTGCACCTCCCACTGAAAAGGGAACATTCCCATACACTTCCAAAGTTCCCGAAAATGCGGGAACCATTGAAACGGGTTTCCCAACTCTAAGAGCGGTTCCCAAATAACAAAGCATTTTAACCTTTCTCATACATTAACTTTGCTACATTTTTTGATCAAATTTGTCTTGAATATGATCAAATTATATATTCAAAAACATATTTTAATTATGAAAAATCCAAATCTCACCAAAAATTATATCCTAAAATTAAAAAAAATAAAATAAAATATTAAATAATCAAATTACCTCTTTTAATTCAATTTATAATAAAAAATGCATAACTCTTTCTATATTCAATATATATAGACCAATTTTTTTCTTCAATAAAAAATCCATACATCAAAAGATTTATTTATTTTGAAGAAATAATAAATTTAAATATAATCTAACTTAAAATATTTATTTTAAATAACTTTTAATCATAATTTTAATGGTTTTAAAAAACAAAGCATTTTGAATTTTTAAATAACTTTAAAACATAATTTTAATGGTTTAAAAAAATTAGAATTTTGAAATTGGTGTTTTAATGGTTGAATATATGATCTTAAAACGAACCAAACAAAATTGAATATGCAAAATAATAGTCAATGTGCAAACAACCCACTTCTGTAAAATAAAAGGATATTTCAAAATTGAAACGGTGAAATAATAAAGTAATGACGAATGAACAATGTGGAGAGAGGACAACGCATGTTATTAATACAAATCTAACTAGAAAAGGTTAGGTTAGTTGTTATAGAAGTATAATTTTTTATAACAGTACAACTAGACTCACATATCTTTATTATTATTATGAAAAAATAAATTTATTTAAATTAAATAATGTTATATTTATTTATTTATGTAAAATAAAAGTATAAGAAATTTTGGAATATTTTTTTACATTTATGCAGAGTAAATTGGGTAAAGGATTAGTTTGATTAGGGAGCCTTGTTTCAAGAGAATTGAAGAGAGTTTTGAGCTAACTCTTAAGTCTTAAAATTTTGGGAATGTGATATTGCCAAGGTAAAAAAGTCAGTTTCCCTCTCAACAAGGAAAGATAAATGTTATTGGTATTGGTAATAGGCTCGCCTAAGTATAGACTCACTTAAGAGTGCAACAAAGTTACTCTATTCTAGTGGCTCTAGACTACTTGACTAACCCATGGGGCTTAAAATTTTGGGAATTGGGTAAGAAAGTCAACCTCCCAATGAAAGAGAGGTGTTATTGGTAATAGGCTCACCCTTAGTATAGACTCACTTAAGAGTGCAACAAAGTTACTCTATTCTAGTGGCTCTAGACCACTTGAGCTAACCCTTGGTACTTAAAATTTTGAGAATTGGGTAAGAAAGTCAGCCTCCCTCTCAACCTGAAAGAAAAGGTGTTATTAGTAACATATCTTATTAGTAATAGGCTCACCCTCAGTGTAGACTCACTTAAGATTTCAACAAAGTTACTCTATTCTAGTGGCTCTAGACCACTTGAGCTAAGAGTTGGGGCTTAAAATTTTAGCCATTTTGTACTCCCTAGGGAAGAAGGTCACTAGGCTCACTCTGTTCCAGAAATTCAGCATGTCAACTTAATGGAGAAGATCACAACTATTACAACCAACCACCCAAACTAAACTCAAATGACAATGCTATATCACCACCCAAACTAAGCTCAATTTACAATACTACATTTATTTATTAAAATAGAAATTTCTTAATTAACAATAATAATTATATTTTATCTTATAACATTATAAAATATATAATTCTAAACCATTTATATTTCCATATATATCTCAATCTTTTCATTTAACCTTTACAATTTTGTAGTCATCCACTATTTCTACCTCAAAACATTTCACTATAATATTCACTATCTCAAGGTTTGCTTAACATTAATTTCAATATACAGTTGTGAATACTAAATCTCCAGGGACTGCTGCACCTGTAATTTTCACCATTACCTAAAGCTTCCAAGGTTTGATTTTGAGGTAGCATGCTTCTTATCATAAAGGTTAACAAGATCTGAGGCAATTGATGTTGTGACCATATTGCAGGAATATGTTGTTACTCTAGTTCGTGCAAACATGCGGCCTGAAGAAATAGTGAAAGAGTTAGAATTTTTTCTCGGCCAGCGCAGTGCCCAAATTATGGCTTGGTAAAAGAAGCATCCCAATCTTGTGCTGGTGACATTAAAGAAGCATCCCATTCTTATGCTGGTGACATTAAATATTTATAATGTGCAGGCTATGGGACGATCACATTGCCTCCCACATAGACTTTTACTCTACCGATACAATGTCAAGGGCAACACAATATGAAGCACAGTCATCTAATACTACGTCCAGGGCAACACAATATGAAGCACAGTCATCTAATACTACGTCCAGGTCAACACAGTACGAAGCGCAACCATCTAATACTACTCCCACTACAACGTCCAGGTCAACACAGTATGAAGCAGAGTTATCTAATACTAGTCCCACTACAACGGCAGGTCTACATCCAGTACAACGTCCAGTTCAAGCCTAGTATGTCCCACTGGAACCGGTCCATACACTTCAGACGAAGCATGGGACATAATATGGGAGGAGTGAAGGATAGTGTCCAGGTCAACACAATATAAATGAATGATATTTTAATGTTCACGGTATTAAATATGGTTTATAGGATTATTTGTTTTCTAGTTTTTGTTTCTTGTAATTTAATTTTTTTTTATTCAATTTTTTTTTTGTGTTGATCTAATTTTTTAATAATATTTTTATTGAAAAGACAATGTCAAGAAATTGATGTTAAAGTATTGCCATAACTATTTAGATATCTCTAAAAGCATCACATTCCAAAATAAAATGTTTTTCTGATTCAATTACCTGAAAAATGTAAACTCACTCACCCATTTTTTCCAAATTTCTTTAGGTTTCTTCCACCATCAGTTTCACATGAAACTGATGTGAATTACTTCTTCACTCATCTATAATTTTTTTTTCTCCCTACAAAATGCTGACTATAATATATATATAGGGTTAGAATTCATATAACCATATAAACCTCCATTAAGACTCCCAGACTCCGGGTATGAATCACAGCCATCTAACACTGCTCCAAGTACAACGTCCAAGTCAGCACAATATGAAGCACAGCCACTGAATACTTGGGATGGGAGACCCAAACAGCCGTCACCTCCGCCGCCGCAACAAGAGGCGGCCGCTCCTGGTGGTTATGATGATTAGCTTCACATGCCTCCGCTCCCACTAAAACATTGGGTAACTGCCAACTCAACATCTGCCTCAGCAACCTCTCTAGCAATAATTTCGACTAACCCAAATTGGAATAAGAAACTGATGTGGGAATCAACGAGTTAGGATGTCTAGTCATGTTTGTAAGAACTTGGAAGTGTCATGCAGACAATGAAACGAAGGTTTTCATAAAGGAGTTTTATTTATTTATTTTTTAAATATGGCATGAAACCTGCAGCTGATTTATTTATTTATTTTTTGGGGTTTGGTTTTGTATTGTATTGGTTAATATTTTAGATGTGGTTTGAAATGCCAAAATTCACATGCCAGCAGAATTTGAGGAGTAAAATTGTCAATAAAGTGTTAAATGAAAAAAATCTCATATATAAAATTAAAAATGGGAAAGGTAATGTTTTTGGAAATAATATTTGATTAAGTTATTATTAAAATTTATAAAAATAATAAAAATATTTAAATAATTTAGGGAAGAAATTGAATTTATTGTTTAAAATAAAACCATTTACTATATTATAGATGACTGAAATTTGAAATTAAAAAATAATCATGTTATTCATAAAATCAAAGTATATTGGAATAATATCCTGACATATTACATTTACAAGAATATATAGATATGAAGAGGAAAGCTCCATATCTATTTCTTCTCTCTATTCCTTAAGAATGGAGTGTATTTCTTATTTAACATGTTTTATTGTTATTTTGAGATCATTTTAATCAATGTCAATGTTACTTTGTTGATTTTTTTCATTTTGATCAACTCCATTATTCATCTAAAAAAATCCATTTATTTGGTTTGATTAGGATGCATTTTGCCTAAAAGAATGAGCTAGAGCATGGGATTAAGTGACGAGTAAATATTATGTAATAAGACATATCTTACATATGAATGTCACCATCTCAAAAGAATGAGCTAGAGCATGAGGTTAAGTGACTAGTAAATATTATGTAATAAGACATCTCTTACATATGAATGTCACCATCTCATAATCCAAGGCCTCTAAGTATTTTTTTTAGTTAAAGAATCAATGTGTTTATAAAGCCCTTACTAAAATCTATCTCAAACACAAATATTGGGTGCATATGTATATAAACCCACTACCACTTTTTCAAAATTTGATTTTATGTAAGTGCCAAAGTATTCCCAATTTTATAAAAAACTGGGAATATACTAAAAATATAATAACGAATTGGAAAGATGAACTCAAAGTACCATTATAACAATAAACATATACTATTAAGATTAAAATATTCAAATCATGGAGTTATAAAGTATCATTCTAACAATAAACATAAGATTACAATCTTTGAATCATGGAGTTATAAAAAGTCTTAATATTTTCTCCAAAACCATAAATCTTCCTAAAATATTAATTGATATTTTGTATGATCATAAAATTGGCCAATAAACGAACTTTTGAAACACAAAGAGATGTCATTTCTTTCTCCAAGTTGTGTGAATACATTGAAATAATGTCCATGAAGGGCAATATTTTATAAACCTGCAAATCATTACATCTTTTTTATAAATTGAATGTAGATGAGTTAGTTGATGATGTATTTGTCACTCTAGGTACCTCATCAACATGCTCCAATAGCCACCAAAAAGAGTGGAAAACTTTCAAGTATATGAAATTGAAGAATTTTTTCATTTAGAAATTTGTAGGCACTCTGAAACCAACCATTCTTCTCATCAAAATACCAAAAAAGTTCGAAGCTTTACCAATATAAAAAATAAATAAAAAGGAGTTTGATTTTCAAAATATTTTCCTTCTTAAAGCCACATAAATCCCTCAGTAACAAATCCGCAAAATTTACCCAAAACATAAAATGTTCCCCAAGAAAAACCTAATTATACTTAAAGTGTTCCCCATAAAGACCTAACCATACTGTGAAAGGCTGCTGAGGAATTAGAAATTACATTGTAAAAATCACAACTAGTCTTATAATAAAAAACTTGACATTTAAACATTTCACACACACTTTTCAAATAGATAAATTTTTAGAATTTTAATAAATTACAGAGGTTAATTATAAATTTCTCTGGTTAAATTTTAATTTGATTGTAGATTTCAAAACATTTTGAAAATCTAAAATCAAATATTTTAATAATAAAAACCCCAATCAAATTTAGTAAAGTTTTTGTTATTTTGAAACATGGAATAAAATTAAGCATGTACCAGTTTCCACAAACAATGCAACACAAAGTCTGAATACATAAACCATTTCCAAGTACCGAGACTCAAACCTGTAGGCAGAAGGGAACGGAATATTTCTTCAAACATTTTGACATCCATTTGTAGGTACATGCATTATACAACCAGATGGCATCCAACCTTGAATGGTAAATCACTAAATCACCACCACGCCAGAGAGCTCCAAGAACTCCTGTTTTTCAGTATAAAAATTCCTTCTCTTTCTCCGTTCAAGATTAACTTCAGTATTTTTTGGCAGAGAAGCATAACCATGTTTTCAAGTTGGTTATGGCCTTTGAATTGCATATTAAGGGCAGGTGTGTTCTGAATTTTGTATTTTGATAAAATACAAAAATTTAAAATGTATTAGAATGTCAGGGTAAAGAATTAATTATAAGTTAAGGTATTATGAATTGAGTTATTTTTTATAATGTTACGTTTTCTTATTATACATTATTTTTTATTAAAGTTTAAAGTTTATATTCAAGGTATATATATGGGGTTTGTAAATTTTAATAGACATATATATATATTTTGTTAAGTATTAATTTATAATACACAATTTATTTTATAATATTTAATATATATTATAATATATTTTATTTTTTTATTTTGTAAATTTAGTGAGACTGTATTTTTATCATGTCTAATATATCACACCGAACATGGCAAGAAATTGAACTAGTATTATATCAAAAATTTAAAAAATCAAAATTTTATTTTAAATTATTATTACTCATAAAAACAATATATGAATTAAATATTCATATATTTAGAAAAAAATAATAAATAATAATAAGAAATAAGAATTTAGCGTCATATATAAAAATAAATGTAAATAGAATTAACATAATGCATACGAATTCAGTGCCATAAATAAAAATAAATGTAAATAGAATCTAACATGAAGTATATGACATTTTTTAATTAAATTGAAAAGCAAAAAACTACATTTGAGATTAATCTCAACCCTTTATATGTGACTACTATTAAAAATATTTTGTGGAGGTTAAATCTCTATCATCCATCTAATTGATAATTAAATCAAAATTTTGTAAACCCTAATCCAAAATAAACCCTATGAATATTTAGAAACACACTATAGATAAAGAGATTTTAACAATTAATTTACTGTGGAGATATATATTTTTTGTGATATAAATAAGAGAATCTCAAACATTAATTTAATATCTAACTTAACATTAACTTTAAAATTAAATTTTAAATATATTGCTCTAGAAGTGAGTGTGAGGGAGATATTTTAGTGTTCATAAATGAACATAAACATTTAAACGTTGTCTCAATATGAAAATGGCCTTGTAGTGTTGAAAAATGATAATAATAAAACATAAGGTCAACTCAATTAAAAAAAGTAATAAAAATAATTAAAAAATAATAATAAATGGATTTGATTCAATTTGTTATATTGAATTTTTTTATTAATAAAATTATTGTAACATACCTATTGCAAAGCGTGGCCCAAATCAAAGGTAGAAAAAAGTAGTTACTCAGCTAACCCAATCTCTATGATCCAGTTATGGAAATGGAGTCCAAATTTCGACTTTCTTCTACTCTAAAAAAAAACTCAAGTGGATAATGCCATTGCGTTGGTCTCGTCGAATAGATGTTTCTGTCGTTATAAATTTTACTTCGATCTGACCCCAATCCAAAGATATGATCATCCAAATATTAACAATTTAATTAGTTCCACCTCACCAACCTGCCACATGCGCCCTCATGGTGTCCACGCGAGAATTCAATGAACCGCTCTCTCCCACGTGGTTGTATTACCATGGGTGTTGACCCACTCAAACTAGTGACACGATAACATTTCGAGGGTTTGCATGGCCCAACATTAGCGCATGAGCAATACATGAAGGGTAATTGGGTGTGGGCCCCTCAAAAGTCACGTCACCCCATAGATAACCATCTCAGAAAGGATCCTTGTTGCCCCTCTCAATTTCTTCTTGGGACAACCCTTCCGAGATTATGTGGAGCCCTGACGATCCCTCCTTCATCATTTCCTCACATTACTTACAGTAGTAGCGCACACTCAGGCTCACTCCTGCCACGAAATCTCGGAGATAACCTTTTGGAAGGTTTCCCTTATCATTCCAAATCATCTCGCAGGTTTCCACCAAGCCATCTCGAAAGTAATATCTCAGAGGTTTCCACCGAGCCATCTCAGAGGTTTTCGCCAAGCCATCTCCGAAGTAATATTTAGGAGGTTAAGCTTGGGGCTTCTCTTCAAAAATTTTGAAGTGCCAACCTCCAGGAAAAGGTCTCGGGGTCATCCGACAGCCATAAGCGCTTTCCCATCAAGATTTATCCCGCTCTTCCTAAGGTCATAACACCCGATTACATGGTTTGTGAGGTTCAAACCTTGTGGATCCTCCAACCTCAATCTTCAACCATGGTATGAGTGGAGTATGAATGCTTTGGAGCTATCTGCCAGCTCGTGGGCTCGATCATAGCGGTTCCATGGTATATAAGACATTGGGGTTTAACACCTGGGCCTTAAGAGTACTAACGCTAAAAACTCGCTCGCTCTATATGCATAAGCTTGCACCTAGTGGTTCTTTAAAAGGATTCTTACTTTATCACATATTATATACATATATAACTATTGCATATTATATACATATATAACTATTGCTATCCCTTTAGGGTTGTAAAAATTTGGTTTAATCAATCATATATATATATATATGAATGTCATCCTCATAAAATTGTAACTTATTAGCCAAGACCCACTAGTCTCTTCATTTCATTTAGGTAGTCAATTAATCGAGAGAGGTAATCCACCTCTTCCCACAAAGATCATATAGGTTAGTCCCCACACTCAGGATAATTATAGCAATCAACCATTTATGAAGGAGGACATTCAAGAGTATTTCAACAAAGGAATTACACACTCCTAATTTATGTAAGAGACAAAACTCCTCAATAATTAGCATAGCAGCGATTTGACAAAATAATCATAGATGTAATACATAACAGTGATAGAAGTAATATTAATAAGCACAAAACATAAGTGTACTTATCTTATAAGAGATCTGGAAACTTAGAGTGGGACTATAACTCTCCACCCAACCATAGATAAGCTACAACCATAATTACTTGTAGTTCTCACCCCAACCCATATTCCAATGCTTGAGGTGGAGCATTTATGAGGAGAAACACCAACCAATATAGACAGTTGAAACAAGAAGTCAAAAGGCCACTCTACCTTCATCCACTAGCTACACCATCTTCCACTCAGTCTTTTTAGGCATAAACAACATTCATGTTGATATATTAGTACAAATAATCTCAGTGTGTCTTCAGGAGAAGATAGTCCACATTAAGGAAGGTTCATTAAAGGATAATCTACTGATTGGAAAAGAGGTCACCTCTCCAGGTAGGTCATTAGTGGGTCAAGCACCAGAGCTTCAGCCCCAAGGCAACTCCTGGTGGTTCATTAATCCTCACAAGTACCTAAGTGTCTCTTCCCAATCTAGTAGTTTCATCAATCCACAAGTTTCTAGTGGGTTCTTTATCTTTATAAAAGCATATGTTCTCTATAATGTCTTCACCCAGCAAGCCCCTCTCTAAGGGTTCCTCAACTGGTTACCCTTTTTATAGCTCAACCCTTCTAGTCTTGATCAATGTTCCCTCTATTTTTTCACCTTCTCCCTTGGAGGAATCTTTCTTTTAGTGTTCACGAATGTTATGTTTCACCCCACATGCATGAGAGAAAATGAGTCTCTTTTCTTCACCAATTTCTCCCAATGCACATGCATGAATGCATCAGAGTGTGTTCTCCCCCCATTTTTTTCCAGCATATGCATATATTCCATTCTTTCCTACCCGTAGACTTCATTTCATGCCTCCTAACAGAAAAAAATGTTTGTCTTTTCCCAAGGCTCCATGCAGTTAACTCCTGGACAACATAGCCCATGTTTTTCTTAAATTTTTTTGTTCTCTTTTTGCTTGTTGTTGGAGCGAGAGCACACCTGGACCTATCCTCTTCCTTTCAGTTACATTTTTCATTTAGTCATCCCTTTCAAACAACCAGGACTAATATTTAAAACAACCCATTCCTCAGGCAATCTCCCTTCTCAAGAAACCTAAAATTTGTGTCCCTTCTCTTAGCCTGTAATTAACTACAATTTATTTACAATGGAAAAATATTAATCAAGGGATGCCACAGTCTCCTCCCCCTTGGGGAGAATACCCTCCTTGGTGTTCAATAACCATATACACAAAATATGCTTTAGACCAAGCATTGTTAATTATGGAGCTTTATACACACAACTCTATAAAAAATTTACATTTGCTTCTACTCAACAAATAAGAAAGGGTATGAAAGGGTATGTTTACCACATCTGGTCAGTCATTTCCATGCCATTTCCCATGTGTCTTCCTCATACCCAAAGTGCCTCCACTGCACTTTGACTTGCTTTATTATTCGATTCCGGAGTGTGATATCTCTACAATCTAGGATGAATACAGGGTTCAATTGGAACTCTCCATTTGGTTCTACCTGTAACAAAGACCAATCAATTACATGATTAGCATCCTACACATATCTTTCACACAATGAAACATGGAAAGCATCACACACTCTAATTGATGGAGGCAAGGCCAGTCTTTAGGCCATTGGACCTATCCTTTCGAGAACTTCAAATGGACCACAAAACCGTGGTGCCAACTTAGCACATGACCTAAATTCCAAGGAGCTCTTCTTCCACCTAAATCACAAGAGAAAATCTTCCCCAACTTGAAACTCCTTGTGAACTCTGTGTTAGTTTTCATATCTATTCTACCTGTCCTGTGCCACTTTTAAATTTATTTTGATGGTTTGCATTCCCTACTCCATGTCTTTCAACATATCATGCCCAATAAGGACCCCATTCACCATATTGCTCTAGTTGATAGGAGTGTTACAACTCCTCCCATCAAGTGCATCAAATGGGCTCATTCTTAGTGACTCATGATACCCATTGGTTTATGAAAATTCCACAAGTGGAAGTTACTCTTCCCACTTCTTAGGCTAGTCCATTACGTACATTATTAGCATGTCTTCAAGAATTATGTTTGTTCTCTCTGTTTTCCCATCGATATGTGGATGATATGTTGTGCTAAAAGCCAACTCTATTCCCAAGCCTGCAAACAACTCTTTCCAAAACCTTGAAGTAAATTTTGCATCTCTATCCGAGATGATATTCTTGGGAACTCCATCCAATCTCACAATCTCCTTTATTAAAAATTGATCCAATGCACTAGCTTAATTCTTAGATTTAATAGCCACAATGTGAGCCACCTTGCTCAACTTGTCGACCACTACCATGATTGTATCATGTTGTTGATTTCTTTGGTAGCCACGTAGTAATATTCATAGAAATCACCTCCCACTTCCATTCTGGAATGAGAATGGATTACAGTAAACCAGATGGCCTCTTGCACTCAACTTTTACTTCTTGGCACTTTATGCATTGGGAGATAAAATTAACCACCGCTATTTTCAAATTTGGCCACCAATAAAAGTTCTTGATGGCCGCTAGAGTCTTTTGATATCCTGGATGGCCAGAATATGGCTTCACATGAAACTCTCTTAATATGAGTCTCTTCAAGTCCTTATTACTAAGGACATAATTTATCTTTTGAATTTAATCAACCCCTTTTCTGTAAGGCAATAACAATTACCTTCATTTCCATGAGTGCCTTGTTGTAGCTTCTCCTTTAATTGCTGGTACATTTTGTCTTGGTTCCCAACATTTTTAATATTTTCTTCAAGATCAGTTCCATAGGAACTTATAGCTATTATACGAATTGTTTTCACTCGTCTATTGTGTGTGTAATCCACTCTATTCCCCTTTCCCTTGAGGTATTTGATCTCGAAATTAAAGTCGCTAAGTGTAGCCAACCATCTAGCTTGTTGGGCATTTACTTTAGGCTAATCAAGCAAATATTTCAACCTTCCATGCTCATTCATTAGAATAAATTTTCTTATGAGGAGGTAATGTCTCCACATTTTTAGGGCGTGCATGATGACGACTAATTCCAAATCATGCGTTACATAATTCTACTTGTGCTCATTTAACTTTCGTGATTCATAACAAACCACTTGGACTTCCCACATCAAGACTCCATCAAGTCCCTCCTTGTAGAAATTCATGCATATAATGAAATCCTTTCTAGGATCTGCTATACTTAACACAGGTTCATTGATTAACAACTATTTTAGCTAATCAAAACTCGTAGCACAATCGAATATCCATTTGAACCTCTTTCATTTCTTTTGTAGAGAAGTAATCTAGTGGCCAATCTTAAGGAAGTTCTTAATGAACCTCATTTAATAGCCTAATAGTCCCATGAAGAAGCTAACTTCAGCCACATTCTTAGGTGTTGGCAATTCCATGATGGCCTTAACCTTCTACGGATCAACTATTAATCCATCCCTTGAGACAATGTGTCCAAAGTAATTAATTTGCAACTGAAATAAATTATATTTACTAAGATTTGCATAAAGCTTATGTTATCTTAACAATTGTATTACTGTGGCCAGAAGTTATTCATGCTCCTCCTTGGTCTTTGAATAGAAAAAATACCATCAATGAAAACTATGAAAAACTTATCCAAATACGGGCATATCACATTGTTTATAAGGAACGTAAAAGTTGCAGGTGCATTAGTAAGCCTAAAGGGCACTACCATGAATTCATAATTCCCATACCTCATTCTAAAGGATATTTTATGGTTATCATCATCCTTTATATACACTTGGTGATAGCTTAATCTCAAATCAATTTTGGAGAAGACTATTTCCCCTCTTAATTGATCGAATATATCATCAATTTGTGGCAATGGATACTTATTCTTGATGGTCACCTTGTTTAGTTATTGGTAATTAATGCACAACTTGAGTGTGCTATTCTTCTTCTTAACAAACAAAATTGGTGCTCCCCATAGAGACATGCTTGTCCTTATGTAGCTCTCATACAACATCTCTTTGAGATGTAACTTTAGCTCAACTAATTCTGGAGTGCTCATTCTATACAAAGCTTTAGATGTTGGAGTTTCTCCTAGCACTAATTTGATGGAAAAGTATATTTCTGGATGTGGAAGAAAATTAGGAATTTCTTCAAGAAATACATCTGAAAACTGTTATAAAAAAGTTTATTTCCTCAATGGATCACCATCATCATCCTTAACAATGTGATTGGCTTCAACGCATCTGGATATTTTCACAACAAACAAAATGAATCATTTTCTGCAACTTCTCTTGGCTTGCATGGATGAAATTAAACTCATTGATGTGGGTTTTGACTTTTCGCACACTACTCTAGGTTATCCAACTTCATTGATCCAGGTGGATGTTGGTGGCCACCCACCAACCCATTTGGACCCCCACAACTGTCTCTTTCAGTCTTTTCAGTTTCCTAAATTGTAGCACAGTTTACTATTTTTAGTAGTTTTTCGGGTCCTGAACTTCCGGAGCCGTTTTGAGGCCCTAAACGACGTTTTTTTTGGGAATCTGGGGCAACATGGGTCCATGGACCGATGTTGCCTCCCAAAGTGGTAGTACTCGGATAGATCTTTCTAACGAGCTATCATATGCGTCAAATGGAGGTCGTATGCCAAAGTTACGACCCCGGGAAATTGATGTACCAATTTACCCAAACGGGGCCCACAATTTGGCGGTTCATCTTCTAGGGTTAGGTTTCGGGATGTGAAGGGTTTTCCATTGTTTCTCAACAATAAATAGGGCTTTGAGCCTCATTGTAACACAGTTCGGAACAGTTCAGAGGCATGTAGTCGCACATCTCTTCTCAGAGATAAGTTACCATCGCCCTAGCTGGTTTATTTCCATTTCTGGTTGTAAGCATATTTCAGTATTTTCCATTAATGAAATGAATCATTATTTCCGCTACATCTCTGTGTTTATGGTTATTGCATCTCTGTATTTATGGTTATCTCTGTAATTTGTTGCGTTCCTGTTTAAATGCGGATCAGTGGTATCAGAGCGGACTGTTTTTTCTCTGTTTTTCTTTGCATGTCCCCAACGAGGTTGGGATATAAGGAGTTAGGGCTTGAACTGGTCGAACCTTTGCAAGACCAGCCTCGCAAATCCCGACGGCCTCCCATGGCGGATGAGAAGAAAGACGAGGGGGTAGGAGATCCTATCAAAATCTTGCTTGAAGAAGCGCTCGAGCAGCAAAGGAACGCGATGATGGATAGCTTTGCGCAGATCCTTCAGCGGCTACCCAGAGGCGACGCATCGGCTTCCAACAGTGACTCTGGAAACGCCACACCGTTTAAGGTACAAGTTAATTTTGAAATCCCCATCTTCGAGGGTCAAATAAACGCAGATGCCGTAGATAAATGGTTAAATCTGCTAGATGGGTATTTTTCTGTTCATGAATTTTCAAGTTGGGAAAAGATTGTTTTCGCTCTTCTCAAAGCAGCCCCCCACGTCAAGGACTGGTGGGAAACCTACTGCGAGCAGAAGGATGAAAGTACAGGCTCACTATTTTCAGCCGCACCCACTTGGAATGACTTCCGGGATGCCATCAAGGAGCAGTACTACCCTGTCGGAACCTATGAGGACAAATACATCAAATGGACCACACTACTGCAAGGACGAGACCAAGATGTGCCGGAGTTCACAAACATTTTTCATACCCTTCGCACACAGTTGGGTATCAAAGATTCTGAGTTGCATCTGGTACTCAAATACCGTGGCTGCCTGCACAAATACATCCAGGAAGAGATGGTGTTCTTGAACATCTCCTCACTTGGCACATCATATCGATACGCTGTCAAAATCGAGCAAAAGTTCAAACAGAAGAAGCGAGACTTTGGATCTGCAAATCCGAAACTCAAAGGACAAAGCCAAGGCGGGGTGACCCAAGACAACCCGTCGAAGCTGCAAGAAAAGAACAATACCACGAAGCCGAAGAAGGACACAGGAAAGTGGTGTGAGTTCCACAAGAGTCCCACTCATAACACAAGTGAGTGTCGGACCAAGCAGTCGCTGGTGGCCGAGTTGAAGGATTCCGAATCAGATGCATGTTCCGACCCTGAGCCAGAACCCGACAAGGGGAATGGCAAAGGGAAGCAGATCATTGATGTGGATCCCAGTGCCACTGTTGCCACTGCCAAGATCTAGAAGAATGACCCTGCAGATACAGAAGAGGGGGAGCGTCTTTTCCACTCATAGATGTGGGTGAAGGGTTCGCCGCTACGATTCATTGTCGACAGTGGCAGCCAAACGAACCTCATTTCAGCAGAGGTCGTGAAGCGGTTGGGCCTACCGACTACACCGCACCCGCAGCCGTATAGTATCGGGTGGCTTCACGAAGGACGAGATCTGAAAGTTCGCCAGCAGTGTCGCCTTCCCTACAGCATCAAACCCTTCACAGACGAGGTATTGTGTGATGTTACACCTCTAGATGTTTGTGATGTATTATTAGGCCAGCCATACTTGTGGAGGCGACATGCTATGTATGAGTCTAGGCCTCGTGCTGTCATTATTTCTTTGAATAATTCATTATACAGGATACCGGATGTAGCCCCACCTACCACCACATCTTTGATCACTACTAAGAAAGGCAGCAAGCTCATCTCCTAGACTAGGAAATTCATCTGTCTGGTTCACTCCCAAAGTAAGGGGAAGATCGTTGCTACATCCATGACCCTTGCAAAGGGTTCCTCCACGCAGCAGCAGCAGCAAAGGGATATTGTCATGATAGAACACAGGAGCAACTTCTCCTCACCCACAGGGGTACCACATAAGTTTCAGGTGGGCAGAAAAGTTTGGTTACATTTGCAGAAAGAACGCCTTACAAGAGCCCATCAGAAGCTCCGACCACTCCGACATGGTCCTTACACCAGTACCAAGGCTATGGGAAACGATGCTTTGAAGCACAACATTCCTCCATTCCTTCGCGTGCACCAAGTGTTCAATGTGGACCATCGCCGACCATGCTTCCCACCATTTCTGGTCACAGCAGAGATTGCAGAACAGCTCACCAGAGACCCAGCTCAGCAGAAGCTTCCTCATCTCAGGGAGGAACTCAACGCAATTGGGACCATTGCTTCCTAAGGGGGGAGGAATGATCCAGGTGGATGTTGGTGGCCACCCACCAACCCATTTGGACCCCCACAACTGTCTCTTTCAGTCTTTTCAGTTTCCTAAATTGTAGCACAATTTACTATTTTTAGCATTTTTTCGGGTCCTGAACTTCCGGAGCCGTTTTGAGGCCCTAAACGACGTTTTTTTGGGAATCTGGGGCAACATGTTCCATGGACCGATGTTGCCTCCCAAAGTGGTAGTACTCGGATAGATCTTTCTAACGAGCTATCGTACGCGTCAAACGGAGATCGTATGCCAAAGTTACCACCCCGGGAAATTGATTTACCAATTTACCCAAACGGGGCCCACAATTTGGCGGTTCATCTTCTAGGGTTAGGTTTCGGGATGTGAAGGGTTTTCCATTGTTTCTCAACAATAAACAGGCCTTCGAGCCTCATTGTAACACAGTTCGGAACAGTTCAGAGGCATGTAGCCGCACATCTCTTCTCAGAGATAAGCTACCATCGCCCTAGCTGGTTTATTTCCATTTCTGGTTGTAAGCATATTTCAGTGTTTTCCATTAATGAAATGAAGCATTATTTCCGCTGCATCTCTGTGTTTATGGTTATTGCATCTCTGTATTTATGGTTATCTCTGTAATTTGTTGTGTTCCTGTTTAAATCCGGATCAGTGGTATCAGAGCGGACTGCTTTTTCTCTGTTTTTCTTCGCATGTCCCCAACGAGGTTGGGATATAAGGAGTTAGGGCTTGAACTGGTCGAACCTTTGCAAGACCAGCCTCGCTAATCCCGACGGCCTCCCATGGCGGATGAGAAGAAAGACGAGGGGGTAGGAGATCCTATCAAAATCTTGCTCGAAGAAGCGCTCGAGCGGCAAAGGAACGCGATGATGGATAGCTTTGCGCAGATCCTTCAGCGGCTACCCAGAGGCGACGCATCGGCTTCCAACAGCGACTCTGGAAACGCCACACCGTTTAAGGTACAAGTTAATTTTGAAATCCCCATCTTCGAGGGTCAAATAAACACAGATGTCGTAGATAAATGGTTAAATCTGCTAGATGGGTATTTTTCTGTTCATGAATTTTCAAGTTGGGAAAAGATTGTTTTCGCTCTTCTCAAAGCATCCCCCCACGTCAAGGACTGGTGGGAAACCTACTGCGAGCAGAAGGATGAAAGTACAGGCTCACTATTTTCAGCCGCACCCACTTGGAATGACTTCCGGGATGCCATCAAGGAGCAGTACTACCCTGTCGGAACCTATGAGGACAGATACATCAAATGGACCACACTACGGCAAGGACGAGACCAAGATGTGCCGGAGTTCACAAACATTTTTCATACCCTTCGCACACAGTTGGGTATCAAAGATTCTGAGTTGCATCTGGTACTCAAATACCGTGGCTGCCTGCACAAATACATCCAGGAAGAGATGGTGTTCTTGAACATCTCCTCACTTGGCACAGCATATCGATACGCTGTCAAAATCGAGCAAAAGTTAAAACAGAAGAAGAGAGACTTTGGATGTGCAAATCCGAAGCCCAAAGGACAAAGCCAAGGCGGGGTGACCCAAGACAACCCGTCGAAGCTGCAAGAAAAGAACAATACCACGAAACCGAAGAAGGACACAGGAAAGTGGTGTGAGTTCCACAAGAGTCCCACTCATAACACAAGTGAGTGTCGGACCAAGTAGTCATTGGTGGTCGAGTTGAAGGCTTCCGAATCAGATGCATGTTCCGACCCTGAGCCAGAACCCGACAAGGGGAATGGCAAAGGGAAGCAGATCATTGATGCGGATCCCAGTGCCACTGTTGCCACTGCCAAGATCCAGAAGAATGACCCTGCAGATCCAGAAGAGGGGGAGTGTCTTTTCCACTCACAGATGTGGGTGAAGGGTTCGTCGCTGCAATTCATTGTCGACAGTGGCAGCCAAACGAACCTCATTTCAGCAGAGGTCGTGAAGCGGTTGGGCCTACCGACTACACCGCACCCGCAGCCGTATAGTATCAGGTGGCTTCACGAAGGATGAGATCTGAAAGTTCGCCAGCAGTGTCGCCTTCCCTACAGCATCAAACCCTTCACAGACGAGGTATTGTGTGATGTTACACCTCTAGATGTTTGTGATGTATTATTAGGCCAGCCATACTTGTGGAGACGACATGCTGTGTATGAGTCTAGGCCTCGTGCTGTCATTATTTCTTTGAATAATTCATTATACAGGATACCGGAGGTAGCCCCACCTACCACCACATCTTTGATCACTACTAAGAAAGGCAGCAAGCTCATCTCCTAGACTAGGAAATTCATCTGTCTAGTTCACTCCCAAAGTAAGGGGAAGATCGTTGCTACATCCATGACCCTTGCAAAGGGTTCCTCCACGCAGCAGCAGCAGCAAAGGGATACGGTCATGATAGAACACAGGAGCAACTTCTCCTCACCCACAGGGGTACCACATAAGTTTCAGGTGGGCAGAAAAGTTTGGTTACATTTGCAGAAAGAACGCCTTATAAGTGCCCATCAGAAGCTCCGACCACTCCGACATGGTCCTTACACCAGTAACAAGGCTACGGGAAACGATGATTTGAAGCACAGCATTCCTCCATTCCTTCGCGTTCACCAAGTGTTCAATGTGGACCATCGCCGACCATGCTTCCCACCATTTCTGGTCACAGCAGAGATTGCAGAACAGCTCACCAGAGACCCAGCTCAGCAGAAGCTTCCTCATCTCAGGGAGGAACTCAACGCAATGGGGACCATTGCTTCCTAAGGGGGGAGGAATGATCCAAGTGGATGTTGGTGGCCACCCACCAACCCATTTGGACCCCCACAACTGTCTCTTTCAGTCTTTTCAGTTTCCTAAATTGTAGCACAATTTACTATTTTTAGCAATTTTTCAGGTCCTGAACTTCCGGAGCCGTTTTGAGGCCCTAAACGGCATTTTTTTGGGAATCTGGGGCAACATGGGTCCATGGACCGATGTTGCCTCCCAAAGTGGTAGTACTCGGATAGATCTTTCTAACGAGCTATCGTACGCGTCAAACGGAGATCGTGTGCCAAAGTTGGGAAATTGATTTACCAATTTACCCAAACGGGGTCCACAATTTGGCGGTTCATCTTCTAGGGTTAGGTTTCGGGATGTGAAGGGTTTTCCATTGTTTCTCAACAATAAATAGGCCTTCGAGCCTCATTGTAACACAGTTCGGAACAGTTCAGAGGCATGTAGCCGCACATCTCTTCTCAGAGATAAGCTACCATCGCCCTAGCTGGTTTATTTCCATTTCTGGTTGTAAGCATATTTCAGTATTTTCCATTAATGAAATGAAGCATTATTTCCGCTGCATCTCTGTGTTTATGGTTATTGCATCTCTGTATTTATGGTTATCTCTATAATTTGTTGCGTTCCTGTTTAAATCCGAATCAGTGGTATCAGAGCGGACTGCTTTTTCTCTGTTTTTCTTTGCATGTCCCCAACGAGGTTGGGATATAAGGAGTTAGGGCTTGAACTGGTCGAACCTTTGCAAGACCAGCCTCGCTAATCCCGACGGCCTCCCATGGCGGATGAGAAGAAAGACGAGGCGGTAGGAGATCCTATCAAAATCTTGCTCGAAGAAGCGCTCGAGCGGCAAAGGAACGCGATGATGGATAGCTTTGCGCAGATGGATAGCTTTGCGCAGATCCTTCAGCGGCTACCCAGAGGCGACGCATCGACTTCCAACAGCGACTCTGGAAACGCCACACCGTTTAAGGTAAAAGTTAATTTTGAAATCCCCATCTTCGAGGGTCAAATAAACGCAGATGCCGTAGATAAATGGTTAAATCTGCTAGATGGGTATTTTTCTGTTCATGAATTTTCAAGTTGGGAAAAGATTGTTTTCGCTCTTCTCAAAGCAGCCCCCCACGTCAAGGACTGGTGGGAAACCTACTGCGAGCAGAAGGATGAAAGTACAGGCTCACTATTTTTAGCCGCACCCACTTGGAATGACTTCCGGGATGCCATCAAGGAGCAGTACTACCCTGTCGGAACCTATGAGGACAAATACATCAAATGGACCACACTACGGCAAGGACGAGACCAAGATGTGCCGGAGTTCACAAACATTTTTCATACCCTTCGCACACAGTTGGGTATCAAAGATTCTGAGTTGCATCTGGTACTCAAATACCGTGGTTGCCTGCACAAATACATCCAGGAAGAGATGGTGTTCTTGAACATCTCCTCACTTGGCACAGCATATCGATACGCTGTCAAAATCGAGCAAAAGTTAAAACAGAAGAAGAGAGACTTTGGATCTGCAAATCCGAAGCCCAAAGGACAAAGCCAAGGCGGGGTGACCCAAGACAACCCATCGAAGCTGCAAGAAAAGAACAATACCACGAAACCGAAGAAGGACACAGGAAAGTGGTGTGAGTTCCACAAGAGTCCCACTCATAACACAAGTGAGTGTCGGACGAAGCATTCGTTGGTGGCCGAGTTGAAGGCTTCCGAATCAGATGCATGTTCCGACCCTGAGCCAGAACCCGACAAGGGGAATGGCAAAGGGAAGCAGATCATTGATGCGGATCCCAGTGCCACTGTTGCCACTGCCAAGATCCAGAAGAATGACCCTGCAGATCCAGAAGAGGGGGAGTGTCTTTTCCACTCACAGATGTGGGTGAAGGGTTCGCCGCTGCAATTCATTGTCGACAGTGGCAGCCAAACGAACCTCATTTCAGCAGAGGTCGTGAAGCGGTTGGGCCTATCGACTACACCGCACCCGCAGCCGTATAGTATCGGGTGGCTTCACGAAGGACGAGATCTGAAAGTTCGCCAACAATGTCGCCTTCCCTACAACATCAAACCCTTCACAGACGAGGTATTGTGTGATGTTACACCTCTAGATGTTTGTGATGTATTATTAGGCCAGCCATACTTGTGGAGGCGACATGCTGTGTATGAGTCTAGGCCTCGTGCTGTCATTATTTCTTTGAATAATTA
This sequence comes from Pinus tabuliformis, assembly GCA_031772625.1. Classification (NCBI taxonomy): domain Eukaryota; kingdom Viridiplantae; phylum Streptophyta; class Pinopsida; order Pinales; family Pinaceae; genus Pinus; species Pinus tabuliformis. Next base: position 1,279,144,697 of record CM062811.1, on the reverse strand, counting down.
ATTATACAGGATACCGGAGGTAGCCCCACCTACCACCACATCTTTGATCACTACTAAGAAAGGCAGCAAGCTCATCTCCCAGACTAGGAAATTCATCTGTCTGGTTCACTCCCAAAGTAAGGGGAAGATCGTTGCTACATCCATGACCCTTGCAAAGGGTTCCTCCACGCAGCAGTAGCAGCAAAGGGATACGGTCATGATAGAACACGGGAGCAACTTCTCCTCACCCACAGGGGTACCACATAAATTTCAGGTGGGCAGAAAAGTTTGGTTACATTTGCAGAAAGAACGCCTTACAAGAGCCCATCAGAAGCTCCGACCACTCCGACATGGTCCTTACACCAGTACCAAGGCTACGGGAAACGATGCTTTGAAGCACAACATTCCTCCATTCCTTCGCGTGCACCAAGTGTTCAATGTGGACCATCGCCGACCATGCTTCCCACCATTTCTGGTCACAGCAGAGATTGCAGAACAGCTCACCAGAGACCCAGCTCAGCAGAAGCTTCCTCATCTCAGGGAGGAACTCAACGCAATGGGGACCATTGCTTCCTAAGGGGGGAGGAATGATCCAAGTGGATGTTGGTGGCCACCCACCAACCCATTTGGACCCCCACAACTATCTCTTTCAGTCTTTTCAGTTTCCTAAATTGTAGCACAATTTACTATTTTTAGCAGTTTTTCGGGTCCTGAACTTCCGGAGCCGTTTTGAGGCCCTAAACGACGTTTTTTTGGGAATTTGGGGCAACATGGGTCCATGGACCGATGTTGCCTCCCAAAGTGGTAGTACTCGGATAGATCTTTCTAACGAGCTATCGTACGCGTCAAACGAAGATCGTATGCCAAAGTTACCACCCCGGGAAATTGATTTACCAATTTACCCAAACGGGGCCCACAATTTGGCGGTTCATCTTCTAGGGTTAGGTTTTGGGATGTGAAGGGTTTTCCATTGTTTCTCAACAATAAATAGGCCTTCGAGCCTCATTGTAACACAGTTCGGAACAGTTCAGAGGCATGTAGCCGCACATCTCTTCTCAGAGATAAGCTACCATCGCCCTAGCTGGTTTATTTCCATTTCTGGTTGTAAGCATATTTCAGTATTTTCCATTAATGAAATGAAGCATTATTTCCGCTGCATCTCTGTGTTTATGGTTATTGCATCTCTGTATTTATGGTTATCTTGTAATTTGTTGCGTTCCTGTTTAAATCTGGATCATTGATCCAAGCATTAATTAGTCTTCTCAAAACAATTTAACTTTGTTTAATGCACATAAAACCAACCCATGCCCAAAAATACGTTATAGGCTCCTAATGGAAGCACATCAAGGTTTTCCACTATTGAAATCCCATTTAATTGAATTGGGAAAGCCTTCACCCAATACTCCACTCTTGTTTTCATCCTTGTGGCTAGTTGAAATAGCCAAGGCTCATCATTTGCTTCCTTATTTAGTGCACATTTCTCAACAACAACGAGATTGATGTAACTAAAATTTAAATCAGGGTCAATCAAAGCCAAAAGTGAAATGTTTTGGTCACACATCATAGCTTCCATTTCTATAGTTATTGCTTGATGATTAACTTAGCGATTATCAACAACTGCGTGAATTCTAGGTATACTTTGAGCTACGTCCTTGATTGCCTTTACCTCTTGTGCGTTATACAGTCTTAGGTCAACATGCTTGTGATGTGGGAAACATTTCCTTAGGTTGTTTTCTCCACAAGTCCAACACTTATATGGACCCTTCCCATAACTTTTGGCTTTATCTTGAGTAAGCGACCTCCATTGGTAGTGTTGGAATTATGTTGGTTTTATTTTTTAACAGGGGTTGCACTCACTCCCTTGGTTTCCTTTTTCCTTTTCCCATTAAAATTGGCATTTCCCTTGAATTTCCAATCTGATTTATATTCAGGTCTGTGCATAGACTGCTCATAGTAGTGCTTCAATTTCTATATTGCATCCTCTAGTGAATTGGGCTCATCAAAGTCGATTCTATCCTTGAAAAGTTGTGGCAGTCTATTGAGACACCTCAGAATGTTTTCTTTCTTTTCCTTAAGGTAGGGGACATACTTTAGCAATTCTAAGAATTTGGTGGTGTACTCATCATCTATCAATTGTTCCAATTTGAGGTCATAGAATTCCTTCACCTTGCTATCGAAGTATCTCTCAGATATATATTTTCTCCTGAAATACCCCTCAAACTCCTCCCAGGACAATTCTTCTTCCCTTATCCACTTTATATTTTTTAGATCTTTCCACCATATATCAACCTTGCCTCTTAGGCTAAAAGTAACTACTTTTTCCTTCATGTTTTTTGCATAATCATGGATTCGAAAAACTTCTTCATTCCTAGTGGCCAGGCTTCGAAATCCTTTGATTTCTTCATTTCACCATCAAAGGTAGGAGGCTTATCCTTTTTAAACTCCTTGGGTATATACTCTCTTTCCCTTCTTCTCCCATGATGATGATAGTAATGATGATGTGGCCTTCTCTAAGTATCTCATATCATTTCTCAAGGGTGCTTGAGTTCCCTTTTGGGGTACTTTACAACATGCTTCCTTTCAAGGTGTCTTCACTAGACAATCGGTGCCTATTTCTAAATATGCTTTCATTTCCCCATTGGTTATTTTTTCCCACCCCGATGGGCTTCACATGTTTCTATGGTTGATCCCCCTCTCATGTTGCCTCTGCCTTTGCAAGTTTAATAAGTTTTGTAGTATGATTGTATTGACTTCGACTTACTTTTATTGTGCTCTGGAAAGCCTCTCATTTTCAGCTTTACAGTTCCTTATTGTTACTCTAATGCTTCTCATCATGTGTATCCAATCATGAGAGTTTCCCCCTCCTTATTGTTTAACTGATATTTCCACTTCATGTCCATGTTGTGATTGGTTGGAGCTATACTGCACCATTTACTATTCTTTCCTTGGTCTGTTAGTTCTATACTATACCACGTGTTTCTATTCAGATGCTCCTTAAAATTCACCTCCCTTAGCCTTAGTGTATTTTATGTGTTATCATACACACAACAATGTAAACTTTGAAACGGGAACTATAAACTCAAAACGGGAACTCTGGCCAAAAAACCCCAAAAAAACATCAAAAACAGTGCTAAAAACGAAAAGTGTGTATACTGGAACGATGTTTTTATTTTTTAGGCGTTAATTTTGAACATGTTTTAAAAATGGCAGTAACTACGAACTTTACTATGAAATTTTCATGCAAAATATAGCTTCAAAATGAAAGTGATGATACTGGAATAATGATTTTTTTTTAGGGTCAATTTTCAACATTTTTAAAAAATGCTAATAAAACCAAATTTTTATGTGTCAAACAAAGTTGTTTATGAGGAAAAAAAACACATTAATGTTTTTGGTAGAATATCATTTTTCTTTCCTAAGTATAAATTTATCATGTTTTCAACCATAACATGCTAGGGTGGGCCCCACAGCCCGACTCGTCCCCTACCTCTAACCCCCCTCTCGACACCCTCACTACCTTCACCCACACCCCGCGCCCCTGCCCCCTTTAATCCCTACCAACCCAACCCAACGCCCGCCCGAGCGCCCTCACCCTTCCCCCTGCCCGGCCCGGGCGCCCTCTCAACCCCCGCCCCCCCCAACCCTCCCAACCCCCCCCCACCACCCCCCCGCCGGCCGCGGCGCCCTGCAACCCTCCCCGCCCGGGTGCCCACACAACCCCTTGTGCCCAAACCCTCTCAACGCCCCCTCCCCTGGCCTGGGCGCCCTCACCCGCCCCCAGAACCTACCCCCCACCCGGCCCCGGCGCCCTCACCCGCCCCCCGGCCCTGGTGCCCTCACCCACCCTCACCCGCCCACCCACCCAGCTCAGGCGCCCTACCAACCCCCCCTGCCCGGGCGCCCACACAACCCCCCACGTCCCAACCATCTCAACCCCCCCTCCCCCTGACCCAGGCGCCCACAACCACCCCCCCACCCAGCCCCGGCCCCCTCACCCGCTCCCGGGCCCGGGCGCCCTCACCCACCTTCACCCGCCCGCCAGCCCGGCCCGGGCGCCCCCACCAGCCCACCCGCCAGGCCCGGGCACCCTCACCCATCCCCTCGCCCGGCGCCCTCACCCGCCCCCCCACCCGGGAGCCCTCACCGGCCCGGCCCGAGCGCCCTCACCCGTTGGGCCCCGGTGCCCTCACCCGCCCGGCCACCCGCGTGACCTCACCCGCCCGGCGCCTGCCTACCAGCCCGGGCGCCCTGACCCACCCTGCCTCGGCCGCGCCCCGGCCTGGCAGGTGGCAGGGTGATTCCGGGAATTGCCCGGGTGAGCGGGTGAGGGCGCCCGAGTGGGCGGGCGAGGGCGCCGGGTGGGTGCGCGGGAGAGGGCGCCAGGGCGGGTGAGGGCGCCGGGAGGGCGAGCGGGAGAGGGCGCCTGGGCGGGTGAGGGCGTCGGGCGGGCAAGGGCGCCCAGCCGGGTGAGGCGGCTGAGGGTGCCGGGCGGGCGGGCGAGGGCGTCAGGCGGGTGAGGGCGCCCGGGCGGGTGAAGCGGGTGAGGGCGCCGGGCGGGCAGGCGGGTGAGGGCGCCCGGGCGATTCCCGGAATCGCCTGCCTCCCGGAATCGCCTGCCACCCGGGCGATTCCCGGAATCGCCCTCACCCGCCCGCCCGCCCGGGCGATTCCCGGAATCGCCCTCACCCGCCTGTTTAGTCAATTTAGTGTTGTCTAAATTGCTATCATAAATTGTCAACCAGGAGCTCATAAGCTGATGAAGTGAAGGTGTACTATATGTACTTAAGCAACCTCTTAGATCTTTTTGTCGTTTGGGGTGTTGTTTGTGGTCAATTTAACTTCCTAAGATGGAGTGGTGATTTTATAAACAGATGAGTGATAGTGTGTGTAAGGTGATTTCTAAATGAGTGAGTGTGTGTTACTGGTGGTTTCTAACTACCTTCTAAACTTTGCAAAGAAAGAGATTGAAAGAAATAAATAACTTGAAATGAACTGAAAGCAAAGAACCACTTTCTAATGGCACTAGACACTACTCATGTTGCTGCAAATAAAAAGGTAAGAAAATCACTTTAAAAACCAATGATAATGTTCATCTCTTCCTAACTCTTTGCTTCCAACATATGGTACTATGTAAAACACGATTAGGAAGTAGTTAGAGATAAGTCTAAAAAGTGATAAAGTTCTAAATGACAAATTATAACACCACTGCGCCTTTCTCCAGCATTCTGCTTCCAACATACATTGTTATGTGTAACAAGTGAAGAAAGAGTTAGTGACATAAGCCAAAAGCTACTCAAAGCAAGCTGTAATTTATTAGTATTCTGATCTCTTAAAGATAAACAACTTATGATAAGTAGGCTATCAATGTGTTAGCATACAGCTTGAGAAACTAAACTAGAATTTAAGCTAGAAAATCAAAGTAAAGGCAGCAACTATGAATATGACAACTGAAAATACCATCAGATATAAAGCAAATACACAAAGACAAAACAATCCCGGGTTAAAAACCTGCAAAAAAAAATACTGATCAGTTTAAAATAAATGCTGGAAATGAAATGGCATGAAATCAAATGGTACACTATTATACATGATGAAAGAAATAGAAATTGCTGAAAGCAGGAAAATGAAATCAAACACTATGTACACGGGCTGTCATAGATGGGGGCCCTCCATCCACGCAACCAACTAAAAGATCAGCTACGAAAAGGTGAACAGAAACAGTCTTCTTTTTATAAAACCAGCATGTCAAAGTACAGTGAGAAAGTGCTGTAGAAACAGCCTTCTAAAACAGAGTTTTTATAACAAAATCAGCGCAGCAATTACAAGATTCAAAAGCTAATCTATAAGCATTGGCACACGCTTTATTTATAAGCACAGAGGCAACTACCCTCTGCGTGAACTAAGCAACTACAGCCTAACTTATTAACTACGCAGCAACACGCAGTCTTAACTAATTAACTTGTGCAGCAACACGCAGGCAACTCCGTGCACTTTTGAGGGAAACGGTCATCATGGGAGATAAATCTATGTTTGGATCCTGTCTTTAGCTGTCTTCGTGGCGTGGAGGAGGTGCCAGCTATAGTTCCGTGTCCCAGCTGCTCACGGCTCCCATGCCACCGTTTAGAACTTGACCGTTTGACCGAGGGAACACCTGCGTTGACCAAGGGCATACATGACTGGTTTGGCTCAACCAATAGCATACGATCCATGTGTACATCCAACCCAACATGCCCATGTGGCCCGTTCCTTGAGAAGACACAACAAAAAGGCTGCGGAATCTCTGAATAGCTGCGGAATTGCTGAACAGCTGCGGAATTGCTGTATATGTTCCAAAATTCTAATCAAACAGTCAAACATTAGCATAGTTAACAAACCATGATTAAAAGACATGTAATACAATAATTTGAACAAGTTAATGGAGGAAAATATGGAAAAAGGAAGAAGTGAATGGGAAAAAGCTGTTGGGAAGATGGCTAAGTGAGTGCAAGGTTGAGGCTCAACATACCCCCACTCTGAGGGTGTTGCATGTCCTCATGCAACCAAAACTTTGCATAATCCTTTAGTTCATATGCTCGGATGCCTCTGCTAAGACATCCAATCTTCTTCTCTTCCTCTTTGTTGCCAAACTTGTTCTTGGTTTCTTTACCAAGCACCTGAATTTTAAGTTGATCAACGCCTGGCTCAACTTCTTGCATTTTCTCTTTAACTTTCTATTCTTTCTTTGCCAAAGGCCCAATTGGAGCATGGTGTTGTCGTGGATCATCTTGTCCAAGTTACCTTTCTCTTTCAATTTTTCATTTTCATTTTTGATGTGGCGATTTAGAACTTCTAGTTCAAATATTTCTTGCTTCAGAGATTGAACCTGCTGTTCAAGGGGCAAGACTGTGCTAGGACCAGCAACAGATTTCTCCAATGTTTCTAAATAGTCATATGCTTCTTGCTGAACAGGGTCAATATCTGGAGTTTGCCTTGGTCTGAATTCAAACTCTTGAAAACTGCTCTCTCTTTCTTGTTGAAAAGGGCTTTCCTCTCTAGGAGGACTTGAGTCAATGTCTAGCTGAATTTGCCTCTTCTCAGGTGTGCTCAAGTCAACAAATGGGACTGTTTTCATTTTATTACACTTTTCCTTTCTATGAGCCTTCTACTTCTTCTTACCTGTATGCTAGTGCTTTTCTTCTTGGAGATGGCAGTTTCCTGAAGCTGAGCAAGCCTATGAGCCAATGTTTGGGTATCTTCTTCGGTTGAAGGCTCAGGTGAAGGGGATGGTGTTTGCAAAATAGCTTTTCCCTTATCCCTTTTCTATCTTTTTGTTTTTCTACCCTTTTTCCTCTCTTTTTGACCAGTTTCCAAGACGGTTTCTTGGGCAATTTCTTGAAGAGTTTCTGCAATGATTTCTTGGACAGTTTCTTCTACATCAGCAGTTTCTTCTACATCAGTATCTTGGGCAGCAGTTTCTTTCTCTTTTCTTCTACTTCTCCGGGGCACTTTAGGAGAGCTAATAGAGGCTGGTACTTTAGGAGAGCTAATGGAGGCTTCAGCCACCTCCTGAAAATGGTTCCTGATAAGGAATTTCTCCCATGTGTCTTTCCTGATTTTTAACTGCTCTTCAATTAGTATTTTGATGAGGCCATGGTGATATAGGTGTGGCTCAATGTTACCCACATGTTTTTGCACAGCAACACTCATTTTCTTTAAACTAGACAGTAGGAAATAAGGGAAATTGATGGTATGTTCACCCATAAAATGCATCATTATCTTTGTGTGATAAACATACATTGTACCAAATCTGCCTTCACATGTCAAACATTTCTGCACTAGCAAAAGTAAGGCAGTCCATTCCTTTTTAAGGTTACTTACAGGTATTCCTTTGGTGAAGATAGTAGTATCCATACCTGGATTTTTCAATATGTTCTTCCACTCTTGGCTTTTAACAGTTCGATTCTTGAACCATCGTTCTCCAGTACGAGGCAAAACAGTTGCTTCAGCCAAGCTGCTTTCTGTGACAGTGAATTGCAAGTCCCCAATCTCCACAGCGTTTGTTTTCCCATCAAACGACCGAGCAAAGGCCTTGGTAACCTCTTTGTGGTATCCTTTAAATTTCTGAATAAATTTTAACCACTTGGCCTTCTGCAGGGCATTCCTCGTTTGTGGGTAACCGTCTAGAAATTTTGAACCTTCCGGCTCTGCTCTCAATAGCTTGCCCATTTCGGTTACCAACTTCTCTTGCTGCTTTGACAATACTGTTTGGATGCTAAAGGAAAGAGACTTCACGGGAAAACAGTGCTCCTCAGCGTAAATTACGGCTGGAACAGAGAACTACACGGCTACAGAAGAATGGCCGTAATGAAATTGAGAAAACAGTGTTCAGTAGTGGGTGTTACGGCTACAGTAGAATGGCCGTGATGCAATTGCGAGCCTGTTGGTCAGGGTTTTTAAGCGGAGAGATGAGGAGAATGGAGCAGCGTAGATTTACGGTGAGACAGAGTGGTGAATGAACCGAGAGTGAAATCGATGAAATCGAGGGAGTGAACAGCGATAGGAATGAAGTTATGCATGCGTAGAAAGGTATTAAAGGGTAGAACGGCCGAATCCCATCGACGTCAGGTAACGGTATACACCTGGCTGTGGAATGATCAGTTGAAGAGCCGTGGTGTAACAGGACACGTCATTCTGGTACGGAGAATTAATGCAAGGGAGCAGGCCGTATCAGGTTTGAATCATAGTGATTATGGACCGTTAAAACGGAGGTGAGGTGGACTACGCAGCATAATGGACAGGGAGTGAGTGGAGATCTTGTTCAATCATTACACTAGGTGCCTAATACCATAATCTGAAAACCATACGTAATGATATAACTGTTAGTTAGAGGTTTAGAACATACCTTTGTGTATTTTTATTCCTTTGCTAATCATGATGCCAACCTTTGATTTATTGCTGCCTTTGTATATGCTGTGTGTCTTCACCCTTTAATGATGCTGGTACTTCTGACTGCAGATTTTTTCCTTTTTGAAACAGAGTTTATTTTTGTTGTAGGGACAGAGTGTATTAGCTGCGGAATTCGGATATCAGCTGCGGAATTGACTCCTAGCTGTAGAATTTGCAGCAACATTTTCCTTCCTGCATCAAGAGAATTAAAACAACTTGACTAAATGAAATAGTCCTGATAGGGATTTTATGGATGAGGATGAGATGGAGTGAATGGACTGAAAAAAATGGAATGGAATTAAGATGATGAAATGGATGAAATGAATGAGATGGATGAGATGGCAGAAGAGGGATTTTTTTTTTGGAAAATATAAGGTGTCAGGTGACCCTGATTTTCACCTTACATTTTCTGCATAAGACTGCCAATCCAAGATTGGTTTTCAGGCTTATACAAGAGATTTTTTTTTCTTCTCTTTTTTTTTCTCTTTTTTTTTTCTTTTTTTTTTTTTTTTTTTTTTTTTTTTTTTTTTAACTGAAAGAAACAGAGATTAGGCTGATGGAGGAGAAGAATTCTTCTCCACCAGCCTCATTGCAGAATCTTCTTTGAACAACTTGACAAATTCCTCTTTTGAGAGTGGCTTCTGGTAGATTTTCAGGCGATGGCCATTCACAATAAGAGGAGTATGAAATTCATCAATAGTTTTCACTCGAATTGCTCCATTACTAAAGACTTCATCAATCTCATATGGCCCAAGCCAATGAGTTTGAAATTTCCCTTTGAAGTCTTTAAACTTTGAATCAAACAATAGAGCCCAATGTCCTTTCTGAAACTTTCTTTCTTTGATATGACGATCATGCCATTTAGATCTTTGGTGCTGAACTAGATCGGTCCTTAGAATTGCATCTTGTCTTATTTCATCTAGCTCATTTAGCTGGTCCATTCTGTGCTTTTGGGCTTCTGATAGGCTCATTCCCAATTGGACTTCAATCTTGAAGGTCTTCATTTGGAACTCAATGGGGAGCAAGACTTTCTTCCCATAAACAAGTTCATAGGGAGAATGTCCTGTTGTGTTCCTCCATGTGGTTCGATAGGCCCATAAGGCTTCAGGAAGCCTTTCCGCCCAATCTCTTCTATGAAGATGAACAGTCTTGGTGATAATGCCTTCAAGAACTTTATTGGTAGATTCCACTTGGCCATTGGATTGCGAATGGTATGGAGTAGATGTTCTGTGCTTGATCTTATATTCCTCCATCAGCTTCTCCATCAATTTAGATGTAAATTGGCTGCCCTCATCTGTTACAATTTCCCTTGGGACACCAAAACCAGTGAAAATACCCTCAAAAAGAAATTGAACAACTGAATTTTCAGTGGCAGAAGGCAATGCCTTGGCTTCTACCCACTTAGTAACATAATCAGTACAAACCAGTATATACTTCTTTTTCTTTGATGGTGGATTAATTGGTCCAACGAAATCTAGAGCCCATTTCTCAAAGGGTTCGATGCATACCTGAGGTTATAGTGGCATTTCATTTGAAGGAGTTGGTCTCCCAACTCTTTGGCAGCTGTCACACCTTCTAACATACTGCTTTGCATCTTTAAAGAGAGAAGGCCAATAATATCCTAGAGAAAGGATTTTATAGGCTCTCCTCTTGTCAGCAAAGTGCCTGCCGCATGGTTCATCATGACATGCCTTAAGGATGTCAGGCATTTCATCTTCCCGAACACACCTTCTGATCATACAATCTGGCCCCGTTTTGAACAATTCATTAGAAATCCAAGAATAGTGTGAACTCTCTTGAATGATTTTCCTTTTCTCATTAGGAAATAAGTGTAGAGGTAGCTTCCCTGTAACTAGATAATTAGCCATATCTGCATACCAAGGAGTCTTGGTAGTTACTGCAAACAAGTATTCATCTGGAAACTTATCTTCTACTGGAGAATCTTCATTAGTGTTTTGGATTCTAGACAAGAAATTAGCTACTGTGTTTTGTTTTCCAGGTCTATCTAACACAGTAATGTTGAATTCTTGTAGGAGTAAAAGCCATCTTGTAACTCTGCCATTAGTAACAGGTTTGTTCATTAAATATCTTATGGCAGAGTGATCAGTATGGACAAAGGCTTCATAGCCGTTTATGTAGTGTCTAAACTTATTGATCGCATGTACCACAGCTAAGAACTCTTTTTCTGTAACAGTATAATTTAACTCAGTGGGAGTCAAATTTTTACTGGTGTAATAAATTGCATAAGGGATCAAATCCTTTTGTTCCAAAACAGCTCCTAGAGCTGTATCTGAAGCATCAGTAGAAATGTGGAAAGGGAGTTTCCACTTTGGCCCCCTTAAGATGGGTGCTTCAGATATTCTAGTATTTAAAGCTTCAAAGGCAGATTGACACTCAGGATCCCACTTGAACTCACAGTCTTTGGTAAGCAATTTAAAAAGAGGAGATGTTATCTTAGTGAAGTTTTCAATAAATCTTTTGTAATATCCAGTAAACCCAAGAAAACTTCTAACATCTTTCTGGCAATTTGGAACAGGTAACTTAGAGATGACTTCAACTTTGGATCTATCAACCTTAATACCATCTCCTGAGATATGATGTCCTAAAACAATCCCTTCAGTAAACATCATAAAGCACTTTTCATGACTTAAAGAAAGATTTGTTTCCTTACATCTTATCAGTACTTTTTCCAAATTTTCCAAAGCTTCTTCAAATGTATTACCATAAACTGTGAAATCGTCCATGTATACCTCTACACAATCATGAATCAGATCTGAAAAAATTCCTAGTACAGCCCTTTGAAATGTAGCGGGTGCATTGCACAATCCAAAAGGGAGTACTCGGTAGGAAAAAGTTCCCCAAGGACAAGTAAATGTGGTTTTGTCTTGATCTTCAGGTGGTACCTGAATTTGGTTATACCCACTAAAACCATCCAGGAATGAGAAATACTTTTTACCTGCTAAAGTGTCTAGTACCTGATCAATAAAAGGTAGAGGAAAATGATCCTTTAAGGTTGCGTTGTTCAATTCTCGATAATCAATGCAAACTCTCCATTTACCATTCTTTTTGGGCACTATAACCAAGGGAGAAACCCATTGGCTATCTGAAATGGGGTAAATGAAGTTTACCTTGAGCAATTTCTGGAGTTCTTCTTTCACGATTTCCCTAAGGTTTGGATTCATCCTTATTTGTGGTTTCCTAATAGGTCTGCTGTTTTCTTCAATATAGATGTGATGAATACAAGTCTTAGGATCGATTCCTTTCATGTCAGTGTATTCCCATGCAAATGCAGTGGAATGTTTTTGCAAAAGTTTGGTTAATTCTTCTTGTTGTGGTCTTCCCAAGTTTCTGTTAATGTTCAATGTTTTTCCTGGAAGGATTTCAATTGTGGAACTACCAAACTCTTCCATTGAGAAGAGAGACATCTGTCTAGAGGAGAGATATTCAATGTCCGCATCTAACTGAAACTGTGTAGAGTCATATTCTAAAGGTATTTCAAAATTTTCTAATGTATTTAGAATTTGACTATCCTCACTGATCTCAGAGATGGTTAGAACAGGTTGAATAGTATCCTCATGATCAACCCACTCATCTTCTCCTATTTCTGTTATTGCCTTTGCTGGAGGATACAAGTTGAATTTCTTGGTGGAATTACCATCTGATATATACATGTCCCCAGACCTACAACTGATAAAAGCATTAGTTGTTGCTAGCCAAGGTCTTCCTAAGATAAGAGGATGTCCTCCTAGATTGTTCTTGGGAGTTAAAATCATAAAATCAACTGGATATTCCCAAGAGTCTAGGGAGAGTGGAATTTCTTCCAATACACCATCAGGTTTAATGATTGATCTATCTGCAAGTTGCAGCAAAGTAGGTGTAAAGAGAAGGTTAGGAAGCTTTAACTGATCCATGGTCTGTCTACTCATGATGTTGATAGCGGCTCCTAAGTCAATCAAAGTATTTGGGATTTCAACCCCATTAATATGAGTCTTGACAATAGGGCTACCGGGATCCACATACTTTTGCATGGTAATCTTACCCATCATAATGTCTGCAATTTTTCCAACTAGATGTATCCTTTTGGTATCTCTGGTTCTCTTTCCTGTTTTCTTCAAACTCAACTCCTTTATTGTCTTTGCTAGAATGGGAATTTCCTTAATGGCTTGTAACAAGGGGATCTTGATACAGACATTCTTCAATTCATCTAGAAAACTATAGTCAGGCACCCATATTTGCTTTTCCACTCCTTTGTCAATTTGTAATCTTTCAGGAAAAGGAGATGTAGCTAAAGGTGTAGGTTGCTCAACTATGGGAGTTGTAGAGGTTGATTCTTTTTCTTTTTCTTTTTGGATATTTTGGTTTTGAAGTGATACTTCAGAACCCTTATTGACTTTGAGAGATTCTTCCTCAGAAATTCTTGGTTGTTGAACACTTGTAGAAGGTTGATCTAGGATTCTACCTGATCTGAGTTGGACTTCATTGAGAGGAACAACCATATAGGTAGGCAATGGTTGACCTTCCATCATGTAAGCATTTTGAGGGTTCCTATTATTTGGATTTGGTAATGGCTAAGAGGGAAGTTGATTTGACTTCTGCTGGGATTGAAGCGAGAGTTGAGAATTTTGATTTTGTGGAGGAGGTTGTTGTTGTTGAGGGTATGGCAATGATAGTTGTTGACCTTGATTTGGAAGTTGTGGAGCCTGCTGATTCTGAAATGATGGAGGATATTGATAGAATTGAACAAATCTCCCATAAGGATTTTGCATGCTTTGCATCCATGCTTGAAAAGCATTTTGAGGTTGAGGCCAAGATTGTTGCCAAGGATTCCAATTTGGTTGGGATTGAAAATTCATAGAGTTGTTAAACCCTTGATTCTGTTGCCCTTGCCAAGGTCTCTTTGCAATAAAACAGAGAGATTCAAGTGTATTTGGATCCTCTTGAAAGACTGCTTTGAGGCCAGGTATTGAAGGACAATCCTTAGTCTCATGAGTTTCTGAGAAAATTACACATGTTTCTACAACGTGTGCATCCAAGGGACATTCCCTTAAAGCATGTTTCTTTCTACATTTCGGGCAAAAAATGGCCAAAGCTTCAGCTTCTGCTTTTTGTTTATTGTGAGTCTTAAGGGTATCTAGTTGTTCACTAAGACTCCCTAAGATGTCAGTTTTGAATTCATCAAGCATATTGCCGATTTCAGCCCTACTTACTGATCCTGTTGCAGATTTATTTGCTCTAAGGAGAGAAGGATCTCTAGGCCCTTTTTGAGTTTTTGATTTTCCCCTTGAGAGATGGATACAAAGTTCTGCTATATCATTGAGTGAAAGTTGAGAAATATCCCCTTTCCCCATCATGTTTAAGATGTCTATCCATTCATCCCTAATGGCTTTTAATAAGAGGGCTTTTAAGGTCTCTTCATCCAAGCTACTCATTTTTGCTCTTTTCAAGTTATATTGAAATCTTTCAAGTAAATCTTCTAAGCTCTCATCTTCTCTTTGTATCATTTTAAATACCTCGTCCTTGTGATTAGTAGGCATACAATAGTCCAAATACCTATCCAAAAATGTCTGTTTCATTTCATCCCAAGACCTAATGGATTGAGTGAGTAACCCCATGAACCATTTCAAGGCTTGATCTTTCAGTGTTGAAGGGAACAATTTGAGTTTCTGAGAGTCATCCAGGTAGTCATAAGTTCGACACACCACTTCAAACTCAAATAAAAATGTTTCAGGGTCCTCAGTCCTTAACCCATGGAAATTTGGGAGGACAAATGGTGATATGTTTTTCATAGTGGCTCGGGAATCCTCATTAACAATGGGAAACCCAAATGAATTATCCCCATCTCTATTTCCTCCTCCAAGGGGACCTCTACCTCCTCCATTATTGTTGTTGTTTCAACCAATAGCATACGATCCATGTGTACATCCAACCCAACATGCCCATGTGGCCCGTTCCTTGAGAAAACACGTGGAGCATATCAAACAACAAAAAGGCTGCGGAATCTCTGAATAGCTGCGGAATTGCTGAACAGCTGCGGAATTGCTGTATATGTTCCAAAATTCTAATCAAACAGTCAAACATTAGCATAGTTAACAAACCATGATAAAAAGACATGTAATACAATAATTTGAACAAGTTAATGGAGGAAAAGATGGAAAAAGGAAGAAGTGAATGGGAAAAAGTTGTTGGGAAGATGGCTAAGTGAGTGCAAGGTTGAGGCTCAACACCGCCCGCCTGCCCGAGCGGGTGAGGGCGCCGGGCGGGCAAGGGCGCCCAGGCGGGTGAGGGTGTCGGGCGGGCGGGCGAGGGCGTCGGGAGGGCGGGCGGGCTAAGGCGCCCGGGCGGGTGAGGCGGGTGAGGGCACCGGGCGGGCGGGAGGGTGAGGGCGCTTGGGCGGGTGAGGGCGATTCCGGGAATCGCCCGGGCGCCCTCACCCGCCCGCCCGCTCGGCGCCCTCGCCCGCCCGGCGCCCTCACCCGCCTCGCCCGCCCGCCCGGCATCCTCACCCGCCTAACCCGCCCCGGCGCCCTCGCCCGCCCGGCGCCCTCACCAGCCTCACCCGCCGGCCCGGGCGCCCTCGCCTGCCCGCCCCGGCGCCCTCACCCGCCCGCCCGCCCGGTGCCCTGACCTGCCCGCCCCCCCGCACGGGCGCCCTGACCCGCCGGCCGCCCCGGGCACCCTCACCCACCCTGCCTCGGCCGCGCCCCCACCTGGCAAGCGGCAGGGCGATTCCGAGAATCGCCCTGCCGCCTACCGGGCGGTAGCGCGGGCCGGGCAGGTGGCGCGACCGAGGCAGGCGCCACCCGCCCGGCAGGCGGCAGGGCGATTCCGGGAATCGCCCGGGCGAGTGGGTGAGGGCACCAGGGCGGCGGCGGGGATTGGGTGGGTGAGGGCGCCGGGCGGGCGGGTGGGCGAGGGCACCAGGGCGGGTGAGGCGGGTGAGGGCGCTGGGCGGGCGGGCGGGAGAGGGTGCCCAGGCGGGTGAGGGCGTCGGACGGGCAAGGGCGCCCGGGCGGGCAAGGGCACCCAGGCGGGTGAGGCGGTGAGGGTGTCGGGCGGGTGGGCGAGGGCGCCCGGGCGGGTGAGGCGGGTGAGGGCGCTGGGCGGGCGGGCGGGTGAGGGCGCCTGGGCGATTCCTGGAATCGCCCTCACCCGCCCGGGTGGGTGAGGGTGCCGGGCGGGCAAGGGCGCCCAGGCGGGTGAGCCGGGTGAGGGTGTAACGCCCTAGCGAGTCGGGCAGGGCGTGCACGACAATTCCGCACGACGAAGGCATGAACCGCAGGCAAACCGGGCTGGGCGAGCCGTGCACGGTGACCCGGCGGGCGGGTGTGTAAGGTGGCGGTTGGGTGAAACAGCGGGTAGGGTGACGAGTTGGTCGCGGGCGCACTCACCCGACGGGCAAACAAACGCACGGAGGTGTGTCGAACGGGCGGGTGACCGGGTGAACGGCGGGCGTGCAACCCGTGCACGACGGGCGGGCGCACAACCCATGCACGACATGAACGAAAGGCGAGTCGGGCAGGCGGATAACCGGCAAACAGTGGAGCTGCGGGCGGACTGCACCCGGGTGAGGCCTCCCGGACTCGCCGAACAGAATATAGTGGAGGTTTGACGAATCGGCAGGTCGACCCGAGGGCGACCCAAGGGCGAACCATACCCGGGCATGGGCGCGAGCTGGAACGTGAGCGCGAGCCGGAACACGAGCGAGAGCTGAATGTGGGCGTGAGCTGGCACGTGGGCACAAGCCGGAACATGGGCACGAGCGGACATGGACACGGGGTAGTAATTGGGCGTGCAGTCGTGGACAAGCGAAGGGCGACCTGGCGGGCGCACCTCCGGGCGACGACGACAAGGCACGACAGCAATGGAACGATGGACGGGCGAGCGCAGAGGTACGTGCGGTGAACGACGGAGCAGGCAGTGCGACAGAGGGACAGACACAGTATATGCGCGAGCTCATACAGAGATAATGCGAAGGAGAGAAGTCTGAAAGTTTATAAGGGCGGGGTCGCCCTTGCCTTAAAGCAAGGGCCGACCTGCCCATAAAGGATAAAATTCGGGGCTTGTCGCATAAATGAGGGGTCGACTTAAAGTTAAAAGCCCCTCGAATGGATGAGCTATGCGACTATATATAGATGATGAGCTCATTCGATCAAGGAATCAAGCAAGTCTTGAAGTCTTCGATCTCCTACATTCGCACAAGGTAAAGATCTGGTTATGCGCACATCTCTTGCGCAGCAAGAGAAGGTGCGAACTTTACCGAACAGTTGGTGTAAGCGGTGCGGCGTTACACGGTATTCTTGCAGATCGACTGGTGCGGGTTGGCACGGTGATTCGGGGTTGTGCGCAGCCCAAGTTGACTGCGGTTCTGGCACACAGTAAATCAGAATTGTGCGCAGGTCGTGTTGGTTGTGGTTTGAGGTATCGGGTAGTGCGTAAGGCGTGCAGGCCGAGTTGGGGAACTGTGACCCGGGTGGGCACGTTCCGCCATAGGCACGGGTGCATGGTTGTAAGGGCGTCGGCCCATTCTCTACATTTGGTTAAGTGTGGCCGTGAGCAAGTCCGGCACACGATTGTATATCTTGGTGTGCGGTTAAGCGTTGGCCGTGAGTAAGTTCGGCACGCTGATTGTATAACTTGGTGTTTGGTTAAGTGTGGTTGTGAGCAAGTCCGGCACACGATTGTATAAATTGGTTTTTGGTTAAGTGCAGGCCGTGGTTAAGCCCGGCGCACCGATTGTATAAATTGGAACAGTTCATAAAATAAACGGTTGGGCGAACTCGTTGGGAGTTGCCCCTCCCATATTACATTGGTGTAATTGTTGTTATTATTGCAGTTTTTTTATATGATTATTATCGATCATGAATGTTGATGAATGATTATAATTGTTGATGAATGTTAATGCACTTTAAGAATTAATATTAAGTGTTTTATGGTTAAGGCATAGTCCATAAACGTGCATTCCGTCAAGAGTGGGCGTTCGGTGGTGCCGCGCTCCGCCCAATAAAGAAAAAAAAAGATTGGGGGCGTGACAAGTGGTATCAGAGCTCGATCAGCGAGCTGGTGTTGAAGCATTTGAAACTTGGACAGAGTTGTCTCGGTTGAAATTGAAGGTGAATCTGCTTATTCTAAAGCAGGTGATTCGGTAAAATGTCTCTCTTGGAACAATTGGGTTATGCGACTATGGAAGAATTCGAGAAGGAAGTACTTGAGGAAACAGAGAAGCTGAGGCAAGAGTACATGAGTTGTGGCAAGAGGTTGTCCGAGACAAAGTGCGCTCTCCGTGCCTTAGTGGAGAAAGGAGCTTCGAACTTGGATGAGGACGAAGCCCTTCGACTTACACACGAAGGAGTCTTAATAGAAGCAGAATTCAAGGAACTAAGAATAAGGCATGCGATGAACAAGAAAAAGAGGGATTGCTTGGTCCTTGAAAGACATCTCGAAGTCTTGAAAGAAGAAATCAAGATCAAAGAGAAACAAAAGGAAGAAATCAAGGAGAGAACCTCACAAGTTGAAGAAGATTTAATAATAGAAATCTCTTCCGCCGATGAACTTCACGGTGAGGCTACAAACGAGGCAGACCTAAGTGCTACCTCCAAGGTAGGAATTGAAGTGGAAGGTGAAGGGAGAGATTCGGAAGAACATGGGTTGGAGTACGTTCAGATGAAGCTCGGTGAAACTAATGTTCTTGCTATGATCGATAGCGGGGCTTCACATAATTTCATGAGTAGAAGTACTGCAAGGAGACTTGGACTGAAAGTTGTACCTATAAAGGCGCAAATAAAGACAGTTAATTCTCCTCCAACGGACGTTTTTGGTATGGCTGAAGGAGTAGTAACCACTCTTGGTGCGTGGACCGGGAAGGTGGACTTTACCATAGTAAGAATTGACGATTATGAGGCCGTATTGGGGATGGAGTTCATGAAGCAATATGAGGTCTTGATCGTACCACATTTGAAGAGACTTTTCATCTATGATGGTCAGGAAGACACACCCATTGGTGTTCCAACCATTGGCATAATAAAACCTGACCGTAAGAGGGACAAGCGGTTGCTTGGCGAGGATGCAAAGCTTATGGAGCAACCCTTGGTTGTTGAAACACTTTCTGGTAGTAGCTTGGGCTTGACAAGAAGACTAGAGAAAGCGGGAGACAACATTGATGATATGCATGGAGAGCCGAATATCTAGGGGGAAGATCAGGAGGCATGTCGACAAAGAGCAAGGGATAAGGATCCTGATAGAGAAGTGGAGCTGGTTGATAAAGGGGAACCTCCAGGCTCTCCCCACACATCTTCTTAGAAAACAAAAGAACATGGGCTAGTTGTTGGTTGTTCAAGGTAATGAGCCCTCACTTGATGATTGAGCAGGTATGAGGACATGTTGCAGAAAATGGGGGTTCCCATAGATCTGGGCATGGGACCGTGAGATGAGGTTGACACTTGTTTATGTGCATGGGCACATGGAGCAGACTTGGTGGAGGTAGACTTTATATGGGTTGATGGTTACCTTGTATAAGGGAGCCTACATCATAGCAGATATAGCCATGGCGGTGGTTGATGTGTTGTCGGGACGACAACGTCTTCGGGTGGAGGAGAGTGTAACGCCCTAGCGAGTCGGGTAGGGTGTGCACGACAATTCCGCACGACGAAGGCGTGACCCGCGGGCAAACCGGGCTGGGCGAGCCGTGCACGGTGACCCGGCGGGCGGGTGTGTAAGGTGGCGGTTGGGTGAAACAGCGGGCAGGGTGACGAGTTGGTCGCGGGCGCACTCACCCGACGGGCAAACAAACGCATGGAGGTGTGTCGAACGGGCGGGTGACCGGGTGAACGGCGGGCGTGCAACCCGTGCACGATGGGCGGGCGCCCGAGCGCACAACCCGCGCACGACACAAACGAAAGGCGAGTCAGGCAGGCGAATAACCGGCAAACAGTGGAGCTGCGGGCGGACGAACTGCGGGCGGACTGCACCCAGGTGAGGCCACCCGGACCCGCCGAACAGAATGTAGTGGAGGTTCGACGAACCGGCAGGTCGACCCGAGGGCGACCCGCACCAAACGGGCGGGCGACCCAAGGGCGAACCATACCCGGGCATGGGCGTGAGCTGGAACGTGAGCGCGAGCCGGAACACGAGCGAGAGCTGAACGTGGGCGCGAGCTGGAAAGTGGGCACAAGCCGGAACATGGGCACGAGCGGACATGGACACGGGGTAGTAATTGGGCGTGCAGTCGTGGACAAGCGAAGGGCGACCGGGCGGGCGCACCTCCGAGCGACGACGGCAAGGCACGACAACAATGGAACGATGGACGGGCGAGCGCAGAGGTACATGCGGTGAACGACGGAGCAGGCTGTGCGAAGAAGGGACAGACACAATATATGCACAAGCTCATACAGAGATAATGCGAAGGAGAGAAGTCCGAAAGTTTATAAGGGCGGGGTCGCCCTTGCCTTAAAGCAAGGGCCGACCTGCCCATAAAGGATAAAATTCGGGGCTTGTCGCATAAATGAGGGGTCGGCTTAAAGTTAAAAGCCCCTCGAATGGATGAGCTGGGCGACTATATATAGATGATGAGCTCATTCGATCAAGGAATCAAGCAAGTCTTGAAGTCTTCGATCTCCTACATTCGCACAAGGTAAAGATCTGGTTATGCGCACATCCCTTGCGCAGCAAGAGAAGGTGCGAACTTTACCGAACAGTTGGTGTAGGTGGTGCGGCGTTACACGGTATTCTTGCAGATCAACTGGTGCGGGTTGGCACGGTGATTCGGGGTTGTGCGCAGGCCGAGTTGACTGCGGTTCTGGCACACAGTAAATCAGAATTGTGCGCAGGTCGTGTTGGTTGTGGTTTGAGGTATCGGGTAGTGCGTAAGGCGTGCAGGCCGAGTTGGCGAAC
Organism: Pinus tabuliformis; assembly: GCA_031772625.1. Taxonomy (NCBI): domain Eukaryota; kingdom Viridiplantae; phylum Streptophyta; class Pinopsida; order Pinales; family Pinaceae; genus Pinus; species Pinus tabuliformis. Next base: position 1,279,123,907 of record CM062811.1, on the reverse strand, counting down.
TGTGAACCGGGTGGGCACGTTCCGCCATAAGCACGGGTGCATGGTTGGAAGGGCGTCGGCCCATTCTCTACATTTGGTTAAGTGTGGCCGTGAGCAAGTCCGACACACGATTGTATATCTTGGCGTGCGGTTAAGCGTTGGCCGTGAGTAAGTCCGGCACGCTGATTGTATAACTTGGCGTTTGGTTAAGTGTGGCCGTGAGCAAGTCCGGCACACGATTGTATAAATTGGTTTTTGGTTAAGTGCAGGCCGTGGTTAAGCCCGGCGCACCGATTGTATAAATTGGAACAGTTCATAAAATAAACGGTTGGGCGAACTCGTTGGGAGTTGCCCCTACCATATTACATTGGTGTAATTGTTGTTATTATTGCAGTTTTTTTATATGATTATTATCGATCATGAATGTTGATGAATGATTATAATTGTTGATGAATGTTAATGCACTTTAAGAATTAAGATAAGTGTTTTATGGTTAAGGCGTAGTCCATAAACGTGCATTCGGTCAAGAGTGGGCGTTCGGTGGTGCCGCGCTCCGCCCAATAAAGAAAAAAAAAGATTGGGGGCATGACAGAGGGTGTCGGGCGTGCGGGCGAGGGCGTCGGGAGGGCGGGCGGGCGAAGGCGGGTGAGGGCGCCGGGCGAGCGAGGGCACCGGGCGGGCGGGCGAGTGAGGGCTCCCAGGCGGGTGAGGGCGATTCTAGGAATCGCCCGGGCGGCAGGGCGATTCCGGGAATCGCCCGGGCGCCCTCACCCGCCCGCTCGCCCGGCGCCCTTGCCCGCCCGGCGCCCTCACCCGCCTCACCCGCTCGGGCGCCCTCGCCCGCCTGCCTGGCACCCTCACCCGCCTCACCCGCCCGGGCGTCCTCGCCCGCCCGGCGCCCTCACCCGCCCTCGCCCGCCCGCCCGCCGGATGCCCTCGCCCGCCCGCCCTCGCCTGCCCGCCCGGCGCCCTTACCCGCCACACCCGCCCGCCCGGCGCCCTCACCAGCCTCACCCGCCCGCCTGGGCGCCCTCGCCCACCCGCCTCGGCACCCTCACCTGCCTGCCCGCCCGGTGCCCTGACCTGCCCGCCCCCCCGCACGGGCGCCCTGACCCGCCGGCCTCCCCGGGCACCCTCACCCACCCTGCCTCGGCCGTGCCCCCACCCGGCAAGCGGCAGGGCGATTCCGTGAATGGCCCTACCGCCTACCGGGCTTTAGTGCGGGCCGCCCGGGTGACGCCTCCCTCCGCCGCGCCACCCGGGCTGCTTGCGCCCCCGCCTGGCAGGCGGCAGGGTGATTCCCGGAATCGCCCTGCCGCCTGCCGGGCGGGGGCGCGGGCCGCCCGGGTGGCGCAACCGAGGTAGGCGCCACCCGCCCGGCAGGCGGCAGGGCGATTCTGGGAATCGCCCGGGCGGGTGGGTGAGGGCACCCGGGCGGGGACGGGCAGGGTGGGTGGGTGAGGGCGCCGGGTGGGCGGACCGGTGAGGCGGGTGAGGGCGCCAGGCGGGCGGGCGGGAGAGGGCGCCTGGGCGGGTGAGGGCGCTGGGCGGGCAAGGGCGCCCAGGCGGGTGAGGCGGTGAGGGTGCCGGGCGGGCGGGCGAGGGCGCCCGGCCGGGTGAGGCGGGTGAGGGCGCCGGGCAGGGGGGGCGCCGGGCGGGCGGGCGGGTGAGGGCACCCGGGTGATTCCCGGAATCGCCTTGCCGCCCGGGCGATTCCCGGAATCGCCCTCACCCAACCGCCCGCCCGGGCGGGTGAGGGCGCCGGGCGGGCAAGGGCGCCCAGGCAGGTGAGGCGGGTGAGAGTTTCGGGCGGGCGGGTGAGGGCGTCTGGTGGGCGGGTGGGCGGGGGCGTCCGGTGGGTGGGTGGGCGGGGGCGCCCGGGCGGGTGATGCGGGTGAGGGCGCCGGGCGGGCGAGGGCGCCAGGCAGGCGGGCGGGTGAGGGCGCCCAGGCGATTCCCGGAATCACCCTACCGCCCGGGTGATTCCCGGAATCGCCCTCACCCGCCCGCCCGACACCCTCACCCGCCTCGCCCGCCCGGCGCCCTCGCCCGCCCGCTCTCGCCCGCCCGGCCCTCACCCGCCTCACCTGCCCGGCGCCCTCGCCCTCCCTCACCCGCCCAGGCGATTCCCGGAATCGCCCTCACCCTCCCGGGCACCCTCGCCCGCCCGCCCGCCCGGCACCCTCACCCGCCTCACCAGCCCTCGCCCGCCCGGCGCCTTCGCCCGCCCGCCCGGTGCCCTCGCCCGCCCGCCCTCGCCCGCCCAGCTCCCTCGCCCGCCTGCCCTTGCCCGCACTCGCCCGCCCGCCCGGCGCCCTTACCGGCCACACCCGCCCGCCCGGCGCCCTCACCAGCCTCACCCGCCCAGACGCACCCGCCCGCCCGCCCGCCCCGGCGCCCTCACCCGCCCGCCCGGCGCCCTCACCCACCTCACCCGGCCAGCGCCCTCACCCGCTCGCCCGCCCGGTGCCCTGACCTGCCCGCCCCACCGCACGGGCGCCCTGACCCGCCGCCCCCCCGGGCACCCTCACCCACCCTGCCTCGACCTCGCCCCCACCTAGGCAGCCCGCGCCCCCACCCAGGCGGCCCTCACCCGCCCGCCCGCTCGACACCCTCACCCACCTTGCCCCCCGGGGCGCCCTCGTCCGCCCGCCCGTCCGGTGCCCTCGCCCGCCCGACACCCTCACCCGCCTCACCCGCCCGGCACCCTCACCCGCCTCACTTGCCCGCTCGCCCTCGCCCGCCCGCCCGCTCGGCGCCCTCGCCCGCCGGCCCCGCGCCCTCACCCGCCTCACCCGCCCAGGGGCCCTCGCACACCCACCCGATGCCCTCACCCGCCTCACCCGCACGGGCGACCCCGCCCGCCCGCCCCGACGCCCTCACCCGACGGCCTCACCCACCTCACCCGCTCGGCGCCCTGACCCGCCTGCCCCCCTGCCCGGGCGCCCTGACCCACCCTCCCCCCCGGGCCGCCCTCACCCACCCTGCCTCGTCCGCGCCACCCGGGCGGCCCCCGCCCGCCCGCCCCTGCTGCCCGCTCGCCCGACGGCCTCACCCGCTCGGCGCCTTGACCCGCCCGCCCCCCTGCCCGGGCGCCCTGACCCGCCCTCCCCCCCCCCCCGGGGCACCCTCACCCACCCTGCCTCGTCCGCGCCACCCGGGCGGCCCCCGCCCCAGCCCGGCAAGCGGCAGGGTGATTCCGGTAATCGCCCTGCCGCCTGCCGGGCGGGGGCGCGGGCCGCCCGGGTGGAGCCTGCCTCGGCCACGCCACCCAGGTGGCCCGCGCCCCCGCCCGGCAGGCGGCAGGGCGATTCCCAGAATCACAGGTGAGGGCGCCAGGTGGGTGAGGGCGGGCGGATGAGGGCGCCAGGTGAGGGCGGGCGGGTGAGGGCACCGGGCAAGGGGGCGGGTGAGGGCGCGCGGGCTGGGCGGGTGAGGGTGCCCGGGCCGGGTGGGGGAGCCGGTGAGGGTGGGTGAGGGCACCCGGGCCGGGGGGTGGGTGAGGGCGCCGGGGCCGGGTGGGGGGGCAGTTGGTGGGGCGGGTGAGGGCGCCCGAGCCGGGGGGGGTTGAGAGGGTTGGGGCGCGGGGGGTTGTGTGGGCTCCCGGGCGGGGAGGGGTTGGCAAGGTGCCCGGGCCGGGGTGGGGGGCGGGTGAGGGTGGGTGAGGGCGCCGGGGCAGGGTGGGGTGTCGATTGGGGGGGCGGGTGAGGGCGCCCGGGCCGGTGGAGGGGGGGTTGAGAGGGATGGGGCGCCGGGGGTTGTGTGTGAGATTCGCAGACATCAAAGACCCATTAGAAGAGGAAAATGAGCAAAAGGAAACAGAAAATATTGTGGAAGAAGGCAATGATGAAACTCTAGAGGACGAAGAGTTTCGATTACGTGACATTGTTGATTAAATTGAAGTTATGCTTGTAAATCAAGCTTTGCAATGTTTTGACTTTGAAATTTTATGAGAAGAATAGACATTCAATTAGGGTTGTTATACGTTCAATATCTGTAATATGTGATTTTCGCATTGATTTTTAAGTTAATCATTATTTTTTGAAAAAAAAAGTGATTATTATTATTTTTTTGACATGAAATTCATAAAAAAAGCTATTATTTAACCATTTTTAGTTAAAATTATCATATAAAAATTGCGATTTTGACATGTCAATTCTAGCAAAAAATTATCAAAACGTGTAGTTTTTTAGTTATATTTATGTTTAAAATGGTTATTTTTATGTCCATTGTTAAAAAATATTGTTTTTTAGAAACAATTATTTCATGTGGATTGAAAAATTGATAAAGGATGTATAAATATGTAGAATATCGAAAATTCTAAATATCGACCTCCTAATTTAAAAATGCAAAACAATAAAAACCTCACTAAAAAAAATGGTTAAAATTAAAATAAAAAACAAGAAAATGTGAAGAAAATTACCACTTCAACAATGATCAAATTTACAAAATAATTATTTACATTTTATACATTAGAAAATTTAAAGCCAAAAAACAGGTCTTTTAAAAAAAGGGGGTGATGCAGAAATAAATTAGGAATGTGAACAGTCATCGGTAGATGAACTGAAAAATCACTCCTATTGTATATAACAATGACCTACCTATGGAATAATAGACGAATCAGTTGTTTGTTTTGTGGAGTTACTGCCTGGCCTGACATGGTACCAGAGCCAGCTCCTTTTTAGCTCTTGTTCTTTGTAACTCCCTCCTGCATATTCTGCTCATATTCTACCCATGTTCGACAGGCTGACATGTCTGTCATATCCCTGCGAAATCTTAGTCATTGTTTAATATATTCGTTGTGTGTGAGTTCCATTTTGCTATGCGTTATACGCATGGATTCATTGTGAGTTTCAACCCAAGCCTGCGCCTGACATTCACCTGAACGATGAAACATTCCTCTGCCTGTTCTTCTGAATACATTGATCGCTCTCTGGCTGTCATGACATAAACGTTTCATAATGTTTTAGCGATGTCCTTCATGGTACTGCATCTGCTCCAGGTTCTGAGAAGTGTAAATGCGCAATCTTTTCCTGTTTGGGGGTGACCCATGTGATTTTTTCAAAGCTTTCTCATTCTTTTTCCGACCCGCTGCCAACATCTTTACATCTTTGTTCAAACAACTATATCCAAAATGGTTGCTGCCCAAAACTCAGAACACACAGAACTGTAGTAACGCACTCCTGGCCTAACCTGGTCACGTTACTCTATCGCTGGTCAAGTGGAGATGTAGGGTATCGTGGAGATGCCGTGAGCTTGGAGTCCATGAATCCAAAACCTGGTTTCCGTTTGAAGTCTGGTGGAGATGCGAGGTCGAATGGACATGTGAACTCGAGATGTCGGGCCTTCTTTGAGCGGATCGAGGCGATGAGCATGTTCTTGGAGAGCCGTAATTGAACCTCTCTTATTCCCCAAGCTGAACACCGACAATTTATTTACTGACCAGCGGCCAGGTTCCAAGAAAATTTTGCTACCAGAGTATCAAGGGATTAGCGCAAACCGAAATTATTATTATACGTAGGAGTAAAGAAATTCTTCGGTGAGTGAGTTTATTTGAGCTGTCAAAAGGGAGAAATTATGCTAGCTATCCTCAAATTTCATTATGCCTGACTGCATTACTGTCGACCGCATTACTTGCTTGTTGGGTACACGCTGAAGTCTATGGGTTTATACATATGCATGTACATGTGCATTTGTAGTATCAACGGTTTAATGAATGCGTATTAACGTTATGGTTTATATGATATTAACGTTGTGCGCTGTGGATTTATGCATAGAATGGTCCAACATATACACTGAATGGTATATATTGACCAACATATATATTGAATGGTATATATTGAATGGTTTTCATTTTATATGAGGATGCTTTTATAAACATTGGAGGGATTTGAAGAAACATAGTGCATAAAAGTATTTGAAATCTTTTTTCCCTTTTGAGTACAATTTCACTGTATATTAGCAGAAGTATTTTTTCTATCAGCAGAATTTTTTTTTTACAGAATGCATTCAATCATCTCTATGGTAGGAATAATTCTCACTGGCAAGGAGAACTATCCTGAATGGTCTCGGATGATAAAACACACCCTCATCTTCAATGAATTGTGGAAAGGAGTGTGTGTCGGAGAAGGAGACAATGACCCAGTACAACCTACCTCAGACAAAGATCTCGTCATTTGGGAAAACAAGAACAACAAAGCCTATGCATTAATCGCAACATCTGTAAATGAAGAGGTGAGTCACCATATTTCATCATATTCAACTACCTTGGAAGCTTTACAAAAGCTGAAAGAACTCTATGACTCACATTCTGCACTTGAAGTTGTTCAACTCATGATTAAACTCTTCACTCTTGAACTGAAAAATAATGATCCTCTTGCTCTTGCATCTGAAGTAAAGTCTATAATGCATGATATCAAATCCACTAAGGTTGAGCTAGATATCCCTCTTATTGCTTTTCTCAAGGCGCTCTATCCTACTTACTCCAATTATCTTGAGTCTTTACAAGCAAATGGAAATCTTAAAGATATAACCTTTGACTCTCTTGTGAAAAAGTTTGTTGAAAGAGAGAAAGCCTTTGGAAAGAAGACAACCCCTGAATCTTCTGAAGAGACAGTGTGCCTTGCTCATAAAGAAAATCATCCTGCTCAAGATTCTACAAGAGGAAGAGGTGGATGAAGAGGAAGAGGAAGATATTTCAGAGGCATGGGGGGCAGACATTCTCAAGGAGAAAAGGCAGACTTACATTGCATTCGCTGCAAAAGAAATGGATCACATGATGCCTCTACATGCAAGCTACCATGGGACAAAATTGAGCAGAAAAGAAACCAACAGAAAGGTAAAACTGATGATATAGACAAAGGTAAAGCACCTGAATCCGCTCACTATATTGAGGCACAATGTAACATTGGAGTAAATGAAGATTTGTTTAATGCTTCACTTGCTTCTTCGAAAAATGATTGGTTGCTTGATTCAGGAGAAACCTGTCACATGACTCATAGAAAATATTTTTTTGAAGATTTCACTGATAACGTTGATGAAGCAGTATAATTTGCAGATCAGTCAAAAATCAAGCCATCAGGGCTTGGCACAATTAGGCTTAAACTGCCTGGTCTTCCATACTTTCTTCTGGATCATGTTCTATATCTCCCATAGCTCAAGAGAAACTTGCTGTCCTTGGTCCACATCCACCAGCAAGATCACTCCATTCATATGTTTGATGGCAAGCTTGAGGTAAGAAAAGCTTCTGACCACTCACTTGTCATGAGGGGAATAAAAGAAGAAAGGCTTCTCAAACTGCAAGGAACCTCTGCGCATGCACAACATTTCTCATATATTTCTCATCATGAAGAAGGTACACTTCCATCAAGTTTATTATGGCATGCTAGATTTGGACATTTAAACTATGACAGTCTCCGCTTATTAAATAAAAATGGTGTTGCTGGTTTGCCTGCAATTCCTAGGAAACATAAGCAATGTGATGCTTGCATTCTAGGAAAGCATAGCAAACAGTCTTTTCATGATTCACATTCAAGAGAACATAGGAAGCTTGAACTCATTCATTCAGATTTATGTGGTCCAATGCCTGTTCCTTCTACAAATGGAAATAAATATATCATGAAATTTATTGATGATTACACCAGAATGTGTTGGGTTTATTTATTGAAGAACAAATCTGATGCCTTTCAAACATTCAAGAATTTTCATAAATGGATTGAAAATGATGCACAATCTCATATTGGGTCTATTCACACTGATAATTGAAAAGAGTATACATCAAATGAATTTGAAAACTATCTTCGCCAACATGGGATCAAACATCAAACAACTATGCCTTATAATCCCCAACAGAATGGTGTAGCTAAAAGAATGAATAGAATAATCTTGAATATGGTACGATCCATGCTTTTCTTCAAAAATGTAAAGATAATGTTTTCGGCTGATGTTGTTCTATGTGCTGCATATATAAAGAATAGATGTCCATCTAATGCTATAAGAAACAAGACTCCTTATGAATTATGGTATGGACATGTTCCTTCGGTAAAACATCTCAGGATCTTTGGTTCCATCTGTTATGCTTTGATACCAAAGGTACATAGAAACAAACTTGGTGCTAGAAGTCGTAAGTGTATCTTCCTGGGGTATACAAACACCTCCAAAGCATACCGCCTCTATGATGAAGTAAATAAAAATTTTGTTGTATCCAGAGATGTAATTTTTCTTGAATCATCCAAATATGACAATGTTGTTGAGAGGCAACTTGATCGCTTGGATAGATTCGCAAAAATGAAATCATTTCAAGAATTTGATAATCAGATTCCACATCTTGAAAGGGGGATTCCTATACTAGATCAACATGTGGAATCTTCTTCCGAAGAACACTCTCCCCCGAATGAAACTCCAACAACGAATGATGCTTTAAGTGATGTAATTGATAGAGTTGGGAGACTCAATCTTGATTCAGTCCCAACTCAATCAACAGAGCAGCCTGGACCATCTCAGAAAGGTCCCCCAAAGTGGCTGACAAAGACACTTGAAAGTGTTCATCCTGATGAAATTGGAAAAACAGGAACCAGAAATTCACTCCGACAAAATCGAGGTGATGTAGATGACTCTAATTCACCTGTTCATATGGATGTTTCTTATGATTGTGAATTGAACTTGTATACAGATTTTGAACCAAGTTCCTTCAAAGAAGCTGCTTCTCATGATGTATGGAAAGAAGCGATGCAAAAGGAGTACGATGCCCTCATAAAGAACGACACTTGGAAGCTGGTTGATCCTCCATTTGGAACCAAACCAATTGGCTGCAAGTGGGTCTACAAGAACAAGTACAAATATGATGGCTCACTTGACAAGCACAAAGCTAGGCTTGTGGCAAAAGGTTTTGCACAGAAGGAAGGGGTCGATTATGAGGAAACTTTTCCCCCACAGCAAAATGGGCCACCATCCGGAAACTCTTTGCACTAGCAGCTCAGAACGATTGGAAAGTCCATCAAATGGATGTAAAAACTACCTTCTTGAATGGAGATCTAAAAGAGAATGTTTTTATGTCCCAGCCTGAAGGATTTTCTTTGAAAGGATATGAACATAAAGTATGCAAACCTGTGAAGTCCTTATATGGCCGCAAACAAGCACCGCGAGCCTGGTATGAAAAACTAATTGAGCATCTTCTGAAACTCAACTTCAATCATTTTGATCTTGATGATGCAACTTTATTTGTCAAGAAATTTGGCAAAATAGTTGTATATCGTGTGGTATATGTAGATGATATTTTAATGAGAGGGAACAATGAAAGCTACATTGCATCCATAAAGAAGGAATTGGGGAAAAGTTTTGAAATGACTGATTTGGGTTATGTTCATTACTATCTTGGCATTGAAGTAACCCAACATCCAAAATCCATATTTCTTTCTCAAAAGAAATACATTGGAGATTTGTTAAACATATTTGGCATGACAGAGTGCAATCCTCTTTCTACTCCAATGGAACAAAACTTAAAGCTCACATCTATTGAAGGAAAGGAATTTGAGGATGCAACAAAGTATAGACAGCTTGTAGGAAGTCTCATCTACCTCACTACTACTGGACCAGACATTTCATTTGTTGTTGGAATCCTATCCAGGTTTATGCAAAAGCCTTGTGAGGGACATTAGTCTATTGCAAAAAGATTTCTAAGGTACTTGAAGGGAACTCAAGACCTTGGAATCAAGTATACACAGGTGGACGACTTCAGCTTGATTGGATACTCTGATTCAGACTTCGATGGAGACAAAGAAATTGGGGTATCTACTTCAGGATATGCTATGAGTCTTGGATCAAGAGCTGTCTCCTGGAGATCACGCAAACAATCAGTTCCAGCAGATTCCACAACAAAAGAAGAATACGTGGCAACAGCTGAAGCAACGAAAGAAATTGTGTGGCTCAGGAAAATTCTTGAAGATTTGCAGGTAAAACAAGTACAATCAACTCCACTCATGATTGACAACACCTCTGCAATAAAGTTGGCCAAGAACCCAAAGTTCCATGATCGAACAAAGCATATCAATACTAAATATCATCTGATTCGACATCATGTTGAGGCCAAAACAATCCATCTCCATCATTGTTCCACAAAAATTGCAGACATCTTCACCAAAGCACTTGGAAGGGAAAAGCTTGAACGATTGAGAATGATGCTTGGACTCACCAACATCCCTTCAGATTAAGGGGGGGGGGGAATGTTGACACCTAATCTTCATGATTGGGGGAATTTTGTGTAAATAAATAAATTAGGAATGTGAACAATCATCGGGAGATGAATTGAACAATCACTCCTATTGTATATAACAATGACCTACCTATGGAATAATAGACGAATCAGTTGTTTTTTTTGTGGAGTTACTGCCTAGCCTGACAGTTCTAAAATTAATTTATTAACACTAGAATATCCATGCTAAAAAAAATTTAAGTGCTATTGGCATATATCATAAATTAGTATTATATCTTTGACATAAATGCTAATTGTGGGGTAGAAATCCTGATAATTTTTATTTAATTTTACAAAATTTTACTAAATAATATATCTTATGATAAAGGTGTACACTAGCCATATTTAAATTATTACTATATCTATCATGTAGATTTTATATGTCATTATCATTTTGTTTTCTATATAAACATATTAAATATGGGAATAAAATCCAGTGCAAAATTTAAATGATAGGATCTATCGTATTTTCAATGAAATGTTTACTTATGATGGTTAGTATTTCTTCTTGAATATTATGTCTTAAATTTGTTTATGTATAAATATATTTATCAAAACCAACGAGAAAAAGACTTTGATACTAACTAAAACTTCAACCTTAACCATAATAATTTCAAATAAAACTATTTAAATGTTAATAACATGTGCATATTCACTACGCAAATGAATACTATATATTTTTATATGTAAATGAGTAGATATCTTCTTATATGCACGTATCATTACAGTTGATATTCTCCTTGTGGTTTCTGATATCATTCTTAAACAACATATTAAAAGCAGATTTCAAGAGCCATTCTCTTTTTCCTAGCAGGATCGAGGTATCTTTGGGGCGGATTGATATATTCCCTGAGGGTTGTCTTTGTTTCTGGACATTTCTTTTCCTCACCACAAGTTTTGAAGGATCCTCATCATTTATACGAATTTCCTTGGGTGTTCTCTGCAGCTGGAGTGAAATTCTTTAGATGGATTATCCGTTTTGATCTAGAAGAAATGTGAAAACCTTCAGCGTTGAATTAATTCCTAGCATATTTCTTGGTCGCAGGATCGAATTCTCTTGGGGAGCCACTTCGCATCTAAATACAAACTCCGATGGTTTTCTCTGCGGTGCAATGGATATTATCCTTGTGGTCACTGATATCATTCTTAAACAGTAGATCTGACCTACTGGAACGCTCCATGTATATATTCCAATGGAAAACCAACACAAACCAACCAAATCCAAAACAATGATATCCACAGATTTGCGGTCACAAAGCCTAGATCTAGCATTATGGTATTATAAAATGACGACAAACATCCTACTACCCAGCTAAAACGTTTGTCTACGAATAGACAAATATAAAGCTAAAACGTTTTTCTATCCAGAACAAACAGATCTAAGAGGCGTAAGGCCAAAATTTCATGTGGGGAATCTTTTAATGATTTTTCATTGTTCCTTAAATACAAACTCCGGTGGTTTTCTCTGTGGTGCAGTGGTTCTTTTATCTCCGGCGACCTCGCAAATTGATAATTGTCTTGTGACCATACAGTTGCAACTTTGATCTTCAGCATATCCCTGTGGTGCGATGGTTCTTATGTCTTCGATGGTTCACATTTGTACAGACTTCACATCTAAATACAAACTTCGGTGGTTTTCTCTACGTGCAGTGGATATTCTCCTTGCGGTTGCTGTTATCAGGTGCACACATTCCTTATCTTTCTTTAATACATATTTTCTTATATATTTTCAAGTATGAATAATTCACCACAGCTATCAAAGATTACCAAAGGTAGACCTAGCACCAAGGAAAATTTTAAGGATGGAAAATTTTCTTGAAGTTTAAAACATTGGCGAATCTCACTAATCCCTAATATGCAAATTATAAATGTTTATTGATGTATTTGTAAAATTAATCAAATTTATAATTATTTTATATATAGTCTCTATATAATGTTGGCGATTTTTAAGGTAAAATAATTTTATATTCTAAAATTTGGGCGAATCGTCTTTTATAAAATTGGAAATTGGCGAATCATTTTTGTGGAAAAATCATGGAAAATTAGCCCACTGGGCGAACATTAGCCCCTAAAATTTTCCATGCCTAGCACAGTTACTCTACAGAGCCTTTATGAGTATATAGAGTCTTTAGAGAAACGTAGAGAAGAAAGAGACGTCAAGCTACAAACATAGTTAGAAGCCATGACGGAAAATAAATTCACATCTCTTGAAGGCAAGATTCAAAAACAAATAGAAAATAAAATAGAACTATTGGAGAATAAAATGGAGGCAATGGAGACTAGGTTACATGTTATAGAAAAAAACCAAGATACGAACCAAACTTCCCAGCAAGGAGATGATGATACTTTAGAGAGTCTTAAAATAAAGGACATAATTAAAGAGCTAGAAGAAAAAGATAATAGCAGCCTCACCCTAAATAGTGTGGTAGCTAAATTAGATATCAAACTAATTAAAGATGAAATGAAAAAATTGATGGAATTAAACCATGAGTGTAAAAAAAGGGCCTTGAACCTTGTAATCTTCGGTTTGAAAGAGGAGGTAGATGAGGATACTTTAGACATAGCCCATTTAGAATTACATAATAGATTACAAATTGAAACAATGTGTCTCACAGAAGCAACAAAGTTGGGGAAATTAATTGAGAACAAAGGAAGGCTGATCTGAATAAATGTGAGCTCTACTGACCATAAGTATGACATACTTAGTAAAACCTCAAGTTTAAAAGAAACTGGAATATTTATAAATGAAGATATCATTCTAGAAGATCAAGCAGAATTAAGAAAGGAGGTTCAAAAGGTAAAAGAAGCTAGGAAGGAAGGAAAATGGGCAATAATAAAAAATCAAAAAGTCATTATTCGAGATAGAAACCAAAAAGATAGTAATAAATAGAAATTCAACATGCTCCAGATTCTTTCTTGGAATTATCGGGGATTTCCATGGAACAAAGGCCCCATGTTAAGTTGGATCTCAAATGATGTTGATATTATATTGCTTGTTGAAACTTGGGAGGACGAAGAATCTAAGGTCCCTAACATAGATGGATTTTCACTATGGTCTACCTGGAACAAGCAATCCTCCCGTAGAGGCATTGGAGGTATAGCTTGTTACATTAAGAAGAACATGTCCCCCCATGCTAGGATTTATAAAAACTATCCTTACAACCAATATAGTTGGATAGAGATTACTGACAATAATGATAAAAATACCTACATAGCAATCTGTTATTTCTTGCCCATCAATTCTAACTTCTATAAGAAAAATAACCTAGATAAAAATAGTCCTTACAAGGTTTTAGAGAGTGATATTTCTAGCCTAAGGAATGAAGGTAATATCCTTTTAATGGGTGACTTTAATGCTCAAACTTCAAGAAACCAAGCTATTCTTCTAAGCAATCATTCCAACCGTAATCCTCTTTTGTTAGACGAAGACCTTACTCTGGTTAGCCGGTACAAAAGGAGCTTTGAAGACCTCAGAGAGAATTTATTTGGGTTACAGCTAGTCAAGATCTGTATCTCAGGATCTCATAATTTGTAATGGTATAAAGAAGTGGCCCAATTATAGCCAGATGACTTGCATCCATGGGCTTGGTAGCAGCATGGTAGAATATGTTATTTCTGATCTCCCTTTATACAATGAAATAATATCACGATTTTAAATGAAAGAACAATATTCCCACTAGTGGGATGCTATCACTAGGATACCTAATGTTAGATGGATGCTATCGCTAGGATGCACTAATGTTGGATGGAAGAATGATCTACCCACTAGTGGGGTGTTATCACCATGATGCTCTAATGTTGGATGGATGTTATCTCCATGATGCCCCAATGTTGGATGGAAGAATGATATGCCCACTAGTGGGATGCTATCACTAGGATTCCCCAATGTTGGATGGAAGAATGATTTGCGAGGATGTCCCTTGGGATAGTTTGATTCCTAGAAAGGTAGTTCCCATCCTCAACCCCTCCCAATGAGATTTGAACCAATGACTTGGTGGGGACTAAACCCCATGCAAACTAATTGGTCTACACCTCATGGGGTATAATAAATAGTGAAAATTCAAGTCTATACATTAGTGAATATGAAGTATTATGTATTAAGTTAACGATGGGCTTATTGTTTTTCTATTTTATTTATTGGATAGGAATAATATGGTATTCAACGATGTAATGAATTAATGGTTGGTTTATTGCGTGATACTTAATATTTTCCATATAAACTAAACCAAAACAAAAGTTAAATTAACTTTTATTCCAAAATTTAAATTAGAATGTGTTTAAATTTAAAATAAATCAAATAAAGTTGTAACTTCTCTTTCCTTTTTTTTCGGGGAGGGGGAGGGTTGGGGGGTGTTTAAGGTGCTTATAACTTTGAGTGACTCCGTTGTATGCTTTTGTTGTCTTGTTTTTTTTCCATGGAAAAAGTCGTAATTTCTAATAATATTAAGAAATTACATTTTGTAGATGTCTGAGCATATGCATATTGAGGCAGGTAGCCTCCCAAAACATGAACAACAACAAAAACATGAACATTGTGCATCAGTCTCCACGCAGGGAGGTCATGACAAAACTCAGAAACAAAATATATCCAAATAGGTAACTGAATGTACCAAAAGATAGCCTGAATTATCCATGCAGGGAGGCCGCATAGTTCTCAAGGACTAACAAAAATATAAGTCTTTGAAATAGAACATGTTGTTTGACTATCAAAACTTTTCTGAGTAGCTCGTAGAAACCATAAGGACTGTATATATAAATAAAAGCAATTACTGTCTAGAACTGTGATATGCTAGAAAGTATACAGACAAAAAGTGAATGTGATAGATAGTTTATATCTCCTGATGTGCATGTAGGTCTATAAACGGTCTGTGGTAATATCGATGGAAAGTTCCATTAACGTCTTCCTGGATCAGCCAGACCTCTTCTTGCCTACGCGCTGCCTCCTTTGATAAGTAGTCTGCCCCTGAGTTGCGCTCCCTGTAAATATGTTGACAGAAAAAATTATCAAAAGATGTCGTAAGCCTGAGAGCCTCATCCAATATGTGTCTCAAAGTAAAAGTAGAGTAGTGAGATGTTCTATTTAGCCAATTGCAGACAAGTTTAGAGTCCTCGAATAGTTGGAGATGAGAGCAGTGTTTCTCAAGGGCAAATTGTATGAGATGTTTGGCCGTGGATAGTTCCGCAAAGTTATTTGTGCCTCTTCCTAGGTTCATTTGGATCTTAAACCAGTGGCCTTCCCTCAGGTAAAGAATGCCCCCCCTGCATCCCTCTTCTTGGGCTGAGCCATCAAAATAGGCCCAAGGGTGTGTTTTGTCTATGAGTTCAGAATGGATGGTCCTGGGGGGAGTCTGGGTGGAGTCTTCAGGCAATAAGTCAAAGTCTGCAAGGATACGTGGTCCGATGGAGCGCCATAGTGGGTCCTTATGGTAAAAAATGGCTCGGTTCCTTACTGTCTAGAAAGCCCAACACATAAGGAGGGGCAGATTTCTGTCTCTGCCCTTGTGCCTCTTTAACCAGTCTAGCCAGGCCTCCATGATGGATCTCCCTTGCCATCGATGTAGGGAAGGGAGGATGCCATAATGAGATTCCATTGCTCAGTGATAGTGGGGCAGTGCAGGAATAAGTGTTCCATGCTTTCCTCGTTGTTCCTGCAGAGGTGACACCTAAAAGGCCCATGGAAGGATCACTTCATCAAGTTTGAGCCAGTGGGGATTTTGTTGAATAGGATGGTCCACATAAGCATTCGCGTTCTGGGGGCTGCTTTGAGCTTCCATAGATTTTTCCACCATTGTTGTACATGCTCTAGCTTGTCATTTTCCATGAGTTTCAAGTATCCTTCCTTAGGTGAGTATCTCCCATTTTTTGCATATGCCCACACTATCTCATCCTCCCCTTCTGTTATCCTGATATGAGCTTTTGTGAGAGCCTCGGTGAAGCCCTCCCAAACCTGATGCCAATGTCCTGGGATGTGGAGGGCGTGGGCCGACTTCCAGGCTTGCTGGAAAAGAGTGGTGTTTGCCTAGTCTGCAATATGGGATAGATGTGAAATTCCCTAATCCTCTAATAGTTCTATCAGCTCTGCAGGGAGCCTGTGGGCATTCCCACATCTGATCCAGGTATCCACATCTATACGAACAATGCTCCCCTGATGGATTCTCCAAGTTAATCCATCCCGAATAAGGGGGAGGGAGGTTAGGACTGTTTTCCAGATGATGGACTGGCTGCCACTTACCCTCTGGTCCCTCCAAAGCCAGTCCATAATGTTTTTAGGGGAGGTGTACTTTTCATAAGCTACTTTGGTCTAGAGGCTGTGCGAGGTAATGAGCTGCCATCCTAGTTTTTCAGCCAGCGCTTTGGCAAATAGATTCAACCTTTTTATCCCCCAACCCCCCCATCTCTTTGAACTTGCAATAGTGTCTGATTTTACCCATGCAAATAGATTCCCCTAGTTGTTGCCTTTCCAAAGGAACCTGCTGTAGAATTTTTGTAACCTGGTTAGAATTCCCCTTGGAATCCAGGCCAGAGTCATCCAATATACCGGTGTCGCTTCCAACACATCTTTTATGAGAGTGATTCTACCCGCCCGGGAGAAGTATCTGTTGTACCAGGTATTCAGTCTCTTCTCTACCTTAGAGATGATCCAGATCCAATCTGCAATTTTGTAACCTGAAAGTTTCATCCAGAAACCTAAGTATTTCAGCCTGTCCTCCAAAGGCTGTGATGCAAAGGGGAAACGGTTGAGAGTGAATTGAAATTCAAGCTGAGAAAAACCTATTGCCGTTAGAGTAGACTTGTGAATGTTAATGATCATGCCTGTTGCCTTTTGGAAAAGATCAAAAATATCTTTTATGGCTGTGGTGTCGCCAATGCTGCCGTTCAAGAAGATGAGCACAACATCCACAAACAGAAGGTGGGTAAGGAAGCAATTGTCCATCATTTTTATCCGCGCTAATCCGCCCCTTCTATATTCTACCCCTATCAATCTGATAAGCCCCTCCATGATGAGAAGGAAGATTAGGGGTGAGAGGGGGCATCCCTGCCTAAGACCCCTCTCCACTGTAAAGAAAGGAGTGGGAGCTCCATTAAGAAGGAAACTGTATGACACATCAGTAATACAACTCATAATCCGTTTGATGTACATGTAGGGAAAGCCCAGATGCATAAGAAGCAGGCGGATATAGAGCCAGTTTTCTCTATCAAAGGCTTTGGATAGGTCCACCTTTAAGATCATCCCTTTCAGGCTCTTGCAGTGCACCGAGTGAATCTAGCGGTGTTGAAGGAAAGCGAACTATTCAGGGGATATGTGAGCTGAGAATATGGGCTTGAGTCTGTTAGCCAAGATTTTGGCTATGATCTTGTAGAGGCAGTTGCACAACGAGATGGGCCAAAAGTCATTAAAAGAGGCAGGCTTATCAGATTTGGGGATGAGGGCAATGAAGGTGGATTTGATGGCCGGGGGAATTTTGCCTGAAAGACGACTATGCTCCACCACCTTGAGAAGATCCAGACCCAAAATATCAAAGAAAGCTAGGTAGAATTCAATGGACCAGCCATCAGGTCCCGAGCTCTTGTCTCTTTGAAAGCCATGGATGGTGGCCTCAATCTCCCCCAGAGATACTTCCTTGATTAGCTCCTCCCCATCCCCTGCATCCACAAATCTGGGAAAGAGCTCAGCTATTCTCATGATCTCTAGCATATTGGCTTCCCTCGGGGCTGCATATATGTTCTTGAAGTGTGAGGTGGCCAAAGATGCAAGCTCTCTAGAGGTATAGACCTGATGCCCCTGTTCATTTTGAAGCTCCCAGATGGTTTTGATGGATTTCCACCTATTGGAAAAGCGGTGATAGAACTTGGTGTTTTCATTTCCCTCCTTGAGCCAGATCACTCGGCTTCTTAGACGCCAGCTTGCTTCTCTGTCCTTGAGGATTTGAGTCCTTTGCTTGGTTATTTATTCATAGTGATCTTTCTGTTCCATGGAGATGTATGTACCTTCCGACTGTGCTTCAAGTTCTGCAATTGCCTTCTTGGCTTGGGTTAGGATTAAGTCTTCCTGTTCTCTTTTCTTGTGCGCCAAAACTCTGGAAAGGCCCTTTAATTCAAAGAGGTTTTTGACAAATCCTTTTGTTGGGTCCTCCTCCTCGGGGATTGGATGTGATTTCCAGAAATTTGAGACGAGCTTGATGTAGGAGGGTTCCCGAAGCTAGGTAGCATTGAATTTGAAGGGGGCTGTGATCTCGTGGCTCCGATCCCCCACTTCCAGATAGATAAGCCGATGATCTAAGATTCCCCCACTGCCTACCCATTGCCTGGACCGGGAGTGGT
Organism: Pinus tabuliformis; assembly: GCA_031772625.1. NCBI lineage: Eukaryota > Viridiplantae > Streptophyta > Pinopsida > Pinales > Pinaceae > Pinus > Pinus tabuliformis. Next base: position 1,279,105,357 of record CM062811.1, on the reverse strand, counting down.
TATTGTGGAAAGTCTCTTTGATAATAAAACGATCCAATCTCCTGGCCAGGCTTTGGCTGCCATTTCGGTTGTTTTTCCAGGTGTGCTGAATCTTGGCAGAAGGGATATCAATCCAGTGGTGATCCTCTAATATTTTCATGAAGAAGTCAGATAGCGGGTCACTCTGCACCATGTGTCCCCAGGATTCCATGAAGCCCAGGTAGAAATTCAAGTCCCCGCCTAGGATCACGTTGTCAGCTTGGAGGAGAGAAGAGCTAAGGAGCCTTTGCCAAAAGGGCTCCCTGTTGTGGTAGGGTCCATAGACATTGATGATCCTCAACTCATCCTCCAGGTCCTTGGAGTAGATGTCTGCACCCAAAAACCCCCACCCCCCCAGATGTTCTTCAGGACAATGGATCTGTTCTTAAAACCTACTGCAACCCCCCCTGATCGACCCGAGACATCCAGGGCATGGAAGGTCCAGCCCAACAGCCACGAGGAAAGAAGGGGGATGATTGATTCCACCTTACATACGGTCTCTTGTAACAGGATAACATCAACCAATTCAGATAGAAACAGTTGTTTCAAGGCCAAATTTTTATCGAGGCTAGCCAACCCTCTGCAATTAAAAGACAAAAGCTTCATGGAGGAGGGTGTGGGAGGGTGTCCTTTGCTCTAAGAAACCTTTCAATGGTTTTTTTTTTACCTTGAATGACTTTGTCACCAGCTTTTCCTTTGGCTTTGTGAAGTAAGGATGGTATGCCTCTTCCTTGTCTGGGGGAGAGGAAGGGAGGAGCAACATCTAGCCTGATGGCATCTGGCTCTCTTTGCTTGGCTATGGAGCGGGTAGTATACCTCGGCATGGAAGTTACCGAGGGGGAAGGAGGCAAGAGGGAGGAGATCGGGGTAGAGGAGAGAGAGCATGAGGTGAAAATGGGTGGCGACGTTGGGAGGGAGCAGCTCATATAGGCCTGGCCTGTCCACTGGGGGAGGGGAGGGAGCCGAGGATCAATAGCAGGGTCGGGTGCCTTCAAGGAGGGGGGGAGGGGATGAAAATTAGGGGAGGCAACTGGGAGGAGAGTGATAACAAAGATGAAGAAAGATGTGAAACAGAGGCATTAGAGGATTGAGAAATACCCGAGGAGAAGACGTCACCTTTTGCTGCCTTGGAGTGCGTCAGAGGAGGTGAAGGTAGCCTAATGGGGTTCTTGCCTCTTTCCTTCAGCGCGGGTGCAGGTGGCGCCTCCACTGTGTCCGAATTTATGTTTTTCTCCACCATCTGATCCATAGCAGTTTGTGGAGGGGGATGCTCGATCACTAGGTCTAGGGCCAGCTCTTAGAGATCCTGATTATTCTTCTTGAGAAGGGGACAGTCCTTGTAGAGATGACCCACATGGTGACACCTCCTGCAGCGATAGGGGATGCCTTTGTAATCCAGCAACTGTTTCCTCGAGAAAGATCTCCATTTGATGATGATATTTTCCTGTAGGCCACCTTTGGTATCTAAGTGCACAAGGATCCTAGCATAGGCCATCATTCTCGTGGATAGGTATGACTTATCAAAATCCATGAATGTACCCAGTGAGTTCCCAATTTTCTGGAAAATGTCCTCTGACCAGTACTGAAGTGGCAGTCCTGGGAGCCTGATCCATGTCGGCCCTACCCCCACCTGTTCGGTCTCCGGGTCGAAGAGAGGTGTCCACCTCTTGAGGAGTACTGGCACTTTTTCAAAGTGCCAAAATGACGAGAGAACCCAGCTCGTGTGATCGGCCCTAGCAAACCGCAATGCAAACCATCCCTGCATGAAGCTCTAGACAAAAGGGATGTCCGCAAAATGCTGTCCCTAGATCTCCGTTGCCCAAGATTTCATTCTGTCTGCAGTATAGTTCCTGCCTCTGAGGCGTCCCACCAGGACTTTGTCTGCATAATTCATCGCGTCCCCCCATTGTATATCTTCTTCGAGCCAGAGAATTATGTCTGCTGACCTAGACTTGAAGCACCTTTGTTTCTTCGAGGGTCGGGAGGACATACACTTAGGGATTACTGAGACCCTTGCCTCCTCCTAGGTAGCAGGCGGGGGGGGGAGGGTTAGGGTTTAGGGGAAGATCAGGGACAATTTTAAGAAGTTTGGGGACCGAGTTATAACTACTGGAGGGAAAAGGGGGGGGGAGGGGGGAGCCAAGGGTGGGAGGGGAGCTGTCGTGGGGAGAGCTGTAGGTAAACCACCGGGCAGAGGCGAAGCCGGGAGGCTTGATGGCTTCGAGGGACCTGCGCCATTCGGCAAGGATTGGAAGCAGTCCAAGAGAAACCCTAAGGTGGTCAGGGAAGGCACAGAGAAGGGTGCCCAAGAGGATGGTTTGTTTGGTTGAACAGAAGCAGAGAGAATAGGGTCGGATGACTGAGGGAGCTCATCGAAACTGGCGGATAGAATTTCACTGTACAGACCTCCCGAAGCCGAAAACGTGGAGTGCCAGATGGAGCCTTCCACCAGCTGAGAGTCTGATTAATCCACCTCGTCTGGATCCATTACGACAGTTGCTGAAAGAGTGAACCACCTCGGAACGAGCTAACCATCGGCAGACCGGCACTAATAGCGATGGAGGATCAAGAATGTTTGAGAGCGAGAAAAGCGGGGGGAAAATCCTATATGGATCAAGCAGTCGGGTTATCGACGGGGAGGGTGTAAGAGCCTGCCTGTGCACAGCCCTTCTCTTGGCAATAACTGACCTTGGCAGTGAAAACGACAGGGAAATAAGAAAAGGAGATAGTAAAAACCGTCCCAGCGAGAGGTGTGATTAGTAAATGGAAAGAGCAGGCCAGAGGTGCAGGTACTAAGGCGTGTCAGGGGCAACTACAAGACTGATGCTAGCTTGTAGAACCCCATACCCTTTAACCCCATTCTCAAACCATGTCATTCAGGCTTTGTCGTTCCATAGCAGAGCCATCTAGACCCCAACATCTAGGTCAGGTCTGATAGTTTAATTAAAACTCTTTGTTGTCTTGTTGTTCTGTGCTTAAGAAGATTTTAATGAATATAGAATTTACACTAAGTATCATCAATGAAATGCCAGGTATTTCAAGATTGTGTTGACGATATTTGTTGTAATGGTAAGCATTCTCATCTTATGTGTATTGCATATTATCTTTATAGTTGAATTTGCTCAATGTAAAATGGGAAAGTAGATTTTATTATATACAAAACTGTGTTGAATGATATGTGTTAATAGATTGTGATGGTACATATAAAAACTCTAATGACGTCTTACTATAGAAAAACTATCTTGTATATGTAATCACCTAGTTGAGAGAACATATCAACCATACACTAATTTAGGAAGCATCTAGTTAGGGAGTTGGAGAATATATCTCAAATCTTACTAGGCCTAACAACTTACAAGAGACTAGGAACAAACTCCTCATAGAGATAACCTCTAACTAATAATGACTAATAATATTAAAAATAAAATATGATCATGTACATAAGATGACTAGGAGTTACACATTTCAACACTTTGTCTTAACAATCACTTGTTTTAATCTCCACCAACTGTTGTCTTCAACTACATCTTCTCTATAGCACATGCTCCACCATGACTTGAAGAACCTCCTTAATACCTAAGTCTACCTTTGGTCCAACCTAATATTTTCACCTCATACTTTGATAAACCAAATATCACCAAATTGTCATCTTCATTTAAAGGAACAACCATTTACTTGAAGGTGTGTGTGTGTGTGTGTGTGTAACCATTGGTTTAGTAGGATGTCTCTTCATGTACATGGTTCATTTAACTTTTATGGATTCCCCCTGAATGTAAAACTTCACCTTCTAGAGTCTACAACCAACAATATGGTTCACTCATAGAGCATCCAGCCAACATTCATCCACTTCTCCTCCATTTGTTGAAGAACTCCCTAATAGATGTTATTACAATAAACTAGACAAGTTATCAAAATGATTAGGGATGCATGACAAATGGGTATGCATGCCTCTCTACATGTTACAATGATATGCCACTTACATATTACATACATAGATACAAGTAAATGCATTATCTATTCCATGAAGATATCAAGTAAAAACTTTTCAAGGATCACTACATCAAATAAAATACATGACATATAGACTTGATGCAACTACAAAGTGTCGATCACATTACAATACAATATGGTCATGAGTATGTTTTATTCCAAATAACTTACACAAATTTGTTTTTCCACCACCATCCAATCTCTACTACTTCCCTAACCAATACCCTTTGCTACCATAACACTTTCATAGTAATTGTGACATGCATCTCTTAGACAAAGCTCCAAAGAATTCAACCTATAATCAATCTTGGATTTTCAAGCAAGAATAGTGTAACTTGCATTCATTTCAAAGAGAAAAAAGTGTCAATGCTCCTCCCTACACATACAGAATGTTGTTTTATACGCATATTAGATAGAAAACAACTACACCATTGATATCTCAAATCAACTAGAAACTTGTTGTACTCCATGACCTAATATTTATATGGACATGAAAATTTAGTAACTGACCATCGTATGGACATACTTCCATCTACCCAGATACATGGGTGCCATCTTGTTATAGCTCCAAATCTCACTCTTATGGCTTATGATGCTGCACTCATGGCCCAGGGAAACCCCTCCTTCCAGACTTGGTCCAAAATTTAAAAACAATGTTTTATTCCCTATACGTGACATTGCCCTAAGCTAAATGTGTGTATATGCGGGTCTGTGTATACCCAACCCGTATATATGTCTTAAAACACTTAAAAAAAATAAATCTCCTTAATTTCGGGCGGAGATCGCGAGTTTTACTTGCTGATCACCTGTTAGTGCCCATGGCCCAACTGTTCCCAACGAATTCCCAACTAAAAAACTACTTTGTGAGAAGTATAAAAAGGCTTCAATGGGAAGGCCTAAGGGATGAGAGAAGAGAGAGCAAGGTTATTATGCTGAGATTTCCCTAACCAGATTTGAAGATCCTAGTGCCTCCTGCACTTCCCCCATTTTTACAAGAAACCCTTGTTTCCTTGTGTGATGATGTCCATCTACTACTTGTAATATCATGGAGTAAGTCATGGAAGGAGTTTGTTAAAGGCTTGAGACTGGACGAATCCGGAGGTTGGTTCTTCTTGGAGCTTGCGAAAGGATGACTCAGGTGAAATTATTCCTTTTGTACTTTATTTGTCTATAATAAAAGAAACACATGTCTTTGTTCCCGATATAAATCTTATTCATGTTTATGATATTCATGTTAGAATTCATATGTGAATGGTTGTTTAATTGCATAACTAACTACCTTTCTTTATAATATGAAGATGGTTTCTTTATAATGTTTAGTCCATATACTGTTGTACTTTCTTGAATTAATTGTTTTGCAGGTCAAAGGAGCAAAAGGAACTCCAAGAAGGGTTTGGACCCTAGAAGGACCTTCTCAAACTTAGGACCTCAGGTACGGCCCTTATCGTAGAGTTTGCATATATTAGCATTATGGTTGTATGGAATGTGTGTTTCTTGTATAGACAACTTTCAGTCTGCTAGGGTATCAAAACCAAGACCCTAGGGGAATTTTTCCCTTAACACATCTGCTATACTTGCCAGTTATTTAGGAAAATAGTTTGGATACGAGATGTATCCAACTCAATCTTACATTCTCTGCACTTGCCAATGAAGACTTATAGTGCAACATTCACCAAATAGTCTATGGAGCAAAACATGTAGCTATAACTCCTAGAAATAATACACCTCCAAGTAAGTGAAGAAATGATTTTACATTACAGAACATTGCAACACTAAATATATTAACAAGAGTTGCATGACACAATTACAAAAATACCATCTTCCACCTATGTAGTTATTCATTTTCTGAGCATCTTTTTCTTTGGCATCTTTAGTGTCTTTTTTTCTTCTTAAACCAGTAAAAAATTTCCATTAATAAACAAATTGACATATTCATTGTCACTTATCCAATCATTGTCATGAGCTTCCATGTTCACATGTGTGATTTATGAGAGCATTCAATTCAAACAAAATCACTACACTTTATATTGAGTTAGGCTAGGCTCAATACATTGGTTAACTCTATTAAATTCCAAAATAATTGCATTTTAGTTCTACATCAATATGTCTTTTTCACGCACTCGAAATAAATTCAAAAACATATTTCACTTTACATTGAAGTCCTTTATAACTCATTGCATAGTTACAAAGTTGGAATTCAAATATGATGAAATAATTTGATTCAAAAATTTTCAATTCTTAAAAAATTTGCCAATATACTTAACAAAAATTCATTTATATGTTCCAAAATCTATCAAATCTACTTATAATCTAAATAAATGTCTCCTATTTTTTAACAATTTAGGCAAAGAATGCTCATTAAATCAATTAAAACAACTTTGAAATATCCGACCCATATTATCCTTATTTACTATAAAACAAATCGATCCTTGACAAATAATTTGGCCAATTTAAACAAACTCACAAATATTCAATTTTTTTTGGTCAATTCGCTCGACTTTAGTAGCTAATTATGAGGCTTGGATTCAGGGTTCTCCAATTTCCATGACAATAAGAACAATTGAATTTATCACGAACTTTAGCCTAAACATTCATGGAGACCACCTCCACCACAATGGTTGTCCTTCAAAGAAGTTCTCATAAAAAAAAATCATGTACAATATTTGTGATGCAATCCAACACAAGCTTGTGCTATGGTGTTTTGTCAAGCCCCTCCTCCTCCACAATTTGTCCTAGACTAGATAATCGTACTTATTGTCTATTCTTCACAACATTTAATAATAAAACCTCTCTCTCAAAAACCTCATAACACATGAATCTCTCATTTGTGAGGTAAATGAAAATTAAAACTATAGAAACACTCATATTTCCTCCTTTAAACATATTTGTAGCTAGTAAACAAAGTAGTGGCTCTTCTCAGTGTCCTCGGCTCCCTTTTCATCATGCTCAATTCCAATACACCAAAATCCACATAGCTCCATGTACTTCAAATTCCGTAGCTCTAGAATTAGACTCTTTTCAAGAGTTCCATAGCAATTGACGACGTTGGATCTTGGCGTTTCTCAAATTCTGGGCAACTTTCCTTCTCTTTGCTTGGAGTTCATGATGTCTAACTCCTACACTTGTAACTGCTCCACTTCACTTTGAAGTTTTGTTTTTATTAATTTGAATCCACCACTCAACAACGAATCGACAACAAAATTCCTCTGCATCTATGGTTCCCCATCTCACCCACATGGTGTACATCATTTTGAACTGTCGATCCTATCATGTGAACCTTCACTGTTGGGTGGAATGACCTAGGGCACCCACCCATATTATATTGGATTGGCAGGGGTAAGGTCGGGTGGTGACCCAAGCCCTTGGCTCATGATATTGTTGTATTTTAACCTATCTAAAACACTCTTTGGAGTATTGGGTCGTTGGTCGCTTCACCTATATTTTTGGCAACAACAAAAATCACCTTCAACCATGTGGATTTTTAGAGGCACGTGAATGACCTACTCTTGAGTCTCAACCACTATAAACAGATGGGAAAACAATGTACACCCATGGATTTGACTGCTTGTCTGTCAATTTTCTCTCCCCACCGACAAGTCCTCTTCCATGCTGAATTTTCACAATAGTGGTGGCGCTATTTTAATACTCGGGTGACCATCAATAGAACAACAGTTCCCTCATTCACATGAACTGCCTTCAAAAGCACAAGCTCCATCCTCTCATTCCCAGGTCAAACATGATGGGCTCTTTTCCTGTGGTGGTCTAATGGAAAATCACATGACTCTGAACAAACATAGACTATACTCTCCAATCTACCATAATCCATAATTTGGAGGGAGTCAAGTTCAAAGTTTAAACATGTTACTATGATATCATGTTAAAATGGAAGAGTAGAATTTATTACACAAAATTATTTCAACCATACACAAATTTAAATATAGGAAGCATCTAATTTGAGAATCAAATCTCCAACTACTCTTGACAATTTCCCAAAAGCAAAGAATAACATCTTCCTCATATAGTTGAAATCTACTTAATAATGACCAATATTTGTGAGACAAGTAGGAGTTAAATACTCCAACACTCCATGTTCAATGGATACAAGGAATCCTGCATAATCATATGGATGCCTTGAAATGTTAGATACTCCAACACTCCATGCTGAATGGATGAAGGGAATCCTACATAATAGTTCATATGGATGTCTTGAAATGTGAAAAAACGTTGAAAGTTTCTTCATCAAATTAGTATGATTCTTTTTTTTTTTAATCTTTCTCTGTTTTTTTCTTTGCTAATTCATTTGTTTCTTTGCTAGTTCATTGTGACATGTCTTACTAGCTCTTTGTTCAAAAACCCTAACGAAAGGCATCTAAGTCATCAAAATCATCTTGGATCATACCCAAGCCAACCCTTAAAATGGTTAAATTTTTTTTGTACCTATAAGATTTTGAATAGATAACATTTACACAAAAAATACATAAAACACTTTATAGCTAATATATTCTACATAGGGTGAGTTTCTCAAAATTTATTCACATAACACCCCATCTTAGTCTATTCTACCTTTTGTGGGTTTCCCAAAATTTATATTATTGATAATAATTAAACTTAAAAATTAAATTGTCCATTAAATCTCCATTTTTAATTATACTCATAATAAAATATATTCCCATTAAATGAAAAGTTTTAAATTAAATAATGGGAAAATATTACATGATTGAATTCGACCGTTTACGTTATGGGAAAAACTCTGTTGTAGACGTAAGGGAAACGATACGACTCCACCTTCCCAACCTCATATTTTGCTGCAATTTCTATGTTTTTTGTTACGACGGCTTCTCTCCTCGCATCGGACCTCATTACCAAACTTCTTCTTAATATAGAGCCGTCTCTACCACCTTGGGCTTAAATCCAATTTTTAGTTTTTAAGTCAGAAAGTGGAAGGGGTGAAAATAGAACCAAAGAATCATGGGATCAAGCAGACGTATTTTAATGAGGAACGCAAGGAGATTAAGTAGACATATTTCCATGGAGAAAAGCCTTCGCAGTGACCAGGCGCACCGGTTGCGAAAGGAAATTAAAAACAAGTTACTTGAATGTGGGTTGCTGGAGGAAGAGGGAGTGAAGGAAAAGCTGGCGCTCTTTGAATATGAAGGTCTTGAGTACATTGGGGATGTAACGGTGAGTTCTATTGAGACATAAATATTTTAGGTTGATTGTAGATTTTATAGTAAATGCTTCCAGCTTCTGTGGACAAATCTCTAGCTAAATAGATTATACCAAGAGCTAGCTGTCAGCGTAATTTTCCCTGTTGTTTTTGTTTTTAAAGACCACTAATACTAAAATGAAATGTTTTTCTTTTTCCACTTTTCACTTTTCGGGAAGAACAAAAAATGCACTCTTTCCTCCCACACCTTTTTGGCTTTTCCAGCGGGTTGTTTCACAACGGAATTAGTTCTTAATTGAGCAATAAGAATTTTGGCTCTCCAAGAGATATTGGCCTCTATGTATGCTTTTTGGTTGATGATTATGAGCGGGATCTGTACTTTTTTTTGTGCTAATTCCTTATGCCAAGTACGCTTGTGGAACTTTTCCATAACAAAAGCTTTTATCTGTTGGCTATTTATCGACACATTGTTTAAACAAATACCCCATTTACTAAATCATTTGTTATTTTGGTCCATCCAAAATTTTTTATTGCTATATATATATGTATATGAATGACAAATTTAAATTGAAATGAAATCATTATTATTATCAATCTTAATTACTTGATTTATTTAATAAATATTTTAGGGTTTATTTATTTGAGGGTGATTATTTTTTCTTTTTTCTTGCTAATTAATTTTTTTTTATGTATTTCTATTACAACAAATTCTTCATCTTAGTTTGGAAAAATGATCTCAAAAATATACGAATCTTAATTTTATATACCTGACTACTTATATAATTTTATATTTTATATAGAATTAGATGTTTGTAATGTGATTATTCTTAATTCGATTATAAATTTAAATGATATATTGATAATGCATAAAATTTGTGAATTGCTTTGTATTAGTTCTAATCAGTACGAAGAAAGCACAATTTGTATTAATGTCCAAGGAGAAATTTATAAATCAACAGTTGTTCCAAAAAATAATAGCCAATTTGTCATTGTCTATTAGTTAAAAAATGTTGTAAATGTAGGTACTACCTACTCTCAATAAGAAAATAGCAAAGCGATAATCTATTCTCTGAATAAACCATGTATGGGGCACTGTATGATATAAACTGGATACAAAAGTAACAAAATTATAGCCCTCAGTGGTATGCCTAATTTAGGATACAGTATAATCCTATTGAGAAAGAAAAACACCATCTACGATGGAGAAAAAATCCCACCTCGCAGAGGACACTATTTTATGCCCACTGGCCAAGTAGCCGATTATTCATCAACAGGAACAGAAACAGACCTCAATATTGCCTAGGAGATATCCTATATCCTTGGAAAAAGAAGGTCCTCCATGACATAGATGTTGTTCTCCCAGTAGATTGCCATATACCATTTACCAAGTTCTTGAGACAAACCTTTTTTTGATAGTCTATCAGCTTGCTCGCTTTGAGATCTGCCTATGTGCTAGATTGAGTAGCCATTTTGTAGTTGCCAATAGACCTCAATTCTATTCATCCATCCTAGTAAAGAGGGGTTGTTTATGGAGGCCTTTTGTAATACATGATCGATTATGATCTTGGAATCTCCATATACATGTAAGACATGAATGTTTAAAAAGTTGTTGAACCATAATAGGCCCCAAAGAGCCATTGCTTCCGCTTTGTTGTTGGTGCCATTTCCTCTGTTCCAGTGAAAACTGTAGGTTAGTTGTTTAGTTATGGATATCCAAACCCCACAAGCACATACTCTTTTTTGTGAAGCGCTGTTGAAAAAACCCATTGGATACTTTAGCAGTGAGTTACTGTGCCCACAGTGATTGCTACTTGGTTGTTTGGGCTAGGGAAGAAAGACATTGTAGTTTGTTGTAATTTTGTGAAAGAATTGCTAGAACTCCTCTCTCATGTTCTGGAACAAGAAGTTGTTCCGCCATTTCCAAATTTCCCATAAATGGATTAAGGGAATGGGTCTCCAGGAGGGCTTCTATGTACTCCACCATTCTGGTGAATCCTTAATGGAAGAATGCACTATAAAACAAAAACCAAAAAAGTTAAATAAATTTTTCCATACCTGAGTGGTGAGCTTACATTGCAGGAAGATGTGATCGTTGTTTTCAGCTTCGCCTTTATAGATAGAGCAGATACCTGGCCCTTGCCACTGTCACTTTTTTAGATTCTCCCAAATGAGGTTTTTTTTAAGAAAAACTAGCCAAGAAAAGATTATGATTTTGTTTGATATTCTTGTTTTCCAGAAAAATGTGGGAAATTATCGTCTTAATTGTAGTGATGATATTCTGGAAAAAGATAGACAAGTATCAACTACAATCATACTATCAGTATTCATCTTACCTTTCCATGTGATATAATCTCGGGGCTCCATACGACAAATACCAATGTTTTTTATGTTTGCCAAGATCTTGTTCCATTGTAGGGCCGCTTGACCATACAGGACAATACTGTGTGCTTCTTTCCAGATCAGTAAAGGGCCTTGCCAGCCCGCTATGGCTTGGCCCCATACGAAGATGCCCACACCATGAAGAGTATTTTTAATGTTCTTGGGTATAGAACATTCCTCCCTAGCTCCAAGGATTGGATCCACGACAATCAGAATACTATTTCTGTTCTGAAATCTCCATGTGAGTTGTTGTGAGAAGAAAAATTGCATTTTCCAGAAACTTCTCCAAACCATAGAGCCTTTTTTGATGCCAATGGTGCCTTTCCTATACCAATATTCGAAATCTTTATTACTAAGGTACTTTTTGGATGGTATTACTCCAGGTTCATTTCCCAAATAATCCCCTCCATAAGGATTTCATCAATAAAGTTCCTCCAAATCTGTGAAGATCCATAATCCCCCATCCTCCCAATTCTTTTGAAAGAGTAATATTGGCCAGTTTGATGAGATGAAATTTCTTCCTTTCATGACAACCTCCCCAAATGAAATTTGCTGTGAGGTGATTTAGCTCCTTGATAATGCTCGCTAGTATATGGAATAGGTGGGCCCAATATACAGTTATCTATGCTAAGACTGCTTAGCCAAGAATAACTCTCCAACCCATCGACAGAAATTTGCACTCCCTTCTAGATATCCTTTTATAATATCGATTAATGATCCATTGCCAATCCTCACTATTGTAGCAAGCATGCTTTAGGTGGTATCTGAGATACTTCATTCCTTCCTGAATAGGAGTTGCTTTGATACAATATAATCCTGCAATGTAATCAATGGTTTCCCTGTTGCATTTCCCATGATATATTACAAATTTCCTTTCATTAATATGTAATCTTGTAGCCTTTGTAAATTTCTTTAGGATATTAAAAAGACATAACCAAGTGAAACGACAGAGCATGCCCAAAATCAATATGTCATCTACGAAGAGACTATGTGAAATTTTGTTGTTTTTGCTTATCATTAGTGGCTGAAAATGTTTCTCCATAATTGCTCTTTTGATGTGCAGGCTTAGGTAGTCCATTGCCAGGATGAATAATAGCGGGGATAGTGAGCATCCTTGCCTAAGTCCTCTAGCAGCTTGAAAAAATTTAGTTGGGTGTCAATTAATGAGGATGGCAAAAAATACCTTGTCCACACATGCCATTATCCAGTTTGTACATCTGGGGTTGAGACCAATTTTGGTAAGAACACATCTCAGAAAGCCCCAATCCAGACAATCATATGCCTTCCTTAGATCAATTTGGAAGATGGCCGCATATAAATTTTTTGTATGGATCGAATGCAAACTTTCCTGTGTATTTGCAATAGCATCATGAATGAGTCTATCTTTTAGGAAACCATGTTGTTCCTGCGAGATGAAACAAAATAGAATATTCCGCAATCTACTGACAATAACCTTTCAAATGATTTTGTAAATGGTATTACATAGGGAGATCGGCCTAAAATCCGAGAAGGAATTAGAATTTTTTTTGCTTTGGTATAAGAGCAATGTAAGTTGATGAGATGTATCAGTGAATTCTACCCATTGTTCTGGATTCATCAACCATACTCAGAAGGTCCTTCTTTACTAGTTCAAAGAAGTGTAGGAATAATTCAATCGTCCATCCATCAGGACTTGGACATTTATCCCTCTTGAAGGACTTCATCACTTCCAGGAGTTCTTCCTTGGAGACAAGCCTGTAAAGTTCTTCATTTTGTTCATCTCTGAACATTGTAGGATAGGGTTCAATTCCACAAATAATATCTTCTGCCATTATATTTTCATTTCTGCTATATGTTTCCTAGAAATACTGTACAGCTGCATGACTTATATCATCATGAGATTGATGTGTTTTCCCATCCCCGTCCCTAATCTCCCAGATTGTATTTATGTTACGGTGATGGTTTGCATAACGATGAAAGAATTTTGTATTACGATCTCCCTCCCTAATCTAGGTTGCCCTACTTTTTAATCTCCATGTGGCTTCTTCAATAGACAGTAATTTTTTTTTTTCTAATTTCCAGTGCTTGTATATGAAGTCGGACCTTCATGTGGAATCATTGAGTGGATATCTTCGATAAAATCCTATCCAAATCCTTCTGGATGTATTCTAGGTCTTTCCTATTTGCTTTTTGCTTTAGTATTTTCCAGGGCTTTAATTCCTCCCGAAGGGATTCTAGTTTGTCAAGGATATTCTGAGAGGGAGAGGAATTTGTATGATGAGGATGTCTTCTCCAGGCTTCCTATACAAGCTCATTGAACTCCAGGTCCTCCAACTAAGATCTGTTAAATTTAAAAGGAAGGCCCTTACGGATTCCAATGTTCCTCCATTGCAATAACATGGGTCTGTGGTTAGATGTGAAGTTGCTGATGATTTCGGTACAAAAATCGCCCAGTCGTTCAATTAGCTTTTCATGGGCTAAAAACCGATCTAATCTTTTGGCCAGATATGTTGTTCTAGATCTGCCATTATCCCAAGTGGGGGAAATTTTGGTAGGGAAAATGTCCACAAAATTGTATGTTAGTAGGGCATCTTGGAGAGGGCCAGCCAGAGGGTCTGTCTTACAACCCCATACTTCATCACTACTTAAAGTGCAATTTAAATCTCCTGTAATTATTAAGGACACCGGTTCTATCATTTCAGAAGAGAGGACCCAATTCCAGAAGGTGAAACGGTCCTTATAAGGTGCATATACATTGAGAATATGGACGTTTCCAGGTATTCCATGAAATCTAGCTTCCAGTAGAATGCCTGCAAAACATCGGAACACCTTAACCGAGACCCAGGATGGATCCCATAAGGCCACCAACCCCATTGCAAGGCCAGTTGAATCAGTTGCAAAAATATGCCAGCTCAGAAACATTTTCTGAAAATATAAAACAACTTTAGAACGTTTGTGCATCGTTTCCTCTATGAGGATGATATTTGGATGTAAGGAGTGGAACAAATTTTTGAGAGCTATGAATTAGGGTTCAGTTCCCAACCCCCTGATATTTATGGATATGATACTGGTCATGGAAAAGGTTTGGTGGGCTATCTTGCTCTAAGAGTCCCACGGGTGGAGAGATAAGTAATAGGCACATCAATGAGAAAGTGGTCCATTTGAGAGGTGAGAGGAATGTTGGAGTTCCTTCCGTGGAAATGTCTGCTACCACGATTTTGCTTCCACTGGAAAACAATATTTCCAGCCGAAGTAGGGCTAATGTGTGGGGAGGAAGATGATTTTGTTTTATGTATGGTGAGGGAGTGCAGATCTAGGGTTTTTTTTCAGGAGGAAGTCCAGGTCACTTCCTATCGAGTTTGAAGTGGATGCAGTGGGTGAGTTTGGAGGAGTGACAGAGGGGCAAGGTCCTTTGTCCTTTGTTTGACGATTGGGTGGTATAAGGGAGGGAGTAGGTGAGGGTATGTAAGCAATGTGCGATGGTGAGTACTTGGTAGAGGAGCGGGGATTTCTTGGCAGGAGGTAGGTTCAAGTGGAGGGGGGGGGGGGCTAGGGTGAGCTGGAACACCAATAAAAGGTGAGACAAACTTTCCAGAAATATTTGGGGAAGATGGAATGGAAATTGGGGAGATTCCCATAGAGCCTACAAAAGGAGGATATTGAGAGTAGGTTCTATGAGAATTACCTAGATGTGTCGCTTTTTGGTGTGACGCCATCCATTGAACTTTTTTGCTTGGTCATTCCTTCACAGAGTTTGTCAGCTTTGTTACGTTGTAACATTTTCTTCCATGTAAGCGGCCACCCGGACAGAGCAGGCATTGGTCATGCAGGTGTCTTGTTTTGTGACAGAAAGAGCAGCGAAACGGCACCCCCCAGTAGTCCAGTCTCTGATGGAGATTGATGTCTTCCCAGTGGAGGTTGATATGGTCAGGAAAACCGCCACGGTATTCCTTCTCAATTAGAATCCATGCTACTCTCTTGTCTTTTGCACCAAGGCATTTCGGGTCCACGTATACAAATTTTCCTATGGCATTTCCAATATCTGTTAAGGCTTCCTTAGTCCATAATTCAATCGACAATCCGGGTAGTTTGACCCATATTAGTTTGTTAATGGGAGTATTGTGCAGGGGATTATAGCCAATGTACCAATTATGCAAGGCAAGGAAACTCTTCCCATGAACCCAGGGGATGGATTTGATTGTCTCAAGATCCTCATGATTGAGAAAGTGGAAACTATACCATCCTTTCATGAGTCTAACTATCGTGGGTAGATAGCCAAGCAAGGATTTCCACTTCCTTCCCAGCCAAATTCTCATCTCAGAATCCTCCATGTTCGGGAAATACCATCGGCCAACTAAAGCACGCTTCTGTAAACTGATAATGCGGTCTACCAAGGTGGCGCTATCAAGGGTAATAGTTGGGGGTGGCAGAACAATTTTAATGGGACGATGTCTATGTTTACGTTCTCGGTATGCATGTTTGCCACCCTGTAATGATTGGGCTGGAAGGATGGTAGCTGGCACATTTATTTCACCCAACGTGGACTGCCAAACATCTAAGGAATGTGACCCATATGGAGCATTTCCACCTCCATAGTGGAATGGATCAATGCAGAGGTGGTAGACACATCAGATTCTGTTTCCATCCAAGGGCCCTGACTTGAAATGTGATGGGGAGGGGAAACACAAGACCTGTCAGAGGGAGAGACAAATGGGTGGGTACCGTCTGACCGGAGGAGAGATGGGTTAGGTCTGGAATAATGATAACAAGTATGGGAAATTTAAATAGACGATTTATGTCCTTGGAAAAGATAAAACCCCATTTAACGAGGAAAGAGGATGAGCGATTATTTAAGGACCCGCATGACACAGGGGTGGAAAGTCGCTGTCATAGTACACTCCAGAACTGGAGGCATATGCAAATGTATCTTCGAAAATCCAAAATGCCTGATATGGAATGTGTGAGGTCATAGAATGTGTGGGAAGGTGGGATGAGTGACGTGAGGCAGAAACTTTTGGGCGGTGAATGTGTGGGAAGGCAGGATGAGTAACGAGAGGCAAACCTTTTGGGTAGTGTCGTTGACACGCATACTACCTACTTGCTGTGAAACAAATCCCTTTCCCCTGAGCTACTATTCCGGCCATTGGAATAACCAGTGCCATACCTGAGCGGAGAAAGAGCCAGAGATGCGAGATTGTAGAACTCTAACAATCTCTGAATTAGCAGAGAAATGTGAATGAGTGTAGGTAATTGAAGGAGAAGAAGAATTCTCAAACTCTCCCCAAATCCATAGATCCACAAAAAGCATTCGGTCTGCAACGACAGTGGAAAGCTATAACGATGGACATTAAACTATAATGAGACTAGAAAAACGTAAGCCACACTCAGAATTTGACAGTTGATAGACAGTACAAAGATCATTAAATTACAATGCAACAACATATACATCCCTTGCAATTACACCATAAACTTCCTATCCGGAAATTGAAACCTATGTATGGACGAGAGATAATGCAAAAATCTGATAAACGGCACCAAAATTGGTGGGATGTGGATGTTTCGCAGACAGGAATTGTAAAAGGGAAAAAAAAATTGATTTCTAAACAGGAAGGCATGAGCCCTAATACTTTGTGCATACAAAAAATCTATTTAAAAGACAGTACAACTTTAAAATAGGGAAGAAACCAAAGGAAAGCAACTATACCATTCTGGTTATATTTGAACAAATTATATGGGGGTTTTCAGGCATACCTTGTTCTAGGTCCCTCTTGGAAAGAATTCATTATGCAGTCGTAACAATACCTCTGTATAGTCTTCCTCCCGACCTTATATCTCCGAGACACAGCGAAAACACATACTGTGCTGCCATGGTTCCTGATCATATACCCTTTTTGAGATGTGGTTGCAGTTAAACTGTGAGGCGATATTGGTATTTCATTGTCAAGACGAGGGACCGTGACAAGTCACGCCTCGCCGAAGACACTGATAAGAGCAGTGGCTAAGCCTTGGTTTTCCTCACTCAAAAGCCCCTAACAAACCATCCCTTTACAAGTATTCTCTAAGATTCCACCAAACGTTAAGTGAAAGATTGGCCCTTGTATTAGTTCTAATCACCTAAAGCTACAACAAAAGCATGAAAAATAATAAAGAAACATAAAAAAAAATAAAGAGAAATGGTTTTTTGTTTTTAATTATTGTTACTTATATTCATATTCAGAGTATTCAAAATTTAAATTTCATATAGACATCAACAAATCCAATTTAACAATAATAAAGAAAAATCATGCATTATAGTTATGATCCAAGAAATATTGATTTTGAAAATAGAAAAATTATATACTATATAAGTAAATTTAACAGAATTTCAAATTTCAATTAAAAATGTTTTGAAAACATTTCTAATTGAGATTAAATACTTAAAAGACTTAATCAACTGAGCTCACTTCAAAATTAATCTTGAAATGTCGAGAATAACTCAATCAACTAAAGTAAACCTTAAAGCTAAAAATCTTAAAATATAGTTTTAAAAATGATTGAATTAAAATTATTTAATAAATTTTATGAATTAAGGATGACATTATAATAAACCTGGTTTCTATGTTTTATAACAAAGCGTGAGGGTGCTCCCGAGATTCAGATATCTCTTCGCTAAATGTATGTGTTTTATAATTATTTTTTCATATAAAGCGGTCATATGTCTAATGCACAGTTTCCATTGAAATGGGCAGAGAAACTTATCTTTCAACCTTTTTTTCATATTTAGAAGTAAAATAATAAAATTTAATTTTTTGAAATATTTTTTTAATAATAATAAAAAAATTTATAAATTTAATTTTTTTTATATTGAAAGATGTTTTTTAAATGTATATATGTTTAACTTATATATTAATTTATTTTATAATTATTAATAATAATTAGAATTAAAATTTAATTAATTTTTATAAAAAGATTTTTGACAATGTTAGATATCATCATGTGAATGTTTTAATGTCTTTCATAAATCGATGCTTATTAAATTTTACAACTTCTAATTTACTGTAATTCTTTTACATTTTAGCCTTTTTCATACATTAACTTTGCTGCATTTTTCGATCAAATTTGTGTGGAATATGACCAAGTTATATATATTCAAAAACATATTTTAATTATGAAAAAATCCAAATCTCACCAAAAATTATATCCTAAAATTGAAAAAAAAACAGAAATATTAAATAATCAAATTACCTCCTTTAATTCAATTTATTATAAAAAAATGTATAACTCTTTCTATATTAAATATATATATATACACGCCATTTTTTTTAATAAAAAAATCCACAGATGAAAAGATTTATTTAATTTCAAGACCTAATAAATTTAAATATAGAGTTCAGGCTTCTTTGATCCATATCAAGTTTGTGAGAGATTTTTTGGCGAAAACCACATGGAATACCATTTGTCGACACGTTTCAAACCAACTAGTGTGATTCATCGTCCTGAGGATGAACCACACTAGTTGGTGGAATACCATTTGTCGACACGTTTCGAACCAATTAGTGTGATTCATCGTCCTGAGGATGAACCACACTAGTTGGTTTGAAACGCGTCGACAAATGGTATTCCATGTAATTTTCCCGAAAAAATCTCTTACAAAATTTAAATATAATTTAACTTAAAATATTTCTTTTAAATAACTTTAAAACATAATTTTTTTTTTTTAAATTTTAAAAAACTTTAAAACATAATTTTAATGGTTTTAAAAAATAGAATTTTGAAATTGATGTTTTAATCGTTGAATATATGACCTTAAAACGAACCAAACAAAATTGAATATGCAAAATAATAGTCAATATGTAAACAACCCACTTCGGTAAAATAAAATGATATTGCAAAATTGAAACGGTGAACTTATAAAGTAATGACGAATGAACAATGTGGAGAGGACAACGCATATTATTAATACAAATCTAACTGGTAAAGGTTAGATTAGTTGTTATATAAGTATTGTTTTTTATCACAGTACAACTCGATTCACATATATTATTTATTATTATTATTATTAAAAATATTTAAATTAAATAATGTTATATTTATTTATTTATGTAAAATAAAAGTATAAGAAATTTTGTAATATTTTTTTACATTTTGTGGATAGTAAATTGGGTAAATCGTTAGTTTGATTAGGGAGCCTCGTCCTATGGGAATTAAAGATAGTTTTGAGCTAATTCTTAAGTCTTAAAATTTTGGGAATGTGATATTGCCAAGGTAAAAGGAAAGAGAGGTGTTATTGGTATTGGTAATAGGCTCGCTTAAGTATAGACTCACTTAAGAGTGCAACAAAGTTACTCTATTCTAGTGGCTCTAGACCACTTGAGCTAACCCTTGGGCTTAAAATTTTTGGAATTGGATAAGAAAGTCAACCTCCCAATGAAAGAGAGGTGTTATTGGTAATAGGCTCACCCTCAGTGTAGAGTCACTTAAGAGTGCAACAAAGTTACTCTATTCTAGTGGCTCTAAACCACTTGAGCTAACCCTTGGTGCTTCAAAATTTTGGGAATTGGGTCAAAAAGTCAGCCTCCTTCTCAACCTGAAGGAAAGGGAGGTACTATTGGTAACATATGTTATTAGTAATAGGCTCACCCTCAGTATAGATCTCAACAAAGTTACTCTATTCTAGTGGCTCTAGAGCACTTGAGCTAAGGGTTCGGGCTTAAAATTTTGGGCATTGGGTACTCCCCAGGGAAAAAATTTTGTACTAGGCTCACTCTATTCTAGAGTGTCAACATGTCAACTTAGTGAAAAAAATAACAACTATTACAACCAACCATCCAAACTAAACTCAATTGACAATGCTACATGGCCACCCAAACTAAACTCAATTTACAATATTATATTTATTTTAATAAATAAATTATTTATTAATTAACAAAAATAATTATATTTTATCTTATAACATTATGAGATATATATTTCTAAACGATTATATTTCAATATACTGTTAATATCTCAATCTTTTCATTTAACCTTTACAATTTTGTAGGCATCCACTATTTCTACCTCAAAACATTTCACCTATAATATTTTCTATCTCAAGGTTTGCTTAACCTTAATTTCAATATGCAGTTGTGAATACTAAATCTCGAGGTATTGCTGCACCTGTAATTTTCAGCTTTCAAGGTTTGATTTTGAGGTAGCATGCTTCTTATCATAAAGGTTAACAAGATCTGGGACAATTGATGATGTGACCATATTGCAGGAATATGCTGTTACTCTAGTTTGTGCAAACATGCGCCCTGAAGAAATAGAGAAAGACTTAGAATTTTTTCTCGGCCAGCGCAGTGCCCAAATTATGGCTTGGTACTTAATTACTCACACTTGTTATCTAAGAGTAAAAGAAGCATCCCAATCTTGTGTTGGTGACATTAAAGAAGCATCCCATTCTTATGTTGGTGACATTAAATAGTGGTAATGTGCAGGCTATGGGACGATCACATTGCCTCCCACATAGACTTTTACTCTACCGATACAATGTCCAGGGCAACACAATATGAAGCACAGTCATCTAATACTACGTCCAAGGCAACACAATATGAAGCACTGTCATCTAATACTACGTCCAAGGCAACACAATATGAAGCACAGTCATCTAATACTACGTCCAAGTAAACACAATATGAAGCGCAGCCATCTAATACTACTCCCACTACAACTTCCAGGTCAACACAGTATGAAGCAGAGTCATCTAATACTAGTCCCACTACAACGGCCACATCCAGTACAACGTCCACTTCAAGCCTAGTACGTCCCACTGGAATTTTAGACATTCCAGAGGAATGCACAGTTTGCATTGAAATGGACATAGAAACTTATCTTTCAACTTTTTTTCATATTTAGAAGTAAAATAATAAAATTTAATTTTTTGAAATATTTTTTTTAATAGTAATAATAAAATTTATAAATTTAATTTTTTTTATTGAAAGATATTTTTTAAATGTATATATGTTTAACTTATATATTAATTTATTTTATAATTATTAATAATAATTAAAATTAAAATTTAATTAATTTTTATAAAAAGATTTTTGACAATGTTAAATATCATTATGTGAATGTTTTAATGTCTTTGATAAATCAATGCTTATTAAATTTTACAACTTCTAATTTTCTGTAATTCTTTTACATTTTAGCCTTTTTCATACATTAACTTTGCTGCATTTTTCCATCAAATTTATCTGGAATATGATCAAGTTATTTATTAAAAACATATTTTAATTATGAAAAAATTCAAATCTCAACAAAAATTCTATCTTAAAATTGAAAAAAAAAACAAAAATATTAAATAATCAAATTACCTTTTTTAATTCAATTTATTATAAAAAATGTTAATATATATATATATACACCCTTTTTTTTAATAAAAAATCCACACAAGAACAGATTTATTTATTTTCAAGACATAATAAATTTAAATATAATTTAACTTAAAATATTTCTTTTAAATAACTTTTAAACAGAATTTTAATGTTTTAAATATTTTTTTTGAATTTTTAAGGAACTTTAAAACATAATTTTAATTCTTTTAAAAAATAGAATTTTGAAATTGGTGTTTTAATCGTTGAAGATATGACCTTAAAACGAACCAAACAAAATTAAATATGCAAAATAATAGTCAATATGTAAACAACCCACTTCTGTAAAATAAAAGGATATTGCAAAATTGAAACGGTGAAATTATAAAGTAATGACGAATGAACAATGTGGAGAGGACAACGCATATTATTAATACAAATCTAACTAGTAAAGGTTAGATTAGTTGTTATATAAGTATTATTTTTTATAACAGTACAACTCGACTCAGATATATTTATTATTATTATTAAAAATATATATTTAAATTAAATAATGTTATATTTATTTATTTATGTAAAATAGAAGTATAAGAAATTTTGTAACATTTTTTTACATTGTGTGGATAGTAAATTGGGTAAATCTTTAGTTTGATTAGGGAGCCTTGTCTCATGGGAATTGAAGAAAGTTTTGAGCTAACTCTTAAGTCTTAAAAATTTGGGAATGTGATATTGTCAAGGTAAGAAAGTCAGCTTCCCTCTCAACAAGGAAAGAGAGGTGTTATTGGTATTGTTTTTAGGCTCCCCTAAGTATAGACTCACTTAAGAGTGCAACAAAGTTACTCTATTCTAGTAGCTCTAGACCACTTGAGCTAACCCTTAAAATTTTGGGAATTTGGTAAGAAAGTCAACCTCCCAATGAAAGAGAGGTGTTATTGGTAATAGGCTCACCCTCAGTGTAGAGTCACTTAAGAGTGCAACAAAGTTACTCTATTCTAGTGGCTCTAGACCACTTGAGCTAACCCTTGGTGCTTAAAATTAAGAGTGCAACAAAGTTACTCTATTCTAGTGGCTCTAGACCACTTGAGCTAACCCTTGGTGCTTAAAATTTTGGGAATTGGGTAAAAAAGTCAGCCTCCTTCTCAACCAGCATGTCAACTTAGAGAAAAAAATAACAACTATTACAACCAACCATCCAAACTTAACTCAATTGACAATGCTACATAGCCACCCAAACTAAACTCAATTTACAATATTACATTCATTTTAATAAATAAATTATTTATTAATTAACATAAATAATTATATTTTATCTTATAACATTATGAAATATATATTTCTAAACCATTTATATTTCAATATACTGTTAATATCTCAATCTTTTCATTTAACCTTTACAATTTTGTAGTCATCCACCTCAAAACATTTCACCTATAATATTCACTATCTCAAGGTTTGCTTAACCTTAATTTCAATATGC
Source organism: Pinus tabuliformis (assembly GCA_031772625.1). Taxonomy (NCBI): domain Eukaryota; kingdom Viridiplantae; phylum Streptophyta; class Pinopsida; order Pinales; family Pinaceae; genus Pinus; species Pinus tabuliformis. The sequence goes on along the minus strand of CM062811.1, from coordinate 1,279,082,019 downwards.
AGTTGTGAATACTAAATCTCGAGGTATTGCTGCACCTGTAATTTTCAGCTTTCAAGGTTTGATTTTGAGGTAGCATGCTTCTTATCATAAAGGTTAACAAGATCTGGCACAATTGATGCTATGACCATATTGCAGGCATATGCTGTTACTCTAGTTTGTGCAAACATGCGCCCTGAAGAAATAGAGAAAGACTTAGAATTTTTTCTCGGCCAGCGCAGTGCCCAAATTATGGCTTGGTACGTAATTACTCACACTTGTTATCTAAGAGTAAAAGAAGCATCCCAATCTTGTGCTGGTGACATTAAAGAAGCATCCCATTCTTATGCTGGTGACATTAAATATTGATAATGTGCAGGCTATGGGACGATCACATTGCCTCCCACATAGACTTTTACTCTACCGATACAATGTTTAGGGAAACACAATATGAAGCACAGTCATCTAATACTACGTCCAAGGCAACACAATATGAAGCACTGTCATCTAATACTACGTCCAGGGCAACACAATATGAAGCATTGTCATCTAATACTACGTCCAGGTCAACACAGTATGAAGCGCAGCCATCTAATACTACTCGCACTACAACTTCCAGGTCAACACAGTATGAAGCAGAGTCATCTAATACTAGTCCCACTACAACGGCCAGGTCTACATCCAGTACAACGTCCAGTTCAAGCCTAGTATGTCCCACTGGAGACGAAGATTGGGACATAATATGGGAGGACTGAAGGATAGTGTCCAGGTCAACACAATATAAATGAATGATATTTTACTTTTCACGGCATTAAATATGGTTTATAGGATTATTTGTTTTCTAGTTTTTTTGTTTTTTGTAATTTAAATTTTTTTTACTCAAATTGATAATACCTTGAGTCAATTTTCTAATAATGTCTTTTTTGAAAAGACAATATCAAGAAATTGATGTTAATATATTGCTATAACTATTTTGATATCTCTAAAAGCATCACATTCCAAAATGTTGTAAAACCGTACACACCCATTCTTCCCAAACTTCTTTAGGTCTATTCCACCATCAATTTCATACCAAAATTGATATAAATTACTTCTTAACTGAACTATATTTTTTTTTGCTCTCTACCCAATGCTAACTATAATATATATATGGTTAAAATTCATATAACCATATAAACATCCATTAAGACTCTCATACCCTCAGACTGCGGGTATGAATCACAGCCATCTAACACTGCTCCAAGTACAACGTCCATGTCAACACAATATGAAGCACAGCCACTGAATACTTGGGATGGGAGACACAAACAGTGGTCACCGCCGCCGCAATAAGAGGCGGCCGTTCCTGGAGGTTATGATGATTAGCTTCACATGCCTCATGGAGGTTATAAGGTTAGAATTCATATAACCATATAAATATCCATTAAGACTGTGAGACTGCGGGTATGAATCACAGCCATCTAACACTGCTCCAAGTACAACGTCCAAGTGAGCACAATAGGAAGCACAACCACTGAATACTTGGGATGGGAGACCCAAACAGCCGTCACCTCCGCCGCTGCAACAAGAGGCAGCCGTTCCCGGTGGTTATGATGATTAGCTTCACATGCCTCCGCTCCCACTAAAACATTGGGTAACTGCCAACTCAGCATCTGCCTCAGCAACCTCTCTAGCAATAATTTCCACTAACCCAAATTGGAATAAGAAACTGATGTGGGAATCAACGAGTTAGGATGTCTAGTCATGTTTGTAAGAACTTGAAGTGTCATGCAGACAATGAAACGAAGGTTTTCATAAAGGAGTTTTATTTATTTATTTTTTAAATATGGTATGAAACCTGCAGCTGATTTTTTTTTTTTTTTTTTGGGTTTGGTTTTGTATTGTATTGGTTAATATTTTAGATGTGGTTTGAAATGCCAAAATTCACATGCCAGCAGAATTTGAGGAGTAAAATTGTCAATAAAACATTTAAAGTGTTAAATGGAAAAAATCTCATATATATAAAATTAAAAATGGGAAAGGTAATGTTTTTGGAAATAATATTTGATTAAGTTATTATTAAAATTTATAAAAATAATAAAAATATTTAAATAATTTAGGGAAGAAATTGAATTTATTGTTTAAAATAAGACCATTTATTATATTATAGATGATTGAAATTTGAAATTAAAAAATAATCATGTTATTCATAAAATCAAAGTATATTGGAATAATATCGTGACATATTACATTTACAAGAATATATAGATATGAAGAGGAAAGCTCCATATCTATTTCTTCTCTCTATTCCTTAAGAATGGAGTGTATTTCTTATTTAACATGTTTTATTGTTATTTTGAGATCATTTTAATCAATGTCAATGTTACTTTGTTGATTTTTTTCATTTTGATCAACTCCATTATTCATCTAAAAAAATCCATTTATTTGGTTTGATTAGGATGCATTTTGCCTAAAAAAATGAGCTAGAGCATGGAGTTAAGTCACGAGTAAATATTATGTAATAAGACATATCTTACATATGAATGTCACCATCTCAAAAGAATGAGCTAGAGCATGGGGTTAAGTGACTAGTAAATATTATGTAATAAGACATCTCTTACATATGAATGTCACCATCTCATAATCCAAGGCCTCTAAGTATTTTTTTTAGTTAAAGAATCAATGTGTTTATAAAGCCCTTACTAAAATCTATCTCAACACAAATATTGGGTGCATATGTATATAAACCCACTACCACTTTTTCAAAATTTGATTTTATGTAAGTGCCAAAGTATTCCCAATTTTATAAAAAACTGGGAATATACTAAAAATATAATAACGAATTGGAGAGATGAACTCAAAGTACCATTCTAACAATAAACATATACTATTAAGATTAAAATATTCAAATCATGGAGTTATAAAGTATCATTCTAACAATAAACATAATATTACAATCTTTGAATCATGGAGTTATAAAAAGTCTTAATATTTTCTCCAAAACCATAAATCTTCCTAAAATATTAATTGATATTTTGTAGGCCAATAAACGAACTTTTGAAACACAAAGAGATGGCATTTCTTTCTCCAAGTTGTGTGAATACATTGAAATAATGTCCATGAAGCAGGGCAATATTTTATAAATCTGCAAATCATTACATCTTTTTTATAAAGTGAATGTAGATGAGTTAGTTGATGATGTATTTGTCACTCTAGGTACCTCATCAACATACTCCAATAGCCACCAAAAAGAGTGGAAAACTTTCAAGTATATGAAATTGAAGAATTTTTTCATTTAGAAATTTGTAGGCACTCTGAACCAACCATTCTTCTCATCAAAATACCAAAAAAGTTCGAAGCTTTACCAATATAAAAAATAAATAAAAAGGAGTTTGATTTTCAAAATATTTTCCTTCTTAAAGCCACATAAATCCCTCAGTAACAAATCTACAAAATTTACCGAAAACATAAAATGTTCCCCAAGAAAGACCTAATTATTGTTCCCCATAAAGACCTAACCATATTGTGAAAGGCTGCTGGGGAATTAGAAATTATATTGTAAAAATCACAACTAGTCTTATAGTAAAAAACTTGACATTTAAACATTTCACAAACACTTTTCAAATAATTTTTTAGAATTTTAATAAATTACAGAGGTTAATTATAAATTTCTCTTGAATTTGATGGTAGATTTCAAAACATTTTGGAAATCTAAAATCAAATATTTTAATAATAAAAATCCCAATCAAATTTAGTAAAGTTTTTTACCAGTTTCCACAAACAATGCAACACAAAATCTGAATACATAAACCATTTCCAAGTACCGAAACTCAAACCTGTAGCCGAAAACAGACCAAAAGATATGACCTGTAGGCAGAAGGGAACCCAATATTTCTTCAAACAATTTGACATCCATTTGTAGGTACATGCATTATACAACCAGATGGCATCCAGATGGCATCCAACCTTGAATGGTAAATCACTAAATCACCACCACGCTCCAAGAACTCCTGTTTTTCATTATAAAAATTCCTTCTCTTTCTCCGTTCAAGATAACTTCATTAATTTTTGGCACACAAGCATAACCATGTTTTCAAGTTGGTTATGGCCTTTGAATTGCATATTAAGGGTAGGTGTGTTCTGAATTTTGTATTTTGATAAAATACAAAAATTTAAAATGTATTAGAATGTTAGGGTAAAGAATTAATTATAAGCTAAGGTATTATAAATTGAGTTAATTTTGAGGTTTTTTTATTATATATTATTTTTTATCAAAGTTTATATTCAAGGTATATATGGGGTTTATATATATATATAGAATTGATCCGTATTAATTTATAATACACAATTTATTTTATAATATTTAATATATATTTTATAATATATTTTATTTTTTTATTTTGTAAATTTAGTGAGACTACATTTTCATCATGTCTGATATATCACACCCAACATGGCAGGAAATTGAACTAGTATTATATCAAAATTTTAAAAAATCAAAATTTTATTTTAAATTATTATTACTCATAAAAACAATATATGAATTAAATATTCATATATTTAGAAAAACATAATAAATAATAATAAGAAATAAGAATTTAGCGTCATAAATAAAAATAAATGTAAATATAATTAACATAATGCATAAGAATTCAGTGCCATAAATAAAAGTAAATGTAAATAGAATCTGACATGAAGTATATGACATTTTTTAATTAAATTGAAAAGCAAAAAACTACATTTGATATTAATTTCAACCCTTTATATGTGACTACTATTAAAAATATTTTGTGGAGGTTAAATCTCTATCATCCATCTAATTGATAATTAAATCAAAATTTTGTAAACCCTAATCCAAAATAAACCCTATGAATATTTAGAAACACACTATAGATAAAGAGATTTTAATAATTAATTTACTGTGGAGATATATATTTTTTGTGATATAAATAAGAGAATCTCAAACATTAATTTAATAAATAACTTAACATTAACTTTAAAATTAAATTTTAAATATATTGCTCTAGAAGTGAGTGTGAGGGAGATATTGTAGTGTTCATAAATGAACATAAACATTTAAACCTTGTCTCAATATGGTAGTGGCCTTGTAGTGTTGAAAAATGATAATAATAAAACATAAGGTCAACTCAATTAAAAAAAGTAATAAAAATAATTAAAAAAATAATAATAAATGGATTTGATTCAATTTGTTATATTGAATTTTTTTATTAATAAAATTATTGTAACATACCTATTGCAAAGCGTGGCCCAAAATCAAAGGTAGAAAAAAGTAGTTACTCAGCTAACCCAATCTCTATGATCCAGTTATGAAAATGGAGTCCAAATTTCGACTTTCTTCTACTCTAAAAAAAACTCAAGTGGCTAATGCCATTGCGTTGGTCTTGGTCTCCTCGAAGAGATGTTTCTGTCGATATAAATTTTACTTCGATCTGACCCCAATCCAAAGATATGATCATCCAAATATTAACAATTTAATTTGTTCCACCTCACCAACCTGCCACATGCGCCCTCATGGTGTCCACGCGAGAATTCAATGAACCGCTCTCTCCCACGTGGTTGTATTACCATGGGTGTTGACCCACTCAAACTAGTGACACAATAACATTTCGAGGGTTGCATGGCCCAACATTAGTGCATGAGCAATACATGAAGGGTAATTGGGTGTGGGCCCCTCAAAAGTCACGTCACCCCATAGATAACCATCTCAGAAAGGATCCTTGTTGCCCCTCTCAATTTCTTCTTGGGACAACCCTTCCGAGATTATGTGGAGCCTTGGCGATCCATCCTTCATCATTTCCTCACATTACTTACAGTAGTAGCGCACACTCAGGCTCACTCCTACCACGAAATCGCGGAGATAACCTTCTGGAAGGTTTCACTTATCTTTCCAAATCATCTCGCAGGTTTCCACCAAGCCATCTCGAAAGTAATATCTCAGAGGTTTCCACCGAGCCATCTCAGAGGTTTTCGCCAAGCCATCTCCGAAGTAATATATAGGAGGTTAAGCTTGGGGCTTCTCTTCAAAAATTTTGAAGTGCCAACCTCCAGGAAAAGGTCTCGGGGTCATCCAACAGCCATAAGCGCTTTCCCATCAAGATTTATCCCGCTCTTCCTAAGGTCATAACACCCGATTACATGGTTTGTGAGGTTCAAACCTTGTGGATCCTCCAACCTCAATCTTCAACCATGGTATGAGTGGAGTGTGAATGCTTTGGAGCTATCTGCCAGCCCGTGGGCTCGATCATAGCGGTTCCATGGTATATAAGACATTGGGGTTTAACACCTGGGCCTTAATAGTACTAACGCTCGACTCTCGCTCGCTCTATATGCATAAGCTTGCACCTAGTGGTTCTTTAAAAGGATTCTTACTTTATCACATATTATATACATATATAACTATTGCATATTATATACATATATAACTGTTGCTATCCCTTTAGGGTTTGTAAAAATTTGGTTTAATCAATCATATATATATATGAATGTCATTCTCTTAAAATTGTAACTTATTAGCCAAGACCCACTAGTCTCTTCATTTCATTTAGGTAGTCAATTAATCGGGAGAGGTAATCCACCTCTTCCCACAAAGATCATATAGGTTAGTCCCCACACTCAGGATAATTATAGCAATCAACCATTTATGAAGGAGGACATTCAAGAGTATTTCAACAAAGGAATTACACACTCCTAATTTATGTAAGAGACAAAACTCCTCAACAATTAGCATAGCAGTGATTTGACAAAATAATCATAGATGTAATATTAATAAGCACAAAACATAAGTGCGCTTATCTTATAAGAGATCTGGAAACTTAGAGTGGGACTATAACTCTCCACCCAACCATAGATAAGCTACAACCATAATTACTTGTAGTTCTCACCCTAACCCATATTCCAATGCTTGAGGTGGAGCGTTTATGAGGAGAAACACCAACCAATATAGACAGTTGAAACAAGAAGTCAAAAGGCCACTCTACCTTCATCCACTAGCTACACCATCTTCCACTCAGTCTTTTTAGGCATAAACAACATTCATGTTGAGATATATTAGTACAAATAATCTCAGTGTGTCTTCAGGAGAAGATAGTCCACATTAAGGAAGGTTCATCAAAGGATAATCTACTGATCGGAAAAGAGGTCACCTCTCTAGGTAGGTCATCAGTGGGTCAAGCACCAGAGCTTCAACCCCAAGGCAACTCCTGGTGGTTCATTAATCCTCAGTACCTAAGTGTCTCTTCCCAATCTAGTAGTTTCATCAATCCACAAGTTTCTAGTGGGTTCTTTATCTTTATAAAAGCATATGTTCTCTATAATGTCTTCACCTAGCAAGCCCCTCTCTAAGGGTTCCTCAACTGGTTACCCTTTTTATAGCTCAACCCTTCTGGTCTTGATCAATGTTCCCTCTATTTTTTCACCTTCTCCCTTGGAAGAATATTTCTTTTAGTGTTCACCAATGTTATGTTTCACCCCACGTGCATGAGAGAAAATGAGTCTCTTTTCTTCACCAATTTCTTCCAATTCACATGCATGAATGCATCAGAGTGTGTTCTCCCCCCATTTTTTTCCAGCATATGCATATATTCCATTCTTTCCTACCCGTAGACTTAATTTCATGCCTCCTAACAGAAAAAATGTTTGTCTTTTCCCAAGGCTCCATGCAGTTAACTCCTGGACAACATAGCCCATGTTTTTCTTAAAATTTTTTGTTCTCCTTTTGCTTTTTGTTGGAGCTAGAGCACACCTGGACCTATCCTCTTCCTTTCAGTTACATTTTTCATTTAGTCGTCCCTTTCAAGCAACCAGGACTAATATTTAAAACAACCCATTCCTCAAGCAATCTCCCTTCTCAAGAAATCTAAAATTTGTGTCCCTTCTCTTAGCCTGTAATTAACTACAATTTATTTACAATGGAAAAATATTAATCAAGGGATGCCACAGTCTCCTCCCCCTTGGGGAGAATACCCTCCTTGGTGTTCAATAACCATATACACAAAATATGCTTTAGACCAAGCATTGTTAATTATGGAGCTTTATACACACAACTCTATAAAACATTTACATTTTCTTCTACTCAACAAATAAGAAAGGGTATGTTTACCACATCTGGTCAGTCATTTCCATACCATTTCCCATGTGTCTTCCTCATACCAAAAGTGCCTCCACTGCACTTTGACTTGCTCTATTATTCGATTCCAGAGCGTGATATCTCTACAATCTAGGATGAATACAGGGTTCAATTGGAACTCTCCATTTGGTTCTACCTGTAACAAACACCAATCAATTACATGATTATCATCCTACACATATCTTTCACACAATGAAACATGGAAAGCATCACACACTCTAATTGATGGAGGCAAGGCCAGTCTTTAGGCCATTGGACCTATCCTTTCGAGAAATTCAAATGGCCCACAAAACCGTGGTGCCAACTTAGCACATGACCTAAATTCCAAGGAGCTCTTCTTCGCCTAAATCACAAGAGAAAATGTTCCCCAACTTGAAACTCCTTGTGAACTCTATGTTAGTTTTCATATCTATTCTACCTGTCCTATGCCACTTTTAAATTTATTTTGATGGTTTGCATTCCCTACTCCATGTCTTTCAACATATCATGCCCAATAAGGACCCCATTCACTAGATTTCTCTAGTTGATAGGAGTGTTACAACTCCTCCCATAAAGTGCATCAAATGGGCTCATTCTTAGCGACTAATGATACCCATTGATTTATGAAAATTCCACAAGTGGAAGGTACTCTTCCCACTTCTTAGGCTAGTCCATTACATACATTATTAGCATGTCTTCAAGAATTATGTTTGTTCACTCTGTTTTCCCATCGATATGTGGATGATATGTTGTGCTAAAATCCAACTCTATTCCCAAGCCTGCAAACAACTCTTTCCAAAACCTTGAAGTAAATTTTGCATCTCTATTCGAGATGATATTCTTGGGAACTCCATGCAATCTCACAATCTCCTTTATTAAAACTTGATCCAATTCACTAGCTTAATTCTTAGATTTAATAGCCACGATGTGAGCCACCTTGCTCAACTTGTCGACCACTACCATGATTGTATCATGTTGTTGATTTATTTGGTAGCCACGTAGTAATATTCATAGAAATCACCTCCCACTTCCATTCTGGAATGAGAATGGATTACAGTAAACCAGATGGCCTCTTGCACTCAACTTTTACTTGTTGGCACTCTATGCATTTGGAGATAAAATTAACCACCCGTATTTTCAAATTTGGCCACCAATAAAAGTTCTTGATGGCCGCTAGAGTCTTTTGATATCCTGGATGGCCAGAATATGGCTTCACATGAAACTCTCTTAATATGAGTCTCTTCAAGTCACTATTACTCAGGACATAACTTATCTTTTTTAATTTAATCAACCCCTTTTCTGTAAGGCAATAATAATTACCTTCATTTCCATGAGTGCCTTGTTGTAGCTTCTCCTTTAATTGCTGGTACGTTTTCTCTTGGTTCCCAACATTTTTAATATTTTCTTCAAGATCAGTTCCATAGGAACTTATAGCTATTATACGATTTGTTTTCACTCTTCTATTGTGTGTGTAATCCACTCTATTCCCCTTGCTCTTGAGGTATTTGATCTCGAAATTAACGTCGCCAAGTGTAGCCAACCATCTAGCTTATTGGGCATTTAATTTAGGCTAATCAAGCAAATATTTCAACCCTCCATGCTCATTCATTAGAATAAATTTTCTTATGAGGAGGTAATGTCTCCACATTTTTAGGGCGTGTATGATGACGACTAATTCCAAATCATGCATTACATAATTCTACTTGTGCTCATTTAACTTTCGTGATTCATAACAAACCACTTAGACTTACCACATCAAGACTCCATCAAGTCCCTCCTTGTAGACATTCATGCATATAATGAAATCCTTTCCAGGATCTGCTATACTTAACACGGGTTCATTGATTAACAACTATTTTAGCTAATCAAAACTCGTAGCACAATCGAATATCCATTTGAACCTCTTTCATTTCTTTTGTAGAGAAGTAATCTAGTGGCCAATATTAAAGAAGTTCTTAATGAACCTCATGTAATAGCCTAATAGTCCCATGAAGAAGCTAACTTCAGCCACATTCTTAGGTGTTGGCCATTCCATGATGGCCTTAACCTTCTACGGATCAACTATTAATCCATCCCTTGAGACAATGTGTCCAAAGTAATTAATTTGCAACTGAAATAAATTACATTTACTAAGATTTGCATAAATCTTATGTTATCTTAACAATTGTATTACTGTGGCTAGAAGTTCTTCATGCTCCTCCTTGGTCTTTGAATAGAAAAAATACCATCAATGAAAACTATGACAAACTTATCCAAATATGGGCATAGCACATTGTTTATAAGGAACATAAAAGTTGCAGGTGCATTAGTAAGCCTAAAGGGCACTACCATGAATTCATAATTCCCATACCTCATTCTAAAGGATATTTTATGGTTATCATCATCCTTTATATACACTTGGTGATAGCTTAATCTCAAATCAATTTTGGAGAAGACTATTTCCCCTCTTAATTGATTGAATATATCATCAATTTGTGGCAATGGATACTTATTCTTGATGGTCACCTTGTTTAGTTATTGGTAATTAATGCACAACTTGAGTGTGCTATTCTTCTTCTTAACAAACAAAATTGGTGCTCCCCATAGAGACGTGCTTGTCCTTATGTAGCTCTCATACAACATCTCTTTGAGCTGTAACTTTAGCTCAACTAATTCTAGAGTGCTCATTCTATACGAAGCTTTAGATGTTGGAGTTTCTCCTAGCACTAATTTGATGGAAAAGTATATTTCTGGATGTGGAAGAAAATTAGGAATTTCTTCAAGAAATACATCTGAAAACTGCTATAAAAAAGTTTATTTCCTCAATGGATCACCATCATCATCCTTAACAATGTGATTGGCTTCAACGCATCTGGATATTTTCACAACAAATAAAATGAATCATTTTCTGCAACTTCTCTTGGCTTGCATGGATGAAATTAAACTCATTGATGTGGGTTTTGACTTTTCGCACACTACTCTAGGTTATCCAACTTCATCCAAGCATTAATTAGTCTTCTCAAAACAATTTAACTTTGTTTAATGCACATAAAACCAATCCATGCCCAACAATACGCTATATGCTCCTAATGGAAGCACATCAAGGTTTTCCACTATTGGAATCCCATTTAATTGAATTGGAAAAGCCTTCACCCAATACTCCACTCTTGTTTTCGTCCTTGTGGCTAGTTGAAATAGCCAAGGCTCATCATGTGCTTCCTTATTTAGTGCACATTTCTCAACAACAACGAGATTGATGTAACTAAAATTTAAATTAGGGTCAATCAAAGCCAAAAGTGAAATGTTTTGGTCACATATCATAGCTTCCATTTCTATAGTTATTGCTTGATGATCCATGCCCAACAATACGTTATATGCTCCTAATGGAAGCACATCAAGGTTTTCCACTATTGGAATCCCATTTAATTGAATTGGGAAAGCCTTTACCCAATACTCCACTCTTGTTTTCGTCCTTGTGGCTAGTTGAAATAGCCAAGGCTCATCATGTGCTTCCTTATTTAGTGCACATTTCTCAACAACAATGAGATTGATGTAACTAAAATTTAAATCAGGGTCAATCAAAGCCAAAAGTGAAATGTTTTGGTCACATATCATAGCTTCCATTTCTATAGTTATTACTTGATGATTAACTTAGCGATTATCAACAACTGCATGAATTCTAGGTATACTTTGAGCTACGTCCTTGATTGCCTTTACCTCTTGTGTGTTATACAGTCTTAGGTCAACATGCTTGTGATGTGGGAAACATTTCCTTAGCTTGTTTTCTCCACAAGTCCAACACTTATATGGACCCTTCCCATAACTTTTGGCTTTATCTTGAGTAAGCAACCTCCATTGGTAGTGTTGGAATTATGTTGGTTTTATTTTTTAACAGGGGTTGCACTCACTCCCTTGGTTTCCTTTTTCCTTTTCCCATTAAACTTGGCATTTCCCTTGAATTTCCAATCTGATTTATATTCAGGTTTGTGCATAGATTGCTCATAGTAGTGCTTCAATTTCTATATTGCATCCTCTAGTGAATTGGGCTCATCAAAGTCGATTCTATCCTTGAAAAGTTGTGGCAGTCTACTGAGACACCTCAGAATATTTTCTTTCTTTTCCTTAAGGTAGGGGACATACTTTAGCAATTCTAAGAATTTGGTGGTGTACTCATCATCTATCATTTGTTCCAATTTGAGCTCATAGAATTCCTTCACCTTGCTATCGAAGTATCTCTCAGATATATATTTTCTCCTGAAATACCCCTCAAACTCCTCCCAGGACAATTATTCTTCCCTTATCCACTTTATATTTTTCAGATCTTTCCACCATATATCAACCTTGCCTCTTAGGCTAAAAGTAGCTAGTTTTCTTTCATGTTTTTGCATAATCATGGATTCGAAAAAACTTCTTCATTCCTAGTGGCCAGGCTTCGAAATCCTTTGATTTCTTCATTTCACCATCAAAGGTAGGAGGCTTATCCTTTTTAAACTCCTCGGGTATATACTCTCTTTCCCTTCTTCTCCCATGATGATGATAGTAATGATGATGTGGCCTCCTCTAAGTATCTCATATCATTTCTCAAGGGTGCTTGAGTTCTCTTTTGGGGTACTTTACAACATGCCTCCTTTCAAGGTGTCTTCACTAGACAATCGGTGCCTATTTCTAAATATGCTTTCATTTCCCCCATTGGTTATTTTTTCCCACCCCGATGGGCTTCACATGTTTCTATGGTTGATCCCCCTCTCATGTTGCCTCTGCCTTTGCAAGTTTAATAAGTTTTGTAGTATGATTGTATTGACTTCGACTTACTTTTATTGTGCTCTGGAAAGCCTCTCATTTTCAGCTTTACAGTTCCTTATTGCTACTCTAATGCTTCTCATCATGTCTATCCAATCATGAGAGTTTCCCCCTCCTTATTGTTTAACTGATATTTCCACTTCATGTCCATGTTGTGATTGGTTGGAGCTATACTGCACCATTTACTATTCTTTCCTTGGTCTGTTAGTTCTATACTATACCACCTGTTTCTATTCAGATGCTCCTTAAACTTCTCCTCCCTTAGCCTTAGTATATTTTATGTTTTATCATACACACACATAACTGTTAGATTTTACCAAAATTTAGCTACATAATAAACACTATCATATTGGCTTACTGATGGAAATCTTCTATTGTAAAGATAGTTGCAACATCACACCTCAATTAGTGCATTAGCATTAGTAAATCATATAAATCATCAATACTATGCCACATTTAAATATCACAATAAACTATACCAACCAACATGCATAATCAATACACAAACAACTAAATTCGTACCAGAAGTTTTAAGGCCTCACTAGATCTCACAACTAGTGTCAAACCCTCACTTGCTAGTTCTACGATGATGCCATTCCAGTCTAAGTGTTGAACCTAGAACGTTGATACCACTATGTAACATAGCCCCTGCTAACCTTGGCCTAAACTAAGGGTAGAAGGAGGTAGTTACTAGGCTGACCCAATCTCCATGGTCAAGTTATGGAAATGGAGTCCAAATATTCACTTTCTTATACTCTCAAGAAAACCCAAATAGATGGTACCATTGCATCTCGTCGAGACAATTCTGATGACATAAATTTTACTCTAATCTAACTCCTGGATCCAAAGATATGGTCATCCAAAGGTTATCCATTTAATCAGTGCCACCTCACCAACCTAACACATGACTCCCATGTGATAATCTTAGTCAACGTATCTTTGCCACATGGAAATATTACCATAGCATTTGACTCATTCATACTAGTCACATAATAACATGTTGAGGGTTCACATGGCCCAACATTAGCGAATGAGCATGACCTGAAGTGTATGTGGGTGTGGGACCCTCAAAGGCCACATCACCCTGGAGATAACCATCTCGGAAAGGATGCTTTCCACCTCTCACAATTTTTTCTAGGGATGACCCTTTCGAGATTACATGGAGCCCTAGTAGTCCCTCCTCCATTGTGTCCTCGCATTACTTGCAACAACAATGATATGAATGGAAAGTGGCATCCACTCATGGTATTCATCCACCCATGGTATTTATCCACCCATGTTATTGTAAGTGGAATCTATCCATGGTATTCATTCACCCATGGTATTTATCAGCCCATGGTATTCATCTACACATGGAATTTACTCATGGTATTGTAAGTGGCATCCATCCATGGTATTTATCCACAAATGGTAATCACCCATGGTATTGTAAGTGAAATATACACATGTTATTCATTCACCCATGGAATTTACCTGTGGTATTGTAACTAAAAATGGCTATAAGTAACAAGTCACATTTTGTAAAACGACAAATTGTCCACCACAATGTAGTTTTTATAGCTATTCTCTCTTTTAATTAAAAAAAAGTTTCTTTGTGGTTTTTTAACTTTGTTTTCTCCCCTTTTCTTCTTGCATTTCAATTTTTTAGATCTTGGGTGTCTTCCCCCAAGATCTAGATCAATGGTATCAAATTCGGGTTATGAATCCATGGGAATGAGGGTTTGAAGCATATTTAAATTTCAAATTTTTGTAGCAATATTTAGAAAATTTCATGCAAGTGATATTTTTTTCTATTAGCTCAAATGGGATTTTTACGAAATTTTATCTTGTATCCCGGTTTGAGAGATATGAGAATTGAAGTTACACATGTCTATAACGTTGCACAAACGCACGTGCCATGAATTTATGGAATAGTTTTCTCACTCCAAAGGTCATAACGTTTAATTTTTTTATATCACTAGAAATATCTCTTCAACACCTCAAATGGGTCTTTGACAAAATTTGATTTCATCACTTGTAGTAGAACTTATCAACAAAGTTGCAACAAGAGGTCTATAATGTGAAATAGCCTTTACAACATCTCATTGGATAGGAGAATATACCAGACAAGCCACCATGCTTTTACCATGCAGACTGACAAGAATCATGGTTATGGGTCACCCACAAACCGAAGGTTATGGGTCAACCGCACAAAACCCTTGTCAACGAATTCCATTTGCTAGGCTACACACTACTAGTATCACAATTGGTCACAAGAATTACAGGGTATCTCTATAATCAGATATTTTTTTGTCATGGTTATGGGTCATCCAAAAACCTACGCTTCATCAGAGTCCATTTGCTAGGTCGCACATGGTCAGTATCACAATTGGTCACAAGCATTATAGGGTATCTCTATCATCGAATTTTCATTCATCACGGTTATGGGTTAACCACACAAACCCCTTCTCTTCAGTGGCTCTTCATATTCAATAAAGGCTTCTCAGGAGGGAACTTCCTGCAATTGGTACCATTGCTTCTTAAGGGGGGAGGAATGATATGAATGGAAAGTGGCATCCACCCATGGTATTCATTCACCCATTGTATTTATCCACCCATGATACTGTAAGTGGCATATATCCATATTATTCATTCACCCATGGTATTCATCCATACATGGAATTTACGCATGGTATTGTAAATGGAATCCACCCATGGTATTCATCCATACATGGAATTTACGCATGGTATTGTAAGTGGCATCCACCCATGGTATTCATACACACATGTTACTAGTACACCCATCATATTAATCCACCTATGGTATTGTAAGTGACATCTACCCATGGCATTCATTCAACCATGCTATTTACCCACCCATGAAATTTACCCGTTTTGTTGTAACTAAAAAGGTAATAAGTAAGAAGTCATACTATGAAATGACAAATTTTCCACCACAATGTAGTTTTTACGGTTATTCTTTGTTTTAATAAAATAAAGTTTCTTTGTGGTTTTGTTTAATGTGTGTTCCCCTTTTTGCTTCTAGCATTTCTATTTTTTAAATCTTGGGGGCCTCCCCCCAAGATCCGGATCAAACAACACGCACTCGTGCCCACTCCTTCCATGACATCCTGAATATAACCTTCTTGGAGGTTTCCCTTGGCCCATTGAATCATTTCGAAAGTAATATCTCAGAGGTATCCATTGAGCCATCTCGGAAGTAATACCTCATAGGTTTTCGCTGAACCATGTCAAAAGTAATATCTTAGCAGTTATGTTTAGGGTTTCCCTCCAAAATTTCCAAATTTCTTGTTGACACCTAATATTCATGATTGGAGGAATTTTGTGTAAATAAATAAATTAGGAATGTGAACAGTCATCGGTAGATGAACTGAACAATCACTCCTATTGTATATAAGAATGACCTACCTATGGAATAAGAGATGAATCAGTTGTTTGTTTTGTGGAGTTACTGCCTAGCCTGACATGGTATCAGAGCCAACTCCTTTTTAGCTCTTGTTCTTTGTAACTCCCTCCTGCATATTTTGCTCATATTCTACCCATGTTCTACAGGCTGACATGTCTGTCATATCCCTGCGAAATCTCAGTCATTGTTTAATATATTCGTTGTGTGTGAGTTCCATTTTTCTATGCGTTATACGCATGGATTCATTGTGAGTTTCAACCCAAGCCTGCGCCTGACATTCACCTGAACGATGAAACGTTCCTCTGCCTGTTCTTCTGAATACATTGATCGCTCTCTGTCTGTCCTGACATAAACGTTTCATAATGTTTTAGCGCTGTCCTTCATGGTATTGCATCTGCTCCAAGTTCTGAGAAGTGTAAATGCGCAATATTTGCCTGTTTGGGGGTGACCCATGTGATTTTTTCAGAGCTTGCTCATTCTTTTTCCGACCCGCTGCCAACATCTTTACATCTCTGTTCAAACAACTATATCCAAAATGGTTGCTGCCCAAAACTCAAAACACACAGAACTGTAGTAACGCACTCCTGGCTTGACCTGGTCACGTTACTTTATCGCTGGTCAAGTGGAGATGTAGGGTATCATGGAGATGTCGTGAGCTTGGAGTCCATGAATCCCAAAACTGGTTTCCGTTTGAAGTCTAGTGGAGATGCGAACCCGAGGTCGAATGGAGATGCGAACCCAAGATGTCGGGCCTTCTTTGAGCAGATCGAGGGGATGAGCATGTTCTTGGAGAGCCGTAATTGAACCTCTCTTATTCCCCAAGCTGAACACCGACAATTTATTTACTGACCAGCGGCCAAGTTCCAAGAAAATTTTGCTACCAGAGTATCAAGGGATTAGCGGAAACCGAAATTATTATTATACGCAGGAGTAAAGAAATTCTTCGGTGAGTGAGTTTATTTGAGCTGTCAAAAGGGAGAAATTATGCTAGCTATCCTCAAATTTCATTATGCCTGACCGCATTACTCTTGACCGCATTACTTGCTTGTTGGGTACACGCTGAAGTCTATGGGTTTATACATATGCCTGTACATGTGCATTTGTAGTATCAACGGTTTAATGAATGCGTATTAACGCTATGGTTTATATGATATTAACGTTGTGTGCTGTGGGTTTATATGTGCGCTGTGGGTTTATGCGTATAATGGTCCAGCATATACACTGAATGGTATATATTGACCAACATATATATTGAATGGTATATATTGAATGGTTTTCATTTTATATGAGGATGATTTTATAAACATTGGAGGGATTTGAAGAAACATAGTGCATAAAAGTATTTGAAATATTTTTGCCCTTTTGAGTACAATTTCACTGTATATTAGCAGAAGTATTTTTTCTATCAGCAGAAGTTTTTTTTTTACAGAATGCATTCAATCATCTCTATGGTAGGAATAGTTTTCACTGGCAAGGAGAACTATCCTGAATGGTCTTGGATGATAAAACACACCCTTATCTTCAATGAATTGTGGAAAGGAGTGTGTGTCGAAGAAGGAGACAATGACCCAGTACAGCCTACCTCAGACAAAGAGCTCGTCATTTGGGAAAACAAGAACAACAAAGCCTATGCATTAATCACAACATCTGTAAATGAAGAGGTGAGTCGCCATATCATCTTATTCAACTGCCTTTGAAGCTTTACAAAAGCTGAAAGAACTCTATGACTCACATTCTGCACTTGAAGTTGTTCAGCTCATGATTAAACTCTTCACTCTTGAACTGAAAAATAATGATCCTCTTGCTCTTGCATCTAAAGTAAAGTTTATAATGCATGATATCAAATCCACTAAGGTTGAGCTGGATATCCCTCTTATTTCTTTTCTCAAGGCGCTCTATCCTATTTACTCCAATTATCTTGAGTCTTTACAAGCAAATGGAAATCTTAAAGATATAACCTTTGACTCTCTTGTGAAAAATTTTGTTGAAAGAGAGAAAGCCTTTGGAAAGAAGACAACCCCTGAATCTTCTGAAGAGACTGGGTGCCTTGCTCATAAAGAAAAGCATCCTGCTCAAGATTCTAGAAGAGGAAGAGGTGGACGAAGAGGAAGAGGAAGATATTTCAGAGGCATGGGGGGCAGACATTCTCAAGGAGAAAAGGCAGACTTACATTGCATTCGCTGCAAAAGAAATGGATCACATGATGCCTCTACATGCAAGCTACCATGGGACAAAATTGAGCAGAAAAGAAACCAACAGAAAGGTAAAACTGATGATACAGACAAAGGTAAAGCACCTGAATCCGCTCACTATATTGAGGCACAATGTAACATTGGAGTAAATGAAGATTTGTTTAATGCTTCACTTGCTTCTTCGAAAAGTGATTGGTTGCTTGATTCAGGAGCAACTTGTCACATGACTCATAGAAAATATTTTTTTGAAGATTTCACTGATAATGTTGATGGAACAATATACTTTGCAGATCAGTCAAAAATCAAGCCATCAGGGCTTGGCACAATTAGGCTTAAACTGCCTGGTCTTCCAGACTTTCTTCTGGATCATGTTCTATATCTCCCACAGCTCAAGTGAAACTTGCTGTCCTTGGTCCACATCCACTAGCAAGGTCACTCCATTCATATGTTTGATGGCAAGCTTGAGGTAAGAAAAGCTTCTGACCACTCACTTTTCATGAGGGGAATAGAAGAAGAAAGGCTTCTCAAACTGCAAGGAACCATTGCTCATGCACAACATTTCTCATATATTTATCATCATGAAGAAGGTACACTTCCATCAAGTTTATTATGGCATGCTAGATTTGGACATTTAAACTATGACAGTCTCTGCTTATTGAAGAAAAATGGTGTTACTGGTTTGCTTGCAATTCCTAGGAAACATAAGCAATGTGATGCTTGCATTCTAGGAAAGCATAGCAAACAGTCTTTTCATGATTCACATTCAAGAGCACATAGGAAGCTTGAACTCATTCATTTAGATTTATTTGGTTCAATGCCTGTTCCTTCTGCAAATGGAAATAAATATATCATGACATTTATTGATGATTACACCAGAATGTGTTGGGTTTATTTATTGAAGAACAAACCTGATGCCTTTCAAACATTCAAGAATTTTCATAAATGGATTGAAAATGATGCACAATCTCATATTGGGTCTATTCGCACTGATAATGGAAAAGAGTATACATCAAATGAATTTGAAAACTATCTTCGCCAACATGGGATCAAACATCAAACAACTATGCCTTATAATCCCCAACAGAATGGTGTAACTAAAAGAATGAATAGAACAATCTTGAATATGGTACAATCCATGTTTTTCTTCAAAAATGTAAAGATAATGTTTTGGGCTGATGCTATTCTATGTGCTGCATATATAAAGAATAGATGTCCGTCTAATGCTATAAGAAACAAGACTCCTTATGAATTATGGTATGGACATGTTCCTTTGGTAAAACATCTCAGGATCTTTGGTTCCACCTATTATGCTTTGATACCAAAGGTACATAGAAACAAACTTGGTGCTAGAAGTCGTAAGTGTATCTTCCTGGGGTATACAAACACCTCCAAAGCATACCGCCTCTATGTTGAAGTAAATAAAAAGTTTTTTGTATCCAGAGAAGTAATTTTTCTTGAATCATCCAAATCTAACAATGTTGTTGAGAGGCAACTTGATCGCTTGGACAGATTCGCAAAAATGAAATCATTTCAAGAATTTGATAATCAGATTCCACATCTTGAAGGGGGGATTCCTATACTAGATCAACATGTGGAATCTTCTTCTGAAGAACACTCTCCCCCGAATGAAACTCCAGCAACAGATGATGCTTTAAGTGATGTAATTGATAGAATTGGGAGACTCAATCTTGATTCAGTCCCAACTCAATCAACAGAGCAGCCTGGACCATCTCAGAAAGGTCCCCCAAAGTGGCTGACAAAGACACTTGAAAGTGTTCATCCTGATGAAATTGGAAAAATAGGAACCAGAAATTCAAACCGACAAAATCGAGGTGATGTAGATGACTCTAATTCACCTGTTCATATGGATGTTTCTTATGATTGTGAATTGAACTTGTCTACATATTTTGAACCAACTTCCTTCAAAGAAGCTGCTTCTCATGATGTATGGAAAGAAGCAATGCAAAAGGAGTATGATGCCCTCATAAAGAACGACACTTGGAAGCTAGTTGATCCTCCATTTGGAATCAAACCAATTGGCTGCAAGTGGGTCTACAAGAACAAGTACAAAGCTGATGGCTCACTTGACAAGCACAAATCTAGGCTTGTGGCAAAAGGTTTTGCACAGAAGGAAGGGGTCGATTATGAGGAAACTTTTGCCCCCATGGCAAAATGGGCCACCATCTGGATGCTCTTTGCACTAGCAACTCAGAACGGTTGGAAAGTCCATCAAATGGATTTAAAAACTGCCTTCTTGAATGGAGATCTAAAAGAGAATGTTTTTATGTCCCAGTCTGAAGGATTTGCTATGAAAGGATATGAACATAAAGTATGCAAACTTGTGAAGTCCTTCTATGGCCTCAAACAAGCACCGCGAGCCCGGTATGAAAAACTAATTGAGCATCTTCTGAAACTCAACTTCAATCATTTTGATCTTGATGATGCAACTTTATTTGTCAAGAAATTTGGCAAAATAGTTGTATATCTTGTGGTATATGTAGATGATTTTTTAATGAGAGGGAAAAATGAAAGCTACATTGCATCCATAAAGAAGGAATTGGGGAAAAGTTTTGAAATGACTGATTTGGGTTATGTTCATTACTATCTTGGCATTGAAGTAACCCAACATCCAAAATCCATATTTCTTTCTCAAAAGAAATACATTGGAGATTTGTTAAACAGATTTGGCATGACAAAGTGAAATCCTCTTTCTACTCCAATGGAACAAAACTTAAAGCTCACATCTATTGAAGGAAAGGAATTTGAGGATGCAACAAAGTATAGACAACTTGTAGGAAGTCTCATCTACCTCACTACTACCATACCAGACATTTCATTTGCTGTTGGAATCCTCTGCAGGTTTATGCAAAAACCTTGTGAGGGACATTGTTCTGCTGCAAAAAGATTTCTAAGGTACTTGAAGGGAACTCAAGATCTTGGAATCAAGTATACACAGGTGGACGACTTCAACTTGATTGGATACTCTGATTCAAACTTCGATGGAGACAAAGAAATTGGGGTATCTACTTCAGGATATGCTATGAGACTTGGATCAGGAGCTGTCTCCTAGAGATCACGCAAACAATTAGTTCCAGCAGATTCCACAACAGAAGCAGAATACGTGGCAGAAGCTGAAGCAATGAAAGAAATGGTGTGGCTCAGGAAAATTCTTGAAGATTTGCAGGTAAAACAAGTACAATCAACTCCACTCATGATTGACAACACCTCTGCAATAAAGTTGGCCAAGAACCCAAAGTTCCATGATCGAACAAAGCATATCAATACTAAATATCATCTGATTCGACATCATGTTGAGGCCAAAACAATCCATCTCCATCATTGTTCCACAAATGAGCGAATTGCAGACATCTTCACCAAAGCACTTGGAAGGGAAAAGCTTGAACGATTCAGAATGATGCTTGGACTCACCAACATCCCTTCAGATTAAGGGGGGGGAATGTTGACACCTAATCTTCATGATTGGGGGAATTTTGTGTAAATAAATAAATTAGGAATGTGAACAGTCATCGGGAGATGAATTGAACAATCACTCCTATTGTATATAACAATGACCTACTTATGGAATAATAGACGAATCATTTGTTTGTTTTGTGGAGTTACTGCCTGGCCTGGCAGTTCTAAAATTAGTTTATTAACACTAGAATATCCATGCTAAAAAAAATTTAAGTGCTATTGGCATATATCATAAATTAGTATTATATCTTTGACATAAATGCTAATTGTGGGGTAGAAATCCTGATAATTTTTATTTAATTTTACAAAATTTTACTAAATAATATATCATATGATAAAGGTGTACACTAGCCATATTTAAATTATTACTATATCTATCATGTAGATTTTATATGTAATTATCATTTTGTTTTCTATATAAACATATTAAATATGGGAATAAAATCCAGTGCAAAATTTAAATGATAGGATCTATGGTATTTTCAATGAAATGTTTACTTATGATGGTTAGTATTTCTTCTTGAATATTATGTCTTAAATTTGTTTATGTATAAATATATTTATCAAAACCAAAGAGAAAAAGACTTTGATACTAACTAAAACTTCAACCTTAACCATAATAATTTCAAATAAAACTATTTAAATGTTAATAACATGTGCATATTCACTACGCAAATGAATACTATATATTTTTATATGTAAATGAGTAGATATCTTCTTATATGCACGTATCATTGCAGTTGATATTCTCCTTGTGGTTTCTGATATCATTCTTAAACAGCATATTAAAAGCAGATTTCAAGAGCCATTCTCTTTTTCCTATCAGGATCGAGGTATCTCTAGGGCGGATTGATATATTCCCTGAGGGTTGTCTTTGTTTCTGGACATTTCTTTTCCTCACCGCAAGTTTTGAAAGATCCTCATCATTTATACGAATTTCCTTGGGCGTTCTCTGCAGCTGGAGTGAAATTCTTTAGATGGATTATCCGTTTTGATCTAGAAGAAATGTGAAAGCCTTCAGCGTTGAATTAATTCCTATCATATTTCTTGGTCGCAGGATCGAATTCTCTTGAGGAGCCACTTCGCATCTAAATACAAACACCGGTGGTTTTCTCTGCGGTGCAATGGATATTCTCCTTGCAGTCACTAATATCATTCTTAAACAGTAGATCCGACCTACTGGAATGCTCCAGGTATATATTCCAATGGAAAACCAACACAAATCAACCAAATCCAAAATAATGATATCCACATATTTGCGGTCACAAAGCCAAGATCTAGCATTATGGTATTATAAAACGACGACAAACATCCTACTACCCAGCTAAAAAGTTTGTCTACGAAGAGACAAATATAAAGCTAAAACGTTTGTCTATCCAGAACAAACAGATCTAAGAGGCGTAAGGCCAAAATTTCATGTGGGGAATCTTTTAATGATTTTTCATTGTTCCTTAAATACAAACTCTGGTGGTTTTCTTTGTGGTGCAGTGGTTCTTTTATCTTCGGCGACCTCGCAAATTGATAATTGTCTTGTGGCCATACAGTTGCAACTTCGATCTTCAGCATATCCCTGTGGTGCAATGGTTCTTATGTCTTCAGTGGTTCACATTTGTACAGACTTCACATCTAAATACAAACTCCGGTGGTTTTCTCTATGTGCAGTTGATATTCTCCTTGCGGTTGCTGATATTAGGTGCACACATTCCTTATCTTTCTCTATTACATATTTGCTTATATATTTTCAAGTATGAATAATTCACCACAGCTATCAAAGATTACCAAAGGTAAACCTAGCACAGTTACTCTACAAAGCCTTTATGAGTATATAGAGTCTTTAGAGAAACATAGAGAAGAAAGAGAAGTCAAGCTACAAATAGAGTTATAAGCCATGATGGAAAATAAATTCAATCTCTTGAAGGCAAGATTAAAAAACAAATAGAAAATAAAATAGAACTATTGGAGAATAAAATGGAGGCAATGGAGACTAGGTTACATGTTATAGAAAAAAAACCAAGATACGAACCAAACATCCCAGCAAGGAGATGATGATACTTTAGAGAGTCTTAAAACGAAGGACATAATTAAAGAGCTAGAAGAAAAAGTTAATAGCAGCCTCACCCTAAATAGTGTGGTAGCTAAATTAGATATCAAACTAATTAAAGATGAAATGAAAAAATTAGTGGAATTAAACCATGAGTGTAAAAAAAGGGCCTTGAACCTTATAGTCTTCGGTTTGAAAGAGGAGGTAGACGAGGATACTTTAGACATAGCCCATTCAGAATTACATAATAGATTACAAATTGAAACAATGTGTCTCACAGAAGCAACAAAGTTGGGGAAATTAATTGAGAACAAAGGAAGGCTGATCTGAATAAATGTGAGCTCTACTGGCCATAAGTATGACATACTTAGTAAAACCTCAAGTCTAAGAGAAACTGGAATATTTATAAATGAAGATCTCATTCTAGAAGATCAAGCAGAATTAAGAAAGGAGGTTCAAAAGGTAAAAGAAGCTAGGAAGGAAGGCAAATGGGCAATAATAAAAAATCAAAAAGTCATTATTCGAGATAGAAACAAAAAAGATAGTAATAAATAGAAATTCAACATGCTCCAGATTCTTTCTTGGAATTATCGGGGCTTTCCATGGAACAAAGGCCCCATGTTAAGTTGGATCTCGAATGATGTTGATATTGTATTGCTTGTTGAAACTTGGGAGGACGAAGAATCTAAGGTCCCTAACATAGATGGATTTGCACTATGGTCTACCTAGAACAAGAAATCCTCCCGTAGAGGCATTAGGGGTATAGCTTGTTACATTAAGAAGAACATGTCCCCCCATGCTAGGATTTATAAAAACGACCCTTACAACCAATATAGTTGGATAGATATTAGTGACAATAATGATAAAAATACCTACGTAGCAATCTGTTATTTCTTGCCCGTCAATTCTAACTTCTATAAGAATAATAACCTAGATAAAAATAGTCCTTACAAGGTTTTAAAGAGTGATATTTCTAGCCTAAGGAATGAAGGTAATATCCTTTTAATGGGTGACTTTAATGCTCAAACTTCAAGCAACCAAGCTATTCTTCTAAGCAATCATTCCAACCCTAATCCTCTTTTGTTAGACGAAGACCTTACTCTAGTTAGCCGGTACAAAAGGAGCTTTGAAGACCTCAGAGAGAATTTATTTGGGTTAGAGCTAGTCAAGCTCTGTAGTGCTCAGAATCTCATAATTTGTAATGGTCTAAAGAAGTGGCCCAATTCTAGCCAGATGACTTGCATCCATGGGCTTGGTAGCAGCGTGGTAGAATATGTTATTTCTTATCTCCCTTGATACAATGAAATAATATCCCAATTTTAGATGAAAGAACAATATTCCCACTAGTGGGATGCTATCACTAGGATACCTAATGTTAGATGGATGCTATCGCTAGGATGCACTAATGTTGGATGGAAGAATGATCTACCCACTAGTGGGGTGTTATCACCATGATGCTCTAATGTTGGATGGATGTTATCTCCATGATGCCCCAATGTTGGATGGAAGAATGATTTGCGACGATGTCCCTTGGGATAGTTTGATTCCTAGAAAGGTAGTTCCCATCATCAACCCCTCCCAATGAGATATGAACCAATGACTTGGTGGGGACTAAACCCCATGCAAAATAATTGGTCTACACCTCATGGGGTATAATAAATAGTGAAAATTCAAGTCTATACATTAGTGAATATGAAGTATTATGTATTAAGTTAACGATGGGCTTATTGTTTTTCTATTTTATTTATTAGATAGGAATAATATGGTATTCAATGATGTAATGAATTAATGGTTGGTTTATTGCGTGATACTTAATATTTTCCAAATAAACTAAACCAAAACAACAGTTAAATTAACTTTTATTCCAAATTTTAAATTAGAATGTGTTTAAATTTAAAATAAATCAAATAAAGTTGTAACTTCTCTTTCCTTTTTTTTCGGGGAGGGGGAGGGTTGGGGGGTGTTTAAGGTGCTTATAACTCTGAGTGACCCCGTTGTATGCCTTTGTTGTCTTGTTTTTTCTCCATGGAAAAAGTCGTAATTTCTATTAATATTAAGAAATTACATTTTGTAGATGCCTGAGCATATGCATATTGAGGCAGGTAGCCTCCCAAAACATGAACAACGACAAAAACATGAACATTGTGCATCAGTCTCCACGCAGGGAGGTCATGACAAAACTCAGAAACAAACTATATCCAAACAGGTAACTGACTGTACCAAAAGATAGCCTGAATTATCCATGCAGGGAGGCCGCATAGTTCTCAAGAACTAACAAAAATTATATAATATATAAGTCTTTGAAATAGAACATGCTGTTTGATTGTCTAAACTTTTCTGAGTAGCTCGTAGAAACCATAAGGACTGTATATATAAATAAAAGCAGTTATTGTCTAGAACCGTGATATGCTAGAAAGTATATAGACAAACAGTGAATGTGATAGATAGTTTATATCTCCTGATGTGCATGTAGGTCTATAAACTATCTGTGGTAATATCGATGGAAAGTTCCATTAACATCTTCTTGTATTAGCCAGTCCTCTTCTTGCCTACACGCTGCCTCATTTGATAAGTAGTCTGCCCCTGAGTTGCGCTCCCTGTAAATATGTTGACAGACAAAATTGTCAAAAGATGTCGTAAGCCTGAGAGCCTCATCCAATATGTGTCTCAAAGTAAAAGTAGAGTAGTGAGATGTTCTGTTGAGCCAATTGCAGACAAGTTTAGAGTCCCCGAGTAGTTGGAGATGAGAGCAGTGTTTCTCGAGGGCAAATTGTATGAGATGTTTGGCCGTGGATAGTTCCACAAAGTTATTTGTGCCTCTTCCTAGGTTCATTTGGATCTTAAACCAGTGGCCTTCCCTCAGGTAAAGAATGCCCCCCCCCCCATGCATCCCTCTTCTTGGGCTGAGCCATCAAAATAGGACCAAGGGTGTGTTTTGTCTATGAGTTCAGGATGGATGGTCCTGGGGGGAGTCTGGGTGGAGTCTTCAGGCAATAAGTCAAAGTCTGCAAGGATACGTGGTCCGATGGAGTGCCATAGGGGGTCCTTATGGTAAAAAATGGCTCGGTTCCTTGCTGTCTAGAAAGCCCAGCACATAAGGAGGGGCAGATTTCTGTCTCTGCCCTTGTGCCTCTTTAACCAGTCTAGCCAGGCCTCCATGATGGATCTCCCTTGCCATCGATGTAGGGAAGGGGAGGATGCCATAATGAGATTCCATTACTCAGTGATAGTGGGGCAGTGCAGGAATAAGTGTTCCGTGCTTTCCTCATTGTTCCCGTAGAGGTGACACCTAAAAGGCCCATGGAAGGATCGCTTCATTAAGTTTGAGCCAGTGGGGATTTTGTTGAATAGGATGGTCCACATAAGCATTCGCGTTCTGGGGGCTGCTTTGAGCTTCCATAGATTTTTCCACCATTGTTGTACATGCTCTAGCTTGTCATTTTCCATGAGTTTCAGGTATCCTTCCTTAGGTGAGTATCTCCCATGTTTTGCATATGCCCACACTATCTCATCCTCCCCTTCCGTTATCCTGATATGAGCTTGTGTGAGAGCCTTGGTGAAGCCCTCCCAAACTTGATGCCAATGTCCTGGGATGTGGAGAGCGTGGGCCGACTTCCAGGCTTGCTGGAAAAGAGTGGTGTTTGCCTAGTCTGCAATATGGGATAGATGTGAAAGTCCCTAATCCTCTAATAGTTCTATCAGCTCTGCAGGGAGCCTGTGGGCATTCCCACATCTGATCCAGGTATCCACATCTATACGAACAATGCTCCCCTGATGGATTCTCCAAGTTAATCCATCCTGAATAAGGGGGAGGGAGGTCAGGACTGCTTTCCAGATGATGGATTGGATGCCACTTACCCTCTGGTCCCTCCAAAGCCAGTCCATAATGTTTTTAGGGGATATGTACTTTTCATAATCTACTTTGGTCCAGAGGCTGTGCGAGGTAATGAGCTACCATCCCAGTTTTGCAGCCAGCGCTTTGGCAAATAGATTCAACCTTTTTATCCCCCAACCCCCCTATCTCTTTGGCCTTGTAATAGTGTCTGATTTTACCCATGCAAATAGATTCCCCTACTTGTTGCCTTTCCAAAGGAACCTGCTGTAGAATTTTTGTAACCTGGTTAGA
This sequence comes from Pinus tabuliformis, assembly GCA_031772625.1. Taxonomy (NCBI): domain Eukaryota; kingdom Viridiplantae; phylum Streptophyta; class Pinopsida; order Pinales; family Pinaceae; genus Pinus; species Pinus tabuliformis. The sequence continues at coordinate 1,279,053,921 of CM062811.1, read as the reverse complement.
ATTACCCTTGGAATCCAGGCCAGAGTCATCCAATATACCGGTGTCGCTTCCAGCACAGCTTTTATGAGAGTGATTCTACCTACCCGGGAGAGGTATCTGTTGTACCAGGTATTCAGTCTCTTCTCTACCTTAGAGATGATCCAGATCTAATCTGCAATTTTGTAACCTGAAGGTTTCAGCCAAAAACCTAAGTATTTCAGCCTGTCCTCCAAAGGCTGTGATGCAAAGGGGAAACGGTGGAGAGTGAATTGAAATTCAAGCTGAGAACAACCTACTGCCGTTAGAGTAGACTTGTGAACGTTAATGATCATGCCTGTTGCCTTGGGAAAAAATCAAAAATATGTTGTATGGTTGTGGTGTCGCCAATGATGCCGTTCAAGAAGATGAGCAGAACATCCACAAACAGAAGGTGGGTAAGGAAGCAATTGTCCATCATTTTTATCCCCGCTAACCGGCCCCTTCTATATTCCACCCCTATCAATATGATAAGCCCCTCCATGATGAGAAGGAATATTAGGGGTGAGAGGGGGCATCCCTGCCTAAGACCCCTCTCCGCTGTAAAGAAAGGAGTGGGAGCTCCATTAAGAAGGACACTGTATGACACATCAGTAATACAACTCATAATCCATTTGATGTACATGTAGGGAAAGCCCATATGCATAAGAAGCAGGCGGATATAGAGCCAGTTTGCTCTATCAAAGGCTTTGGATAGTTCCACCTTTAAGATCATCCCTTTCAGGTTCTTGCAGTGCACCGAGTGAAGGAGTTCTTGGGCAGTTCCAATAGCTTTGTGAATCTAGCGGTGTTGAAGTAAAGCGAACTGTTCAGGGGATATGTGAGCTGAGAATATGGGCTTGAGTCTATTAGCCAGGATTTTGGCTATGATCTTGTAGAGGCAGTTGCACAACGAGATGGGCCAAAATTCATTAAAAGAGGCAGGCTTATCAGATTTGGGGATGAGGGCAATGAAGGTGGATTTGATGGCCGGGGGAATTTTGCCTCAAAGACGACTATGCTCCACCACCTTAAGAAGATCCAGACCCAAAATATCAAAGAAAGCTAGGTAGAATTCAATGGACCAGCCATCAGGTCCCGGGCTCTTGTGTTTTTGAAAGCCATGGATGGTGGCCTCAAGCTCCCCCAGAGATACTTCCTTGATTAGCTCCTCCCCATCCCCTGCATCCACAAATCTGGGGAAGAGCTCAACTATTCTCATGATCTCTAGCATATTGGCTTCCCTTGGGGCTGCATATATGTTCTTGAAGTGTGAGGTGGCCAAAGATGCAAGCTCTCTAGAGGTACAGACTTGATGCCCCTGTTCATTTTGAAGCTCCCAGATGGTGTTGATGGATTTCCGCCCATTGGAAAAGCGGTGATAGAACTTGGTGTTTTCGTTGCCCTCCTTGAGCCAGATCACTCGGCTTCTTAGACACCAGCTTGCTTCTCTATCCTTGAGGATTTGAGTCCTTTGCTTGGTTATTTCTTCATAGTGATCTTTTTGTTCCATGGAGATGTATGTACCTTCCGACTGTGCTTCAAGTTCTGCAATTGCCTTCTTGGCTTGGGTTAGGATTAAGTCTTCCTGTTCTCTTTTCTTGTGAGCCAAAACTCTGGAAAGGCCCTTTAATTCAAAGAGGTTTTTGACAAATCCTTTTGCTGGGTCCTCCTCCTCGGGGATTGGATGTGATTTCCAGAAATTTGAGACGAGCTTGATGTAGGAGGGGTCCCGAAGCTAGGTAGCATTGAATTTGAAGGGGGCTGTGATCTTGTGGCTCCGATCCCCCACTTCCAGATAGATAAGCCGATGATCTGAGATTCCCCCACTGCCTACCCATTGCCTGGACTGGGAGTGGTTATTGTGGAAAGCCTCTTTGATAATAAAACGATCCAATCTCCTGGCCTGGCTTTGGCTGCCATTTCGGTTGTTTTTCCAAGTGTGCTGAATCTTGGCAGAAGGGATATCAATCCAGTGGTGATCCTCTAATATTTGCATGAAGAAGTCAGATAGCGAGTCACTCTGCGCCATGTGTCCCCAGGATTCCATGAAGCCTAGGGAGAAATTCAAGTCCCCACCTAGGATCACGTTGTCAGCTTGGAGGAGAGAAGAGCTAAGGAGCCTTTGCCAAAAGGGATCCCTATTGTGGTAGGGTCCATAGACATTGATGATCCTCAACTCATCCTCCAGGTCCTTGGAGTAGATGTCTGCACCCAAAAACCCCCACCCCCCCAGATGTTCTTCAGGACAATGGATCTGTTCTTAAAACCTACTGCAACCCCCCCTGATCGACCGGAGACATCAAGGGCGTGGAAGGTCCAGCCCAACAGCCACGAGGAAAGAAGGGGGATGATTGATTCCGCCTTACATACGGTCTCTTGTAACAGGATAACATCAACCAATTCAGATAGAAACAATTGTTTCAAGGCCAACTTTTTATCGGGGCTAGCCAACCCTCTGCAATTAAAAGACAAAAGCTTCATGGAGTAGGGTGGGGGAGGGTGCCCTTTGCTCTAAGAAACCTTTCAATGGTTTTTTGTTTACCTTGAATGACTTCGTCACCAGCTTTTCCTTTGGCTTTGTGAAGTAAGGATGGTATGCCTCTTCCTTGTCTGAGGGAGAGGAAGGGAGGAGTAGCATCTAGCTTGATGGCATCCAGCTCTCTTTGCTTGGCTATGGAGCAGGTAGTATACCTCGGCATGGAAGCTACCGAGGGGGAAGGAGGAAAGAGGGAGGAGATCAGGGTAGAGGAGAGAGAGCATGAGGTGAAAATGGGCGGCGACATTGGGAGGGAGCAGCTCATATAGGCCTGGCCTGTCCATTGGGGGAGGGGAGGGAGCCGAGGATCAACAACAGGGTCGGGTGCCTTCAAGGAGGGGGGAATGGGATGAAAATCAGGGGAGGCAACTGGGAGGAGAGTGATAACAAAGATGAAGAAAGATGTGAAACAGAGGCATTAGAGGATTGAGACATACCCGAGGAAAAGACATCACCTTTTGCTGCCTTGGAGTAAGTCAGAGGAGGTGAAGGCGGCCTAATGGGGTTCTTGCCTCTTTCCTTCAATGCGGGTGCAGGTGGCGCCTCCACTTTGTCCGAATTTATGTTTTTCTCCGCCATCTGATCCATAGCAGTTTGTGGAGGGGGATGTTCGATCAGCGGGTCTAGGGCTAGCTCTTGGAGATCCTGATTATTCTTCTTGAGAAGGGGACAGTCCTTGTAGAGATGACCCACTTGGTGACACCTCCTGCAACAATAGGGGATGCCTTTGTAATCCAACAACTGTTTCCTCAAGAAAGATCTCCATTTGATGATGATATTTTCCTGCAGGCCACCTTTGGTATCTAAGTGCACAAGGATCCTAGCATAGGCCATCATTCTCGTGGATAGGTATGACTTATCAAAATCCATGAATGTACCCAGTGAGTTCCCAATTTTCTGGAAAATGTCCTCTGACCAGTACTGAAGTGGCAGTTCCGAGAGCCTGATCCATGTCGGCCCTACCCCCACATGTTCGATCTCCGGGTCAAAGAGAGGCGTCCACCTCTTGAGGAGTACTAGCACTTTTTCAAAGTGCCAAAATGACGAGAGAACCCAGCTCGTGTGATCGGCCCTAGCAAACCACAATGCAAACCATCCCCGCACGAAGGTCTAGACAAAAGGGATGTCCGCAAAATGCTGTCCCTAGATCTCCGTTGCCCAAGATTTCACTCTGTTTGCGGTATAGTTCCTGCCTCTGATGCGTCCCACCAGGACTCTGTCTGCATAATCCATCGCGTCCCCCCATTGTATATCTTCTTTGAGCTAGAGAATTATGTCTGCTGGCCTAGACTTGAAGCACCTTTGTTTCTTCCACGGTCAAGAGGACATACACTTAGGGATTGCTGAGACCCTTGCCTCCTCCTAGGTAGCAGGCGGGGGGGGGAGGGTTAGGGTTTAGGGGAAGATCAGGGACAGTTTAGGAAGTGTGGGGACCGAGTTATAACTGCTGGAGGGAAAAGGGGGGGGGAGACAAGGGTGGGAGGGGAGATGCTGGGGGGAGAGCTGCAGGTAAAGCACCAGGCAGAGGCGAAGCTAGGAGGCTTGATGGCTTCGAGGGACCTGCACCATTTGGCAAGGATTGGAAGCAGTCCGAGAGAAACCCTAAGGTGGTCGAGGAAGGCATAGAGAAGGGTGCCCAGGAGGAGGGTTTGTTCAGCTGAACAGAAGCAGAGAGAATAGGGTCGGATGACTGAGGTAGCTCATCGAAACTGGCGGATAGACTTTCACTGTACAGACCTCCCGAAGCCGCAAACGTGAAGCGCCAAATGGAGCCTTCCACCAGCGGAGAGTCTGATTAATCCACCTCATCTAGATCCATTACGACAGCTACTGAAAGGGTGAACCACCTCGGAACGAGCTAACCGTCGGCTGACTGGCACCAATAGCGATGGAGGATCGAGACTGTTTGAGAGCGAGAAAAGCGAGGCCAAAATCCTATATGGATCAAGCAGGCGGGTTACCGACGGGGAGGGTGCAAGAGCCTGCCTGTGCACAACCCTTCTCTTAGCAATAACTGACCTTGGCAATGAAAACGACAGGGGAAATAAGAAAAGGAGATAGTAAAAACCGTCCCAACGAGAGGTGTGATGAGTAAATGGCAAGAGCAGGCCAGAGGTGCAGGTACCGAGGCGTGTCAAGGGCAGCTACAGGACTGATGCCAGCTTGTAGAACCCCATACCCTCTAACCCCATTCTCAAACCATGCCGTTCAGGCTTTGTCATTCCGTAGCAGAGACATCTAGACCCCAACATCTAGGTCAAGTCTGATAGTTTAATTAAAACTCTTTGTTGTCTTGTTGTTCTGTGCTTAAGAAGATTTTAATGAATATAGAATTTACACTAAGTATCATCAATGAAATGCTAGGTATTTCAAGATTGTGTTGACGATCTTTGTTGTAATGGTAAGCATTCTCATCTTATGTGTATTGCATATTATCTTTATAGTTGAATTTGCTCAATGTAAAATGGGAAAGTAGATTTTATTATATACAAAATTGTGTTGAATGATATGTGTTAATAAATTGTGATGGTACATATAAAAACAATAATGACGTCTTAATATAGAAAAACTATCTTGTATATGTAATCACCTAGTTGAGAGAACATATCAACCACACACTAATTTAGGAAGCATCTAGTTAGGGAGTTGGAGAATATATCTCAAATCTTACTAGGCTTAACAACTTTCAAGAGACTAGGAACAAACTCCTCATAGAGATAACCTCTAACTAATAATGACTAATAATATTAAAAATAAAATATGATCATGTACATAAGATGACTAGGAGTTACACATTTCAACACTTTGTCTTAACAATCACTTGTTTTAAGCTCCACCAACTGAGGTCTTCAACTACATCTTCTCTATAGCACATGCTCCACCATGACTTGAAGAACCTCCTTAATACCTAAGTCTACCTTTGGTCCAACCTAATATTTTCACCTCATACTTTGATAAACCAAATATCACCAAATTGTCATCTTCATTTAAAGGAACAACCATTTACTTGAAGGTGTGTGTGTGTGTGTGTGTGTAACCATTGGTTTAGTAGGATGTCTCTTCATGTACATGGTTCATTTAACTTTTATGGATTCCCCCTGAATGTAAAACTTCACCTTCTAGAGTCTACAACCAACAATATGGTTCACTCATAGAGCATCCAGCCAACATTCATCCACTTCTCCTCCATGTGTTGAAGAACTCCCTAATAGATGTTATTACAATAAACTAGACAAGTTATCAAAATGATTAGGGATGCATGACAAATGGGTATGCATGCCTCTCTACATGTTACAATGATATGCCACTTACATATTACATACATAGATACAAGTAAATGCATTATCTATTCCATGAAGATATCGAGTAAAAACTTTTCAAGGATCACTACATCAAATAAAATACATGACATATAGACTTGATGCAACTACAAAGTGTCGATCACATTACAATACAATATGGTCATGAGTATGTTTTATTCCAAATAACTTACACAAATTTGTTTTTCCACCATCATCCAATCTCTACTACTTCCCTAACCAATACCCTTTACTGCCATAACACTTTCATAGTAATTGTGACATGCATCTCTTAGACAAAGCTCCAAAGAATTCAACCTATAATCAATCTTGGCTTTTCAAGCAAGAATAGTGTAACTTGCATCCGTTTCGAGGAGAAAAAAGTGTCAATGCTCCTCCCTACACATACAGAATGTTTTTTTATACGCAGATTAGATAGAAACCAACTACACCATTGATATCTCAAATCAACTAGAAACTTGTTGTACTCCACGACCTAATATTTATATGGACATGCAAATTCAGTAACTGACCATCATATGGACATACTTCCATCTACTCAGATACATGGGTGCCATCTTGTTATAGCTCCAAATCTCACTCTTATAATGGTTTGTGATGCTGCACTCATGGCCCAGGGCAACCCCTCCTTCCAGAATTGGTCCAAAATTTAAAAAACAATGTTTTATTCTCTATACGCAACATTGCCCTAAGCTAAACGCATGTATATGCGGGTCTGTGTATACCCAACCCGCGTATATGTCTTAAAACACTTAAAAAAAAATTAAATCTCCTTAATTTCGGGTGGAGATCGTGAGTTTTACCTGCTGATCACCTGTTAGTGCCCATGGCCCAACTGTTCCCAACGAATTCCCAACTAAAAAACTACTTTGTGAGAAGTATAAAAAGGCTTCAATGGGAAGGCCTAAGGGATGAGAGAAGAGAGAGCAAGGTTATTATGCCGAGATTTCCCTGACCAGGTTTGAAGATCCTAGTGCCTCCTGCACTTCCCCCATTTTTATAAGAAACCCTTGTTTCCTTGTGTGATGATGTCCATCTACTAGTTGTGATATCATGGAGTAAGTCATGGAAGGAGTTTGTTAAAGGCTTGAGACTGGACGAATCCGGAGGTTGGTTCTGCTTGGAGCCTGCGAAAGGATGACTCAGGTAAAATTATTCCTTTTGTACTTTATTTGTCTATAATAAAAGAAACACATGTCTTTGTTCCCGATATAAATCTTATTCATGTTTATGATATTCATGTTAGAATTCATATGTGAATGGTTGTTTAATTGCATAACTAACTACCTTTCTTTATAATATGAAGATGGTTTCTTTATAATGTTTAGTCCATATACTGTTGTACTTTCTTGAATTAATTGTTTTGCAGGTCAAAGGAGCAAAAGGAACTCCAAGAAGGGTTTGGACCCTAGAAGGACCTTCTCAAACTTAGGACCTCAGGTACGGCCCTTATCGTAGAGTTTTCTTATATTAGCATTATGGTTGTATGGAATGTGTGTTTCTTTGTATAGACAACTTTCAGTCTGCTAGGGTATCAAAACCAAGACCCTAGGGGAATTTTTCCCTTAACACATCTGCTATACTTGCCAGTTATTTAGGAAAATAGTTTGGATACGAGATGTATCTAACTCAATCTTACATTCTCTGCACTTGCCAATGAAGACTTATAGTGCAACATTCACCAAATAGTCTATGGAGCAAAACATGTAGCTATAACTCCTAGCAATAATACACCTCCAAGTAAGTGAAGAAATGATTTTACATTACAAAACATTGCAACACTAAATATATTAACAAGAGATGCATGACACAATTACAAAAATACCATCTTCCTCCTATGTAGTTATTCATTTTCTGAGCATCTTTTACCAGTACAAAATTTCCATTAATAAACAAATTGACATATTCATTGTCACTTATCCAATCATTGTCATGAGCTTCCATGTTCCCATGTGTGATTTATGAGAGCATTCAATTCTAAAAAAATCACTACACTTTATATTGAGTTAGGCTAGGCTCAATACATTGGTTAACTCTATTAAATTCCAAAATAATTGCATTTTAGTTCTACATCAATATGTCTTTTTCACGCACTCCAAATAAATTCAAAAACGTATTTCACTTTACCTTGAAGTCCTTTATAACTCATTGCATAATTACAAAGTTGGAATTCAAATATGATGAAATAATTTGATTCAAAAATTTTCAATTCTTAAAAAATTCGCCAATATACTTAACAAAAATTCATTTATATGTTTCAAAATCTATCAAATCTACTTATAATCTAAATAAATGCCTCCTGTTTTTTAACAATTTAGGCAAAGAATGCTCATTAAATCAGTTAAAACAACTTTGAAATATCCGATGCATATTATCCTTATTTATTGTAAAACAAATCGATCCTTGACAAATAATTTGGCCAATTTAAACAAACTCACAAATATTCAAATTTTTTTTTAATTTTTTTTTGGTCAATTCGCTCGAATTTAGTAGCTAATTGTGAGGCTTGGATTCAGGGTTCTCCAATTTCCATGACAATAAGAACAATTGAATTTATCACGAACTTTAGCCTAAACATTCATGGAGACCACCTCCACCACAATGGTTGTCCTTCAAAGAAGTTCTCATAAAACAAAAACCATGTACAGTATTTGTGATGCAATCCAACACAAGCTTGTGCTATGGTGTTTTGTCAAGCCCCTCCTCCTCCACAATTTGATCCTAGACTAGATAATCGTACTCATTGTCTATTCTTCACAACATTTAATAATAAAACCTCTCTCTCAACAACCTCATAACACATGAATCTCTCATTTGCGAGGTAAATGAAAATTAAAACTATAGAAACACTCATATTTCCTCCTCTAAACATATTTGTAGCTAGTAAACAAAGTAGTGGCTCTTCTCAGTGTCCTCGGCTCACACCAAAATCCACATAGCTCCATGTACTTCAAATTCCGTAGCTCTGGAAGTAGACTCTTTTCAAGAGTTCCATAGCAATTGACGACGTTGGATCTTGGCGTTTCTCAAATTCTGGGCAACTTTCCTTCTCTTTGCTTGGAGTTCATGATATCTAACTCCTACACTTGTAACTGCTCCACTTCACTTTGAAGTTTTGTTTTTATTAATTTGAATCCACCACTCAACAACGAATCGACAACAAAATTCCTCTGCATCTATGGTTCCCCATCTCACCCACATGGTGTACATCATGTTGAACTGTCGATCCTATCATGTGAACCTTCACTGTTGGGTGGAATGACCTAGGGCACCCACCCATATTATATTGGATTGGCAGTGGTAAGGTCGGGTGGTGACCCAAGCCCTTGGCTCATGATATTGTTGTATTTTAACCTATCTAAAACACTCTTTGGAGTATTGGGTCGTTGGTCGCTTCACCTATATTTTTGGCAACAACAAAAATCACCTTCAACCATGTGGATTTTTAGAGGCACGTGAATGACCTACTCTTGAGTCTCAACCACTATAAACAGATGGGAAAACAATGTACACCCATGGATTTGACTGCTTGTCTGTCAATTTTCTCTCCCCGCCGACAAGTCGTCTTCCATGCTGAATTTTCACAATAGTGGTGGCGCAATTTTAATACTCGGGTGACCATCAATAGAACAATGGTTCCCTCATTCACATGAACTGCCTTCAAAAGCACAAGCTCCATCCTCTCATTCCCAGGTCAAACATGATGGGCTCTTTTCCTGTGGTGGTCTAATGGAAAATCACATGACTCTGAACAAACATAGACTATACTCTCCAATCTACCATAATCCATAATTTGGAGGGAGTCAAGTTCAAAGTTTAAACATGTTATTCTGATATCATGTTAAAATGGAAGAGTAGAATTTATTACACATAAAATTATTTCAACCATACACAAATTTAAATATAGGAAGCATCTAATTTGAGAATCAAATCTCCAACTACTCTTGACAATTTCCCAAAAGCAAAGAATAACATCTTCCTCATATAGTTGAAATCTACTTAATAATGACCAATATTTGTGAGACAAGTAGGAGTTAAATACTCCAGCACTCCATGTTCAATGGATACAAGGAATCGTGCATAATAATATGGATGCCTTGAAATGTTAGATACTCCAACACTCCATGCTGAATGGATGAAGGGAATCCTACATAATAGTCATATGGATGTCTTGAAATGTGAAAAAACATTCAAAGTTTTTTCATCAAATTAGTATGATTTTTTTTTTTTTAATCTTTCTTTGTTTTTTCTTTGCTAATTCATTTGTTTCTTTGCTAGTTCATTGTGACATGTCTGACTAGCTCTTTGTTCAAAATCCCTAACGAAGGGCATCTAGGTCATCAAAATCATCTTGGATCATACTCAAGCCAACTCTTAAATGGTTAATTTTTTTGTACCTATAGGATTTTGAATAAATAACATTGACAAAAAATACATAAAATACTTTATAACTAATATATTCTACATAGGGTGAGTTTCTCAAAATTTACACTACTAATAATAGTTATCTTGAACTTAAATATATTACATTGCCTAAATTATTGTCAACCTTCACACAAGAAATGACACCAAGAATGCACATAACATCCCATCTTAGTCTATTCTACATTTTGTGGGTTTCCCAAAATTTATATTATTGATAATAATTAAACTTAAAATTAAATTGTCCATTAAATCTACATTTTTAATTATACTCATAATAAAATATTTTCCCATTAAATGAAAAGTTTTAAATTAAATAATGGGAGTATATTACATGATTGAATTCGACCGTTTACGTTATGGGAAAAACTCTGTCGTATACGTAAGGGAAACGATACGACTCCACCTCCCCAACCTCATATTTTGCTGCAATTTCTACGCTATTTGTTACGACGGCTTCTCTCCTCACATTGGACCTCATAATCAAATTTCTTCTTAATACAGAGCCGTCTCTACCACCTTGGGCTTAATCCAATTTTTAGTTTTTAATGAGGAACGGAAGGAGATTAAGTAGAAGTATTTCCATGGAGAAAAGCCTTCGCAGTGACCAGGCGGACCGGTTGCGAAAGGAAATTAAAAACAAGTTACTTGAATGTGGGTTGCTGGAGGAAAAGGTAGTGAAGGAAAAGCTGGCGCTCTGGAAATATGACGGTCTTGAGTACATTGAGGACGTAACGGTGAGTTCTATTGGGAAATTCCTATTTCCATTTTTATAGCTTCATTAATGGGCGGCTACATGCGTCGGAGATAAGAGTTTATAACATGGGCGGGGTAATACTTATCTAGTCATTACTGTTATCTCGGGGGCATGTAGCCCCGCATTAATGAGGTTATAGAGGTGGAAATAGGAGTTTTCGTTCTATTGCACCTGAAAGCACGTGAAAATGAATTAGGATGTGTAACATAAATATTTTAGATTGATGGTAGATTTCTAAAATATTTTGGAATTTGATAATTTGAAAAAAAAAAAATTAAATTAGAAAATTGTTTGGTTTCTTTTAATTATCATATTAAATTAAATTATATATTCTTATAATACACATAAATTCAAAAATATAAAATAAGATTAAACAGTTTTTTTAATGTTTGTTCATGTTTTATATATTTAGAATAAGAAAATGGCAATATATTGTAGTGTTCTTTTTATCTATTTAGTAAAGAAGAAAGCAGAAAGAAAGAAAAAAATTATTTTAATTTCCAAGAGGTTAAAGATGGCCTATAATATTCACTATCTCAAGGTTTGCTTAACCTTAATTTCAATATGTAGTTGTGAATACTAAATCTTGAGGTATTGTTGCACCTGTAATTTTCAGCTTTCAAAGTTTGATTTTGAGGTAGCATGCTTCTTATCATAAAGGTTAACAAGATCTGGCACAATTGATGCTGTGACCATATTGCAGGAATATGCTGTTACTCTAGTTTGTGCAAACATGCGGCCTGAAGAAATAGAGAAAGACTTAGAATTTTTTCTTGGCCAGCGCAGTGCCCAAATTATGGCTTGGTACTTAATTACTCACACTTGTTATCTAAGAGTAAAAGAAGCATCCCAATCTTGTGCTCGTGACATTAAAGAAGCATCCCATTCTTATGCTGGTGACATTAAATATTGATAATGTGCAGGCTATGGGACGATCACATTGCCTCCCACATAGACTTTTACTCTACCGATACAATGTCCAGGGCAACACAATATGAAGCACAGTCATCTAATACTACGTCCAGGGCAACACAATATGAAGCACTGTCATCTAATACTACGTCCAGGGCAACACAATATGAAGCACAGTCATCTAATACTACGTCCAGGTCAACACAGTATGAAGCGCAGCTATCTAATACTACTCCCACTACAACTTCCAGGTCAACACAGTATGAAGCAGAGTCATCTAATACTAGTCCCACATCCAGTACAACGTCCACTTCAAGCCTAGTACGTCCCACTGTAATTTTAGACATTCCACGGTCTACATCCAATACAACGTCCAGTTCAAGCCGGTCTACATCCAGTACAACGTCCAGTTCAAGCCTAGTACGCCCCATTGGAATTTTAGACATTCCAGATGAAGATTCAGACATAATATGGGAGGACTGAAGGATAGTGTCCAGGTCAACACAATATAAATGAATGATATTTTAATTTTCATGGCATTAAATATGGTTTATAGGATTATTCGTTTTCTAGTTTTTTTGTTTTTTGTAATTTAATTTTTTTTTTTACTCAAATTGATAATCAAATTGATAATGCCTTGAGTCAATTTTCTAATAATGTCTTTATGGAAAAGACAATACCAAGAAATTGATGTTAATATATTGGCATAACTATTTTGATATCTCTAAAAGCATCACATTCCAAAATGTAGAAATGTAAAACGTACAGATCCATTCTTCCCAAACTTCTTTAGGTCTATTCCATCATCAATTTCACATCGAAATTGATATGAATTACTTCTTAACTGAACTATATTTTTTTTTGCTCTCTACCCAATGCTAATTATAATATATATATATATAAGGTTAAAATTCATATAACCATATAAACATCCATTAAGACTCTCAGACTACGGGTATGAATCACAGCCATCTAACACTGCTCCAAGTACAACGTCCAAGTGAGCGCAATATGAAGCACAGCCAAACAGCCGTCACCTCCGCCGCTGCAACAAGAGGCGGCCGTTCCTGGTGGTTATGATGATTAGCTTCACATGCCTCCGCTCCCACTAAAACATTGGGTAACTGCCAACTCAGCATCTGCCTCAGCAACCTCTCTAGCAATAATTTCCACTAACCCAAATTGGAATAAGAAACTGATGTGGGAATCAACGAGTTAGGATGTCTAGTCATGTTTGTAAGAACTTGAAGTGTCATGCACACAATGAAACGAAGGTTTTCATAAAAGAGTTTTATTTATTTATTTTCTAAATATGGTATGAAACCTGCAACTGATTTATTTATTTATTATTTATTTTTTTGGGGTTTGGTTTTGTATTGTATTGGTTAATATTTTAGATGTGGTTTGAAATGCCAAAATTCACATGCCAGCAGAATTTGAGGGGTAAAATTGTCAATAAAACATTTAAAGTGTTAAATGAAAAAAATCTCATATATATAAAATTAAAAATGGGAAAGGTAATGTTTTTGGAAATAATATTTGATTAAGTTATTATTAAAATTTATAAAAATAATAAAAATATTTAAATAATTTAGAGAAGAAATTGAATTTATTGTTTAGAATAAAACCATTTATTATATTATAGATGATTGAAATTTGAAATTAAAAAATAATCATGTTATTCATAAAATCAAAGTATATTGGAATAATATCGTGACATATTACATTTACAAGAATATATAGATATGAAGAGGAAAGCTCCATATCTATTTCTTCTCTCTATTCTTTAAGAATGAAGTGTATTTCTTATTTAACATGTTTTATTGTTATTTTGAGATCATTTTAATCAATGTCAATGTTACTTTGTTGATTTTTTTCATATTGATCAACTCTATTATTCATCTAAAAAAATCCATTTATTTGGTTTGATTAGGATGCATTTTGCCTAAAAAAATGAGCTAGAGCATGGGGTTAAGTGATTAGTAAATATTATGTAATAAGACATATCTTACATATGAATGTCACCATCTCATAATCCAAGGCCTTGAGTATTTTTTTTTATAGTTAAAGAATCAATTTGTTTATAAAGCCCTTACTAAAATCTATATCAACACAGATATTGTGTGCATATGCATATAAACCCACTACCACTTTTTCAAAATTTGATTTTATGTAAGTGCCAAAGTATTCCCAATTTTATAAAAAACTGGGAATATACTAAAAATATAATAACAAATTGGAAAGATGAACTCAAAGTACCATTCTAACAATAAACATATACTATTAAGATTAAAATATTCAAATCATGGAGTTATAAAGTATCATTCCAACAATAAACATAAGATTACAATCTTTGAATCATGGAGTTGTAAAAAGTCTTAGTATTTTCTCCAAAACCATAAATCTTCCTAAAATATTAATTGATATTTTGTATGATCATAAAATTGGCCAATAAACAAACTTTTGAAACACAAAGAGATGTCATTGCTTTCTCCAAGTTGTGTGAATACATTGAAATAATGTCCATGTAGTAGGGCAACATTTTATAAATCTGCAAATCATTACATCATTTTTATAAAGTTAATGTAGATGAATTAGTTGATGACGTATTTGTCACTCTAGGTACCTCATCAACATGCTCCAATAGGAACCAAAAGGAGTGGAAAACTTTCAAGCATGTGAAATTGAAGAATTTTTTTATTTAGAAATTTGTAGGCACTCTGAAACCAACCATTCTTCTCATCAAAAATACCAAAAAAGTTAGAACTTTACCAATATAAAAAATAAACAAAAAAGAATTTGATTTTCAAAATGTTTTGCTTCTTAAAACCACATAAATCCCTCTTTAAAACTAGTAACAAATCTGCCGAATTTACCCAAAACATAAAGTGTTCGCCAAGAAAGACCTAATTATACTTAAAATGTTCCCCATAAAGACCTAACCATACTGTGAAAGGTTGCTGGGGAATTAGAAATTACATGGTAAAAATTACATCTAGTCTTATAATAAAAAACATATCACGAACACTTTTCAAATAGATAAATTTTTAGAATTTTAATAAGTTAAATAAGTTAACAATAAATTTCTCTTGTTAAATTTTAATTTGATTACAGATTTCAAAATATTTTGGAAAACTAAAATCAAATATTTTAATAATAGAAACCCTAATCGAATTTAGTTAAAGTTTTGCTATTTTGAAACATGGAATAAAATTAAGCATGTACCGGTTTCCACAAACAATGCAACACAAAGTCTGAATACATAAACCATTTCCAAGTACCGAGACTCAAACCTGTAGCTGAAAACAGACCAACAGATATGACCTGTAGACAGAAGGGAACCCAATATTTCTTCAAACAATTTGACATCCATTTGTAGGTACATGCATTATACAACCAGATGGCATCCAACCTTAATGGTAAATCACTAAATCACCACCAAGCTAGAGAGCTCCCAAAACTCCTTTTTTCAGTATAAAATTTCCTTCTCTTTCTCCGTTCAAGTTTAACTTCAGTGTTTTTTGTCACGGAAGCATAACCATGTTTTCAAGTTGGTTATAGCCTGTGAATTGCATATTAAGGGCAGGTGTGTTCTGAATTTTTTATTTTGATAAAATACAAAATTTAAAGAGTTATTTTTTATGATGTTGATGTTTTCTTATTATATATTATTTTTTTATCAAAGTTTATATTTGATTGGTCAAGGTATATATGGGTTTCTAAATATTAATAGATATATATCTATATTTATATATAATTAATTGTTAAGTATTAATTTATAATATAAGAACCATTAACTTATAATACACAATTTATTTTATAATACTTAATTTATATTATAATATATTTTATTTTTTATTTTGTAAGTTTAGTGAAACTACATCTTCATTGTGTCTAATATATCACACCGAACATGACAAGAAATTGAGCTGGTATTATATCAAAATTTTAAAAAATCATAAAAATTATATTTATATTTTAAATTATTATTACTCATAAAAACAATATATGAACTAAATATTCATATATTTAGAAAAACATAATAAATAATAATAAGAAATAAGAATTTAGTGTTATAAATAAAAATAAATGTAAATAGAATTAACATAATGGATAAAAATTCAGTGCCATAAATAAAAATAAATGTAAATAGAATCTAACATGATGCATTAGACATTTTTTAATTAAATTGAAAAGGAAAAAAATAACTATCTTTGAAATTAATCTCAACCCTCTATATGTGACTACTATTAAAAATATTTTGTGGAGGTTAAATCCCTACCATCCATTTAATTGATAATTAAATCAAAATTTTGTAAACCCTAATCCAAAATAAACCCTATAAATATTTAGAAACACACTATAGATAAAGAGATTTTAATAATTAATTTACTATGGAGATATATATTTTTTGTGATATAAATAAGAGAATCTCAAACATTAATTTAATATCTAACTTAACATTAACTTTAAGTGACTTTGAGGGAGATGTTGTAGTGTTCATAAATGAACATAAACATTTAAATGTTGTCTCAATATAGTAGTCGCCTTGTAGTGTTGGAAAATAATAATAATAATAAAACATAAGGTTCACTCAATTAAAAAAAGTAATAAAAATAATTAAAAAGTAATAATAAATAGATTTGATTCAACTTGTTATATTGAATTTTTTTAATAAAATTACTATAACTTACCCATTGCAAAGCATGGCCCAAATGAAAGGTAAAAAAAATAGTTACTAGACTAACCCAATCTCTATGATCAAGTTATGGAAATGGAGTCCAAATTTAGACTTTCTTCTCCTCTAAAAAAAACTCAAATGGATAATGCCATTGCGTTGGTCTACTCATAGAGATGTTTCTCTCCATATAAATTTTACTTCGATCTGACCCCTGATCCAAAGATATGGTCATCCAAATATTAGCAATTGAATTAGTTCCACCTCACCAACCTGTCACAGTGCCCTCGTGGTGTCCACGCGAGAATCCAATGAACCTCTCTCTACCACGTGGTTGTATTACCATAGGTGTTGACCCGTTCAGACCAGTCACACGATAACATTTCGAGGGTTTGCATGGCACAACATTAGCGCATGAGCAAGACATGAAGGGTAATTGGGTGTGGGCCCCTTAAAAGTCACGTCACCCCATAGATAACCATCTCAGAAAGGATCCTTGTTGCCCCTCGCAGTTTCTTCTTGGGACAACCCTTCCGAGATTACGTGGAGCCCTGGCGATCCCTCCTTCATTATTTCCTCACATTACTCGCAGCAGTAGCGCTCACTCCTGCCACAAAATCTCGGAGATAACCTTCTGGAAGGTTTCCCTTATCTTTACAAATCATCTCGCAGGTTTCCACCAAGCCATCTCGAAAGTAATATCTCAGAGGTTTCCACCGAGCCATCTCAGAGGTTTTCGCCAAGCCATCTCAGAAGTAATATATAGGAGGTTAAGCTTGGGGCTTCTCTTAAAAATTTTTGAAGTGCCAACCTCCAGGAAAAGGTCTCGGGGTCATCCGACAGCCATAAGCGCTTTCCCATCAAGATTTATCCCGCTCTTCCTAAGGTCATAATGCCCGATTACATGGTTTGTGAGGTTCAAACCTTGTGGATCCTCCAACCTCAATCTTCAACCATGGTATGAGTGGAGTGTGAATGCTTTGGAGCTATCTGCCAACCCCTCGGCTCGATCATAGCGGTTCCATGGTATATAAGCCATTGGGGTTTAACACCTGGGCCTTAAGAGTACTAAGGCTCGACTCTCGCTCCCTCTATATGCATAAGCTTGCACCTGGTGGAAGCTTAGATCTGGTGGTTTTTTAAGGGATTCTTACTTTAGCACACATTATATATCTATATAACTATTTCTATCCCTTTAGAGCTTCTAAAAATTTGGTTTAATTAATCTAATATATATATGAATGTCATTCTCTTAAAATTGTAACTTATTAACCAAGATTCACTAGTCTCTTCATTTCATTTAGGTAGTCAATTAATTGGGAGAGGTCATCCACCTCTTCCCACACGGATCATATAGGTTAGTCCCCACAGTCAGGATAATTATAGCAATAAACCATTTATGAAGGAGGACATTCGAGAGTATTTCAACAAAGGAACTACACATTCTTTTTTTATGTAAGAGACAAAACTCCTCAGCAATTAGCATAGTAGTGATTTGACACAATAATCATAGATGTAATACAGAACAGTCATAGATGTAATATTAATAAGCACAAAACATAAGTGCACTTATCTTATAAGAGATCTGGAAACTTAGAGTGGGACTATAACTCTCCACCCAACCATAGATAAGCTACAACCATAATTACTTGTAGTTCTCACCCCGACCCATATTCCATTGCTTGAGGTGGAGTGTTTATGAGGAGAAACACCAACCAATATAGACAGTTGAAACAAGATGTCAAAAGGCCACTCTACCTTCATCCACTAGCTACACCAGCTTCCACTCGATCTTTTTAGGCATAAACAACATTCATGTTGAGATATCATAGTACAAATAATCTCAGTGTGTCTTCAGGAGAAGATAGTCCACATTAAGGAAGGTTCATCAGAGGATAATCTACTGATGGGAAAAGAGGTCACCTCTCTAGGTAGGTCATCAGTGGGTCAAGCACTAGAGCTTCAGCTTCAAGGCAACTCCTGGTGGTTCATTAATCCTCACAAGTACCTGAGTGTCTCTTCCCAATTTAGTAGTTTCGTCAATCCACAAGTTTCTAGTGGGTTCTTTATCTTTATAGGAAAGCATATGTTCTCTATAATGTCTTCACCCAGCAAGCCCCTCCCTAAGGGTTCCTCAACTGGTTACCCTTTTTATAGCTCAATCCTTCTGGTCTTGATCAATGTTCTCTCTATTTGTTCACCTTCTCCCTTGGAGGAATCTTTCTTTTAGTGTTCACCAATGTTATTTTTCACCCCACGTGCATGAGAGAAAATGAGTCTCTATTCTTCACCAATTTCTCCCAATGCACATGCATGAATGCATCAGAGTGTTTTCTCCCCCCATTTTTTTCCAGCATATGCATATATTCTATTCTTTCCTACCCGTAGACTTCATTTCATGCCTCCTAACAGAAAAATTGTTTGTCTTTTCCCAAAGCTCCGTGCAGTTAACTCCTGGACAACATAGCCCATGTTTTTCTTAAATTTTTTTGGTCCTCTTTTTGCTTGTTGTTGGAGCTAGAGCACAGCTGGATCTATCCTCTTCCTTTTAGTTACATCTTTTATTTAGTCATTCCTTTCAAACAACCAGGACTAATATTTAAAACAACCCATTCCTCAGGCAATCTCCCTTCTCAAGAAATCTAAAATTTGTGTCCCTTCTCTCAACCTGTAATTAACTACAATTTATTTACAATGGAAAAATATTAATCAGGGGATGCCATAGTCTCCTCCCCCTTGGGGAGAATACCCTCCTTGGTGTTCAATAACCATATACAAAAAACATGCTTTAGACCAAGCATTGTTAATTTTGGAGCTTTATACGCACAACTCTATAAAACATTTACATTTGTTTCTACTCAGTAAATAAGAAAGGGTATGTTTACCACATCTGGTCAGTCATTTCCATGTCATTTCCCATGTGTCTTCCTCGTACCCAAAGTGCCTCCACTGCACTTTGACTTGCTCTATTGTTCGATTCTGGAGCGTGATATCTCTACAATCTAGGATGAATACAGGTTTCAGTTGGAACTCTCCATTTGGTTCTACTTGTAACAAACACCAATCATTTACATGATTAGCATCCTACACATATCTTTCAAGCAATGAAACATGGAAAACATCACACACTCTAATTGATGGAGGCAAGGCCAGTCTATAGGCCATTGGACCTATCCTTTTGAGAACTTCAAATGGCCCACAAAACCATGGTGCCAACTTACCACATGACCCAAATTTCAAGGAGCTCTTCCTCAGCCTAAATCACAAGAAAAAATGTTCCCCAACTTGAAACACCTTGTGAACTTTGTGTTAGTTTGCATATCTATTCTACCTGTCCTGTGCCACTTTTAAATTTATTTTGATGGTTTTCATTCCCTGCTCCATGTCTTTCAACATATCAGGCCCAATAAGGACCCATTCACCAGATTTCTCCAATTGATAGGAGTGTTACAACTCCTCCCATAAAGTGCTTCAAATGGGCTCATTCATAGTGACTCATGATACCCATTTGTTTATGCAAATTCCACAAGTGGAAGGTACTCTTCCCACTTCTTAGGCTAGTCCATTACATACATTATTAGCATGTCTTCAGGAATTATGTTTGTTCTCTCTGTTTTCCCATCGATATGTGGATGATATGTTGTGTTAAAAGCCAACTCTATTCCCAAGCCTGCAAACAACTCTTTCCAAAACCTTGAGGTAAATTTTGCGTCTCTATTCGAGATGATATTCTTGGGAACTCCATGCAATCTCAAAATCTCCTTTGTTAAAACTTGATCCGCCGCACTAGATGAATTCTTAGATTTAATAGCCACGATGTGAGCCACCTTTCTCAACTTGTCGACCACTACCATGATTGTATCATGTTGTTTTTAGTTCTTTAGTAGCCATGTAGTAATATTCATAGAAATCACCTCCCACTTCCATTGGAATGGGAATGGATTATAGTAAATCAGATGGCCGCTTGCACTCAACTTTTACTTGTTGGCACTCTATGCATTTGGAGATAAAATTAACCACCCCTATTTTCAAATTTGGCCACCAATAAAATTTATTGATGGCCACTAGAGTCTTTTGATATCCTGGATGGCCAGAATATGGCTTCACATGAACTCTCTTAATATGAGTCTCTTCAAGTCACTATTACTTGGGACATAATTTATTTTTTTTAATTTAATCAACCCCTTTTCCGTAAGGCAATAATAATTACCTTCATTTCCATGAGTGCCTTGTTGTAGCTTCTCTTTTAATTGCTGGTACGTTTTGTCTTGTTTCCCAACATTTTTGATATTTTCTTCAAGATCAGTTCCATAGGAAGTTATAGCTATTATACGATTTGTTTTCACTCTTCTATTGTGTGTGTAATCCACTTTATTCCCCTTGCTCTTGAGGTATTTGATCTCGAAATCAAACTCGCCAAGTGTAGCCAACCATCTAGCTTGTTGGGCATTTAATTTAGGCTAATCAAGCAAATATTTCAACCCTCCATGCTCATTCATTAGAATAAATTTTCTTATGAGGAGGTAATGTCTCCACATTTTTAGGGTGTGTATGATGACGACTAATTCCAGATCATGAGTTACATAATTCTACTTATGCTCATTTAACTTTCGTGATTCATAACAAACCACTTGGACTTCCCGCATCAAGACTCCACCAAGTCCCTCCTTGCAGACATTCATGCATATAATGAAATCCTTTCCAGGATCTGCTATTCTTAGCACAGGTGCATTGATTAACAACTATTTTAGCTAATCAAAACTCGTAGCACAATCAAATATCCATTTGAACATCTTTCATTTCTTTTGTAGAGAAGTAATCTAGTGGCCAATCTTAAAGAAGTTCTTAATGAACCTCATGTAATAGCTTGATAGTCCCATGAAGAACCTAACTTCAGCCACATTCTTAGGTATTGGCCATTCCATTATTGTCTTAACCTTCTATGGATCAACTATTAATCCATCCCTTGAGACAATGTGTCCAAAGTAATTAATGTGCAACTGAAATAAATTACATTTACTAAGATTTGCATAAAGCTTATGCTATCTTAACAATTGTATTATTGTGGCCAGATGTTCTTCATTCTCCTCCTTGTTCTTTGAATAGAAAAAATACCATCAACGAAAACTATGACAAACTTATCCAAATAGGGGCATAGCACATTGTTCGTAAGGAATGTAAAAGTTGCAGGTGCATTAGTAAGCCTAAAGGGCACTACCATGAATTCATAATTCCCATACCTTGTTCTAAAGGATATTTTATGGTTATCATCATCCTTTATATACACTTGGTGATAGCCTAATCTCAAATCAACTTTGTAGAAGATTGTTTCCCCTCTTAATTGATCAAATATATCATCAATTTGTGGCAATGGATACTTATTATTGATGGTCACCTTGTTTAGTTATTGGTAATCAATGCACAACCTGAGTGTACCATTCTTCTTCTTAACAAACAAAATTGGTGCTCCCCATACAGACATGCTTGTCCTTATGTAGCTCTCATCCAACATCTCTTTGAGTTGTAACTTTAGCTCAACTAATTCTAGAGTGTTCATTCTATATGAAGCTTTAGATGTTGGAGTTTCTCCTAGCACTAATTCGATGGAAAAGTATATTTCTGGATGTGGAAAAAAATTAGGAATTTCTTCAAGAAATACATTTGAAAACTGTTGTAAAATAGTTTATTTCCTCAATGTATCACTGTCATCATCCTCAACATGTGATTGGCTTCAACGCATCTGGATATTTTCACAACAAATAAAAGGAATCATTTTTTGCAACTTCTCTTGGCTTGCATGGATGAAATTAAACTCATTGATGTGGGTTTTGACTTTCCGCACACTACTCTAGGTTATCCAACTTCATCCAAGCATTAATTGGTCTTCTCAAAACAATTTAACTTTGTTTGATGCACATAAAACCAATCCATGCCCAACAATACGTTATATGCCCCTAATGGAAGCACATCGAGGTTTTTCACTATTTTAATCCCATTTAATTGAATTGGGAAAGCCTTCACCCAATACTCCACTCTTGTTTTCATCCTTGTGGTTAGTTGAACTAGCCAAGGCTCATCATGTGCTTCCTTATTTAGTGCACATTTCTCAACAACAACGAGATTGATGTAACTAAAATTTGAATCAGGGTCAATCAAAGCCAAAAGTGAAATGTTTTGGTCACATAGCATAGCTTCCATTTCTATAATTATTGCTTGATGATTAACTTGGTGATTATCAACTACTGTGTGAATTCTAGGTATACTTTAAGCCACGTCCTTGATTGTCTCTACCTCTTGTGCGTTATACAGTCTCAGGTCAACATGCTTGTGATGTGGGAAACATTTCCTTAGGTTGTTTTCTCCACAAGTCCAACACTTATATGGACCCTTCCCATAACTTTTGGCTTTATCTTGAGTAAGCGACCTCGATTGGTAGTGTTGGACTTATGTTGGTTTTATTTTTTAACAGGGGTTGCACTTGCTCCCTTGGTTTCCTTTTTCCTTTTCCCATTAAACTTGGAATTTCCCTTGAATTTCCAATCTGATTTATATTCAGGTATGTGCATAGACTGCTCATAGTAGTGCTTCAATTTTTGTATTGCATCCTCTAGTGAATTGGGCTCATCAAACTCGATTCTATCCTTGAAAGGTTGTGGTAGTCTACTAAGACACCTCGGAATATTTTATTTCTTTTCCTTAAGGTAGGGGACATACTTTAGCAATTATAATAATTTGGTAATGTACTCATCATCTATCATTTGTTCCAATTTGAGCTCATAGAATTCCTTCACCTTGCTATCGAAGTATCTCTCAAATAGATATTTTCTCCTGAAATACTCCTCAAACTCCTCCCAAGAAAATTCTTCTTCCCTTGTCCTCTTTATATTTTTTAGATCTTCCCACCATATATCAACCTTGCCTCTTAGGCTGAAAGTAGCTACTTTTTCCTTCATTTTTTTTTGCATAATCATGGATTTGGAAAAACTTCTTCATTCCTAGTGGCCAGGCTTTGAAATCCTTTGATTTCTTCATTTCACCATCAAAGGTAGGAGGCTTAGCCTTTTTAAACTCCTTAGGTATATACTCTCTTTCCCTTCTTCTCCCATGATGATGATAGTAATGATGATGTGGCCTCCTGTAAGTATCTCATATCGTTTCTCATGGGTGCTTGAGTTCCCTTTTGGGGTACTTTACAACGTGCCTCCTTTCACGATGTCTTCACTAGACAATCAGTGTGTATTTCTAGATATTCTCTCATTTCCCCCATTGGTTCTTTTTTCCCAACCCAATGGGCTTCACATGTTTCTATGTTTGATCCCCCTCTCATGTTACCTCTGCCTTTTCAAGTCTAATAATTTTTGTAATATGACTGCATTGACTTCAACTTACTTTTATTGCGCTCTGGAAAGCCTCTCATTTTCAGCTTTATAGTTCCTTATTGCTACTCTAATGCTTCTCATCATGTCTATCCAATCATGAGAGTTTCCCCCTCCTTATTGTTCAACTGATATTTCCACTTCATGTCCGTGTTGTGATTGGTCAGAGCTATACTGCACCATTTACTATTATTTCCTTGGTCTGTTAGTTCTATACTATACCACATGTTTCTACTCAGATAGTCCTTAAACTTCACCTCCATTAGCCTTAGTGTATTTTATGTGTTGTCATACACACACATAATTGTTAGATTTTACCAAAATTTAGCTGCATAATAAACACTATCACATTGGCTTGCTAATGGAAATATTCTATTGTAAAGATATTTGCAACATCACACCTCAATTAGTGCATGAGCATTAGCAAATCATATAAATCATCAATACTATGCCACATTTAAATATCACAATAAACTATACCAACCAACACACATAATCAATACACAAACAACCAGATTCCTACCAGAAGTTTTAAGGCCTCACTAGATCTCACAACTAGTGTCAAACCCTCACTTGCTGGTTCTACGATGATGCCCTTCCAGTCTAAGTGTTGAACCTAGAAACACTGATACCACTATGTAACATAGCCCCTGCTAACCTTGGCCTAATCCAAGGGTAGAAGGAGGTAGTTACTAGGCTGACCCAATCTCCATGGTCAAGTTATGGAAATGGAGTCCAAATATTCACTTTCTTATACTCTCAAGAAAACCCAAATAGATGGTACCATTGCATTCATCTCGTCGAGACAATTCTGACGATATAAATTTTACTCTGATCTAACTCCTGGATCCAAAGATATGGTCATCCAAAGGTTATCCATTTAATCAATGCCACCTCACCAACCTAACACATGATGCCCATGTGATAATCTTAGTCAATGTCTCTCTTCCACATGGAAATATTACCATAGCATTTGACCTGCTCATACTAGTCACATAATAACCTATTGAGTGTTCACATGGCCCAACATTAGCGAGTGAGCATGACATGAAGTGTAAGTGGGTGTGGGCCCCTCAAAGGCCACATCACATTGGAGATAACCATCTCGGAAAGGATCCTTTCCACCTCTCACAATTTTTTCTAGGGATCACCTTTCGAGATTATGTGGAGCCCTAGTAGTCCCTCCCCCACTGTGTCCTCACATTACTTGCAACAAAAATGATCTGAATGGAAAGTGGCATCCACCCATGGTATTTATCCATGAATGGTAATTACCCATGGTATTGTAAGTGAAATATACACATGTTATTCATTCACCCATGGAATTTACCTATGGTATTGTAACTAAAAAAGGCTATAAGTAACAAGTCACATTTTGTAAAAGGAAAAATTGTCCACCACAATGTAGTTTTTATAGTTATTCTCTCTTTTAATAAAAAAAGTTTCTTTGTGGTTTTTTTACTGTGTTCTCCCTTTTTCTTCTTGCATTTCAATTTTTTAGATCTTAGGTGCCTTCCCCCAAGATCTGGATCAATGGTATCAAATTCAGGTTACGAATCCATGGGAATGAGGGTTTGAAGCATATTTAAGTTTCAAATTTTTGTAGAAATATTCAGAAAAATTCATGCAAGTGATATTTTTTTCTATTAGCTCAAATGTGTTTTTCATGAAATTTGATTTTGTATCCCAGTTTGAGAGATATAAGAGTTGAAGCTACACATGTCTAGAACATTGCACGAATGCGCGTACCGTGAATTTATGGAATATTTTTCTCACTCCAAAGGTCATAACTTTCAATTTTTATATCAATAGAAATATCTCTTCAACACCTCAAATGGGTCTTTAACGAAATTTGATTTCATCACCTGTAGTAGAACTTATCAACAAAGTTGCAACAAGAGTTCTATAATGTGAAATAGCCTTTACAACATCTCATTGGATAGGAGAATATACCAGAAAAGCCACCATGATTTTACCATGTAGACTAACAAGCATCATGGTTATGGATCACCCACAAACCCAAGGTTATGGGTCAACCGCACAAAACCCTTGTCATCGAATTCCATTTGCTAGGCCGCAAACTGCTAGTATCACAATTGGTCACAATAATTATAGGGTATCTCTATACTCATATATTTATTTGTCATGGTTATGGGTCATCCAAAAACCTACGCTTCATCGAAGTCCATTTGCTAGGTCACACACGATCAATATCACAGTTGGTGACAAGCATTACAGGGTATCTCTATCATCGAATTTTCATTCATCATGGTTATGGGTTAACCACACAAACCCCTTCTCTTTAGTGGCTCTTCATATTCAACAAAGGCTTCTGAGGAGGGAACTTTCTGCAACGGGTACCATTTCTTCTTAAGGGGGGAGGAATGATATGAATGGAAAGTGGCATCCACCCATGGTATTCATTCACCCATTGTATTTATCCACCCATGGTATTAATCCACCCATGGTATTGTAAGTGACATCTACCCAAGGTATTTACCCACCCATGGAATTTACCCGTTCTATTGTAACTAAAAAGGTTATAAGTAAGAATTCATACTGTAAAATGACAAATTTTCCACCACAATGTAGCTTTTATAGTTATTCTTTGTTTTAATAAAAAAAAAATCTTTGTGGTTTTGTTTAATGTGTGTCCCCCTTTTTTCTTCTAGCATTTCTATTTTTTAGATCTTAGGGGCATCTCCCCAAGATCCGGATCAAACAACATGCACTCGGGCCCAATCCTTCCACGAAATCCTAAATATAACCTTCTAGGAGGTTTCCCTTGGCCCACCAAATCATTTCAGAAGTAATATCTCAGAGGCATCTGCCGAGCCATCTCGGAAGTAATATCTCAGAGGTTTTCGCTGAGTCATGTCAAAAGTAATATCTTAGCAGTTATGTTTTGGGCTCCTCTCCAAAATATCCAAAGTTCTAACATTGATTTATTAACTCTAGAATATCCATGCTAAAAAAAATTTAAGTGCTATTGGCATATATCATAAACTAGTATTATATCTTTGACATAAATGCTAATTGTGGGGTAGCAATCTTGATAATTTTTATTTAATTCTACAGAATTTGACTAAATAATATATCATATGATAAAGGTGTACACTAGCCATATTTAAATTATTACCATATCTATCATTTAGATTTTATATGTAATTATCATTTTGTTTTCTATATAAACATATTAAATATGGGATTAAAATCTAGTGCAAAATTTAAATCATAGGATCTATGGTATTTTAAATGAAATGTTTACTTATGATGGTTAGTATTTCTTCTTAAATATTATGTCTTAAATTTGTTTATGTATAAATATTTATCAAAACCAAAGAGAAAAAAACTTTAATACTAACTAAAACTTCAACCTTAACCATAATAATTTCAAATAAAACTATGTAAATGTTAATAACATGTGCATATTCACTACGCAAATGAATACTATATATTTTATATGTAAATGAGAAGATATCTTCTTATATGCACATATCATTGCAGTTGATATTCTCCTTGTGGTTGCTGATATCATTCTTAAACAACAGATTAAAAGCAAATTTCAAGAGCCATTCTCTTTTTCCTAGTAGGATCGAGGTATCTCTGGGGCGGATTGATATATTCCCTGAGGGTCGTCTTTGTTTCTAGACGTTTCTTTTCCTCACCACAATTTTTGAAGGATCCTCATCATTTTTACGAATTTCCTTGGGTGTTCTCTGCAGCTGGAGCGAAATTATTTAGATGGATTATCCGTTTTGATCTGGAAGAAATGTGAAAGCCTTCAACGTTGAATTAATTCCTAGCATATTTCTTGGCTGCAGGATCGAATTCTCTTGAGGAGCCACTTCGCATCTAAATACAAACTCCGATGGTTTTCTTTGGGGTGCAGTGGATATTCTCCTTGCGGTTGATGATATCATTCTTAAACAACAGATTCGACCTATCGGAATGCTCCAGGTATAGATTGCAATGGAAAACCAACACAAACCAACCAGATCCAGCGAGGAAAAACAATGATATCCACAGATTCGCGGTCACAAAGCCTAGATCTAGCATTATGGTAATATAAATGACAACAAACATCCTACTGCCCAGCTAAAACTTTTGTTTATGAACAGACAAATCTAAAGCTAAAACATTTGTCTACCCGGAACAAACAGATCTAAGAGGTGTAAGGCCAAAATTTCATATGGGGAATCCTTTAATGATTTTTCATTGTTCCTTAAATACAAACTCTGGTGGTTTTCTCTATGGTGCAGTGGTTCTTTTATCTTTGGCGACCTCGCAGATTGATAATTGTCTTGTGGCCATACATTTGCAACTTCGATCTTCGGCATATCCCTGCGGTGTGATGGTTCTTATGTCTTCGGTGGTTCACATTTGAACAGACTTTGCATCTAAATACAAACTCCAGTGATTTTCTCTGCGGTGCAGTGGATATTCTCCTTGCAGTTGCTGATATCAGGTGCACACATTCCTTATCTTTCTCTAATAAATATTTTCTTATATATTTTCAAGTATGAATAATTCACCACAGCTATCAAAGATTACCAAAGGTAGACTTAACACAGTTACTCTACAGAGCCTTTATGAGTATATAGAGTCTTTAGAGAAACGTAGAGAAGAAAGAGAAGTCAAGCTACAAACAGAGTTAGAAGCCATGATGGAAAATAAATTCACATCTCTTGAAGGCAAGATTCAAAAACAAATAGAAAATAAAATAGAACTATTGGAGAATAAAATGGAGGCAATGGAGACTAGGTTACAGGTTATAGAAAAAAAATCAAGATACAAACCAAACATCCCAGCAAGGAGATGTTGATACTTTAGAGAGTCTTAAAATGAAGGAAATAATTAAAGAGCTAGAAGAAAAAGTTAATAGCCGCCTCACCCTAAATAGTGTGGCAAGTAAATTAGATATCAAACCAATTAAAGATGAAATGAAAAAATTGATAGAATTAAACCATGGGCGTAAAAAAAGGGCCTTGAACCTTATAATCTTCGGTTTGAAAGAGGAGGTAGATGAGGATACTTTAGACATAGCCCATTCAGAATTACATAATAGATTACAAATTGAAACAACGTGTCTCACAGAAGCAACAAGGTTGGGGAAATTAACTGAGAATAAAGGAAGGCTAATCCGAATAAAGGTGAGCTCTACTGACCATAAGTATGACATACTTAGTAAAACCTCAAGTCTAAAAGGAATGGGAATATTTATAAATGAAGATCTCATTCCAAAAGATCAAGCAGAATTAAGAAAGGAGGTTCAAAAGGTAAAAGAAGCTAGGAATTAAGGAAAATGGGCAATAATCAAAAATGGAAAAGTCGTTATTTGAGATAGAAACCAAAAAGATAGTAATAAATAGAAATTCAACATGCTCCAGATTCTTTCTTGGAATTATCGGGGCTTTCCATGGAACAAAGGCCCTAAGCTAAGTTGGATCTCAAATGATGTTGATATTATATTGCTTGTTGAAACTTGGGAGCACGAAGAATATAAGGTCCCTAACATAGATGGCTTTGCACTATGGTCTACCTAGAACAAGCAATCCTCCCGTAGAGGCATTGGGGGTATAGCTTGTTACATTAAGAAGAACATCTCCCCCCATGCTAGGATTTATAAAAATGACCCTTACAACCAATATAGTTGGATAGAGATTACTGACAGTAATTATAAAAATACCTACATAGTAATCTGTTATTTCTTGCCCATCAATTCTAACTTCTATAAGAAAAATTTTCTAGATAAAAATAGTCCTTATAACGGTTTAGAGAGTGATATTTCTAGCCTAAGGAATGAAGGTAATATCCTTTTAATGGGTGACTTTAATGCTCAAACTTCAAGCAACCAAGCTATTCTTCTAAGAAATCATTCCAACCCTAAACCTCTTTGGTTAGACGAAGACCTTACTTTGGTTAGCTGGTACAAAAGGAGCTCTGAAGACCTCGGGGAGAATTTATTTGGGTTGGAGCTAGTCAAGCTCTGTAGTGCTCAGGATCTCATAATTTGTAACGGTCTAAAGAAGTGGCCCAATTCTAGCCAGATGACTTGCATCCATGGGCTTGGTAGCAGCGTGGTAGAATATGTTATTTCCAATCTCCCTTTATACAATGAAATAATAAATTTTGACATCTTAAACAACCATGAACCTGACTCTGATCATAGGCCTTTACTTATAACTCTCATTTTTTTCATGCATAGAGATCCCACAGAAGATAATCCTTATAGCCAAAAGAAATTAATCTTTGATAAAAATAAAAACGATCTCTTTCTAAATGAATTAAAAAATAATTTGCTTCCTGTATCTAGTATAGACAACATAGAAGACCTCTATCATAATTTTACTACAAACCTCTCATAT